>CM034701.1:207355968-207378055 GCA_020142125.1 Phrynosoma platyrhinos
TATACGGCGAGTATATCCCAAACTCTATATTTTAACTGGGAAAATTGGTGGTCGTCTTATGCACCCAGTCCTCTTATACGCCTGAAAATATAGTTTAGATGACAACCTGCAATGTTAAAATGTTAGTCAGAGGTGGGGCTGAGGCTCTGCTTCTTCTCCTTTCAGATTGCTCCTTCCGAGAACTGCTTTTCCCTACTAGAACTTTCTGTCAGGAGTTTGTCATATATGCATAATGTGTGGTTCCATCCATATTTTCATGGAAGTAACATACAGTACCATGTTTACATATTTGAAGAAGGTCACTGTTCTCCTTAAAAGGTTACAAGAGCAAATGCCTTTTAAGCTTCTCTTATTTCAGATTTACCAAGACATATTCTTCTAGGGAGACATATTTGATATTTGCTTCAGTGGCATCACTAGGGTTGGTGGGTGACTCCTAGTGTTATCCTCCCCCATTGACCTCTTCTCATATGACACCAAACAGAATCCCTAATAATATTTTTTGTACTGATGTTACTCATAAATCATAATTCCCATATATCACTGAATGTAATGGAAATAGTTGTGACATAAACAGCTAGCAAATTTTAAAATATACATTTGAATTACAATATTATAGGCACAGGCTAGATGTATTTGCACGTACATACTTTCATGTGATTAAAGTGAAAATTTGGTATGATGTGATGTTTTTAAAGAATTTTAAAAAAAAGAATTTAATTTTTTTAACAATGTAAAATGCATTTAAAAAAACACCCGGAGGGCTTGACTTTCTCCTTCCATTGAGCCTCACCCCACTCATACCATCTCCATATTTTAAACAGATGCAGGCAAATAACACAACCTATTTCTGCCCAAAGGCAGATGTTTGGGGAGCAGTGCTGTCACCCCACCTTTATGGTGCTACCTGGTGTGGTCTGTATGCCCTGTACACCCCTAGTGATGCTCCTGGTTTGACTCTCCTAGGGTGCATCTAATGTAGAAATAATGCAATTTGACGCCATTTTGAGCACTGTAGCTTCATCCCATAGAATCCTGGGATTTGTAGTTCTACAAGGTATTCAGCCAAAGAGTACTGGTGCCTCACAAAACTACAGATCCCAGGATTCTGTAGGATGAAGCCATGACAGTTAAAGTGGTGTCAAACTGCATTATTTCTACAGTGTAGATGCACCCCAGTGTTAGAACCTGCAGTTTCTCAGAGGGTCATACAGGATTGGGCAGAACCTCCATTTGGTCCAGCACTCTCTCACTTCCTTGCCTAGCTAGTCGACAGTGGAAAAGCCATAGCAGAGGCAATATTTTCCTGTGCTGGATTTGGAGGTGTACTGTTTCTGAATCTGGCGGGCTCATTAGGTAATAGCTGTTGGTATACTTTTTCTAATCCTTTTAAATTTGTTGAAAAGCTTATTATTTTAGAAAATCACAAAAATAATGTAAGTTATTATACAAATAAAACTAATACAAATGTGAACTGTGAAATGTAAAATAAGAAAAGAGACAAAAGGAAATTCCAAATGTTATTGTCTTGATGGGCTTTTACATGGATCAAGCAACAGCTAGTATCTATTGTCAAGCATGTTCATACATTTCTGTTCTATTCAAATACAGCAAAAGAAAAAGTATTGTGTGCTGCAGAAATGTTTGATGACTTGTTCTCTCATAGCCTTTTAAAAATGAGTTCATTTAACTCAGTGTTTTCCACGCTTTTCTCAACCATGCCCTTTGTGATGATACATGCCATTTCCAGATATTGGGCAATCATAATCTGTGCATTGGATTGCTTGCCAGGCTGCATGCAATGTCCCTGTGGCAGACATTTACAGCACAATCCCACATTTGGACTTGGAAGCAAACCCCATTAACCCCTAGTAAACCTTAATATCCAATATAATCCATTATCTGAATTATAATGCTCTTAATAATTTTTAGTAGAAGATATAGCTTCATTGCATGACAAATTAACAAGTCCTAAATCAGCAGTTACCTCCAAAATGTAGAACTAACCAGGAGGTACTTCACCTTTACATTTTTTAAAGGAGTAACACTAGAAGATCATATTTTAAAGCTTTATGAAAGCTTTCTCTCAAATTAATCTCAAACAGGTTCTCTATATCCTGATACAAACAGAAACTATTGATTATCTAAGAAGTCTAGATCAAAGTCTTATTTGCCATTTTATTTTATATGAATAATATAAAACTGGGTGAGGATTATACGTATTTGTCAGTCTTTGACAGAGGGAAACCTTTCTCAAGAAAGCAATTTTCCAAATTCAGTTACCATCCTGAAATCCATTTAACTCTGACCAAAAAAAAAAAAAAAAAAGCTTCACCTGAATAAATTGGGAAAAAACAGAGGCGGGTGCCATTCAGCTATGCTCTTATTATTCTGTATAAGAAAACCCTATGCATGACCTGTGTGTCTCTAATCCTGTGTGAAATATTGCCAGATCTTGTGACAGCAAATTCTCAGCCTACTGCCAATCAGATTAATTGGTTGACTTCCATATTCTGAGAGGAAAGGTGTCTATGTAGTCATACAATTCATACTTTTTATAGATTCCTATTGTGTTGTTAGGGCAGAACTGCATGTGCTACAAAAATGTGTGTTATAAAACCCTAGTGGTTGCTTCTATTGGAGCCAAACCAATTTTGTACAAGTAATTTGAAGTAGAAAAGCAGCAGTGTGTGTGTGTGTGTGAAAGAGAGAAAAGGCTGTGATTAATTCCTGTCCTACATGCCAATCACCCTTTCCCAAATTGCTCTCCTCCATTGCATTCCAGACTAAACATGATGTGTCTGGTACCCATGAGAAGGAGAAGAGATTAGCTCTATAGGATGTTGCCATGGATGTGTGTGTGTATGTGTGTGTGTGAGTGAGAAAGAGAGTGAGTTAAATTCACTCACACTAAAACCAGAGATGGAAACTAACTACGTAGTTAAAATCAATTAAATTATCATTTAAGTAGAAATTTTCTAACAAAAAGGGATTACTTAGTTATTATTTTTTTTCAGCAGAAGCAACCAACTAACATTGGGATTTCAGCATTGGCTGAATTCCATGATTCCATAATTCTAAAGTATTTAATTAATTAAATTAGATATTGTGCTAATGAACCAACAAGATTTTATATTCCCCTGCTGGCTGTTTACCTAAAGCCTAGTTCCCTGAGCATTTTGCAAAACTATTTCTTGCTTTTTGTAAGTCCCCCAGGGTTGGCAATTACAAGGTTTAGGCTACAAGAGCCAAACAACTTATTTTGTTTCATGATTAGAGTATGATAGTGCAGTCAAGTCTAAGGCCTAGAGATTCCAAGCCAACAAGTAGCAAAGGCAACTAGGAAAGGACAAATCTACTTTGCATTGAAGTGGTCCTCTTGTGTCCTACATTGGGGATTGCATCCAGGAAACTATACTGAAGATCTTAACTCGGGGCTTTTTTGCTGGGAGCCAAGTGGGAAACAGTAAACAAAACAACAACAACAACAAAAGGGGGGGGAAATAAAGTTGCATGTAAACACCACCTGCTTCTCTCTCTATATCTTCTTCAGCTCTAAATTTTGTTTTTTAAAAACACATAATGAACAGTTGACCAAGGTACACAGAATTCCAAATGTGGGAGCACACATAATTTTTTAAAACTACATTATGATATTATTGGTAAGCTTTCTTGGGCAGCTGCCACAGCATCTCACCAGGTCCAGTGCAGAGGTCTGCCATGAAGGCCCTGCCACAACCCAGCTT
The DNA here is from genome assembly GCA_020142125.1 of Phrynosoma platyrhinos. Classification (NCBI taxonomy): domain Eukaryota; kingdom Metazoa; phylum Chordata; class Lepidosauria; order Squamata; family Phrynosomatidae; genus Phrynosoma; species Phrynosoma platyrhinos. The sequence goes on from CM034701.1 coordinate 207,359,715, forward strand.
TTCAAAGGCAGCTGAGTCTGACTGATGCCTTAATTTCTCACCATGTTTTCCATGTACTGTTGCATCAGCTCATTGTGGGAAATTTAAATAATGACCGCTGGCAGAATATAAATACTTTCTAAATAAATAAACACATAAATACTTCCTCTAATGATATGCCACACTGACCTTAGCCTTTTAAAAATTACTTTCTTAGTTCAATATGCTAGCAGTTCATTCTGCTTTCTACAATTCCCCCCCCCCCATGGTTTTCAGGAAGTTATGGTCAGTTTAGATCCTGTTTTGAAGAGTTCATCTTTTGTTTGGCCATTTTGTCTTTTTGTGTATGTAAAATTCCACATGAGTGTCATGAGCCATTTGGAATCTGCAAGCCATCTTGGGTCCCGTTCGTGGGGAAAAGGTGGGATATAAATGAAATAAATAAACAAAATAAAGCAACGGTTGCATGGGCTGCTGTGGTTCTGCCTCCAAAAATCCAGCAGGGGCATCCACCACTGGGATCATCCCTGTTCAATTTCTCATAACACTCCCTTGTCCACCCCCATCACCCACTGCAATAGAGCTCTGTTTCCTATGAAGCTGACAGTCTCTCCCAATGGCAGATCTCCCAAACACCAGGAAATGAACATGTGGCACGTTCATGGATGGGGGGAGGTTTAAGGGGCTACTGAGAATATTGCTCCTTAACTGAAGCACTTCCCCCAGATGAAGGCTTTAGTTTGAGTCACTTCTGGTTTTATAAGTCTCAGGGTAAGCCTTCCCCCCCCCCCGCCCCAACCCCACACTGCATAACTTTGTTTAGGATAGTAGATGGGTGTCACAGATGAAACTATACTTTTGGCATTCACAGTTCAGGAGATTGGTAAAAAACGTATATACAACCCTTTTGTGTTCCTCGCTGTGATGACCATCTGTTTTAGGAAAAGTTTGGGTTTGTGAGTAGTTCTGTATACAGAATCATATCCTGTTTAATCTCTTTTACTTCTGCATATGGGTTGATTTTTGATTGAAATCATTTATGTTATCTAATTACTGTCTCCCCACCCCACTCCATCCTGCTGCCAATGGCTCTCTTGTATGATCTATTGAATGCCTGTGACAGTGATCTTTGACAGCTTACTGCATTCAGGAAATTCATTTATAAAGAAAAGTACCAGATGTAATACAGCTCCTTCACGATCCCACTATTTAATTCCTTCTATCGACATTTAACTGAAGGGATAACTTGAGACATTTTCAAATTCTAACCCAGATGTCAAAATGTTGCCCCATATACTAGGTAGGAGTTAACTAACCTTCTTTCTTTCTTCCTCTCTCTCGCTGTCTTTCATTTCAATGTCACAAAAATTACAGACTGGAGACAGAAAGATTGTGCCTTTCTTTAGAATCCGGAGGCCTGAAATGACCGCTCTCTTTGGTTTCATAAGAAGACCAGAACAGATTTACGTTCACAATCTGCCTCCTGTGCTTTTTTCCAATTTAAAAATTGATATTAAAGTGTATAGCACCAAATATAGGGTCATGCTTACTAGTTGATATGCTTGCTGTTCTATTCAGAGAATTCTGAAAGGCTAGTGAGGCAAAGAGCTCCCTACAGAGAAGGCATGTTGGCTCTCCAGACACAACTCCTGCCTTTTTACATCTTCAACCACATGGTATGAAGTTTCAGGTAACACGCTGTTGCATTTCCTATCTGTTTCATTTGATTTTGCAAGTTTAATGTTTTTCATCATGGCTTTCAACTCTGTTGTTGTTGGTGTTGCTGCATGCCTCCAAGTTGTTTCCGACTTGGTTTCCCTAAGGCAAACTATCATAGGGTTTCCTTGGCAAGTTTCTTCGGGGGGGGGCAGGGGGTTGCCATTGCTATCCTCTGAGGATGAGAGTGGACTTGCCCAAGGTCACCCAGTGGGTTTACATGGCTGAGCTTGGATTTGAACCCTTATCTTCCAGTCTCTTAGTCCAATACCCAAACCATTACACCACGCTGGCTGCAAATAAATGAATTTAAATATATATTTATTTTCATCTATACCAAAGGTAAACCTGTTTGAGTGCTCGACTAGGAATAGGATTCTGGCAGATCAGGGTTTGACTCCCTTCTTAGCCATGGAAACCCTCTGGGTAATGTTGGGCAAGTCACACACTTTGAGCTTTAGAGGAAGGCAATGCCAAACCCTCTTTGAACAAATCTTGCCAAGAAAACCCCCATGATAGGGTCACCTTAGGTTTTCCAGCCAGTCAGTCAGAAACAACTGAACAATAAAATCTTGAACACACAAGAGTGAGGAACTTCCACAGGCTTGGGGTGTGTGTGTGTGTGTGTGTGTGTGTGTGTGTGTGCATTTCCCCTCCCATAGGCTGCATTCTGCTGCACCCGAGCCACCAGATTTGCTACTTACATTCAGCAATACGGCAACACAAATGTGTGACACTTTTAAAACAAAGTGCACACTCCGTGAATGCCTTTTTACAACTATATTTTCACTTCTGGGAGACTCCCAGGATAATGAATCGACTTGTAAATGAGGCACACAGGGAACACTTCCTTGTTTAAAGGTGTATGTGTGTGTGCGGGAAGAGACAAATTAAATGTAGAAATGCTGCATTTCTCACCACTGCCTACTTGAATTTTTTTGGCACATCCATTAGTGGTGGCCATGGCAGTATATATTATGGCCACCCCTGATATATACAAGTATACCTCAGTTAACAAAGCCTCTCACATTGAAGCTCCTTTTAAACAAAATTTTAAACAAAGTTTTTATCCTTCTCATTTTTGTCTAGCTGTAAGATTTTTTTTTAGCATCGGCATTGGGCAAATGGTGAAATAGAGCTGGAGAAACACAGACTTTCAGTGTCGGGTTGCAGCAGTATGTCTGCAGTGAACAATGCAATGGAGCTTGAGCTGAAAAAGAGCAGGATTTTACTCTAACCAATCCCACCTAAAACTGGCAAAGTAAATAGCAGCTGCCTCTAGTATCCCTTACTGTGATTGTGTGAACAGCAAAACAGAGAGAAATGGGAATGCAGAGCGTCCTACACCATCAGCTAACCCCAGTATGCTAAAAAAAAAAAAAAAAAAAGGCATAGATTTGTAAGTATGTCCACCCCCAAAAGTGGAGGCTGGTGAAAGAAGAAGTCATCCCTGGATACATTTTGGAAGAAGCTACCTTAAAGCAGTTTCCAGAAGGTTCAAAAGGCTTATCTGACCTGGTTGTTTCATTTCATATATGGATCATTTTAAAAGTTTGGTGAAACCCTGCTTCTCCATTTTATTTCTGCCTCTGGTATAAAATTTTCTGATAATGAATTAATGCCCAGGAACACATCTACTAATGTTGATATCTAAGGCTGCATCGACACTGCAGAAATAATCTGGTTTGACACCACTTTAAACTGCCAGGGCTCCATGCAATGGCATGCTGGGAGGTTTAGTTTATTGATGGCATGCTGGGAGATGAGCTTTGCTCTAGTACCCCAACAAACTACACCTCCCAACGTGCTGTGCCATTGCACTAAAGCTCCATGCATGCATGGAGCCCTGGCAGTTGAAGTGATGTCAAACTGGGTTATTTCTGCAGTGTGGATGCAGCCATTTTCTTCAGTGATTGTTCTTATGCAGGCATCCCCCCCCCCCGGCATAAGAAGATGTGAGGAGCAGGATCTGAAAAACTACAGTTTTTACGGGGGGGGGGGGGGGGGAAGGAAATCTTGTGGCGGGAGGATGACCCCCCAGTAGCCCAGAGAAAAGCATATTTGATTAACCCTGGAATAGCTGACTGGCCATTAGATGAAGCAGGAGAAAGAATAGACACTTGGATAAGTGGGGGAATGGAGTGGAGGAACAGTAATCCAAACAAAATGTTACATTTCATTGTGACATTTTGTTTGCTTGTTTGTTACAGTTGTGCTATATCAAATCAAATCATTTTATTACAGCCACTCGGCCAGTATAAAAACACAAACAAAAAGCACAATAAAACATCTAAGTAATATACAATAACTTCTTATCAGGACATGCTGGTAACTATTAGGATGTTCCAATTTAAAAAGACAGAGATAAGACAGCACCATTTCCTAAGCGTTGTGCTATATTGTACGGCTCGGAAATCCTGAGAGAAAAACTTTGGTGGTTGGGAGTCCTTTTCTCTCCATCACATTCTTTTTGACTGTAATCCTAAAGGTAGGGAACTGTCACATTAAGGATTTATAAATTTTTGGCTGAAAGGTTTGGTATGAATGATCCAAATAAACAAATAAACATTTTAAAAATAAAAACCTTGAGAAACTAGTGTTGGGTGGCCACTAGTAAATGACAGGTTGGTGAAAGTTCACTCTCTGGCCCTGTTTTTGTTTCAAAAGATCAAAGCAACTGTAGATCAGTGCCTTGATGTTGTGTGTGAGTGTATGTAAGTCAGTGAGCATCCCCTTTCCAGGCAATTTTCTTGGTTTAACTCACCTTGCAAGCTAATTTGCCCCATTGAGGAACATTTACAGATACTTGTGTAGCATTCCTAGGGGCTCCGCTATGTGACAAATAAGTTAGGGAAGAGGGTAATTTAAATCAGGGAAATGGCAGAGTGGAAAGCATTAACACATCATGGTCCAAATCCGATTTGCCCCTCCTTCCATGGCTACCAAGTTCTTTGGAAAACACACAGGAGATCTTTTGCCCTAATTGTCTAGGCCAGCCCTGACATACCAAACAAAGGTCCTGCAAATTAACTTCCCTTTGCTATCTCTCTAAGCCTCCATCTGTAGTGCAGGAACAATAACAAGGAGGACCAACTTGTCAAGGTTGTTGTGAGGATTAGTCAAATGTGAAGCGCTTTGAACCTTGGGAGGTGCCACATAACTGCTAAGGGAGTGTGACTTCATTTCCAGGGGACGTGTTCAGTAGCCTGACCCTTTCACCAAGGGCTTAGCTAAACTGGCCACCTGGACTTCAGGGCCACTTTGACTTCCAGCATGCATTTGATCAGCAGCTCTGACAAAGGTGGCCTAATCCTTTGCACATTTGTGGATTCCACAATGAGTCTTGCTGAGTTCAAGGGAACTGGCTTCCAAGGAAAGAAGTTTAGGATGCTGAGGGTCAATTTGTTTTTCCCGAGTGGTCAAACAGAATCGGAAAAGCCTGCAGACCCTGAATCCATCTCTCTCTTTCCTTGGTGCAGAAGACTTATCCCAACTGGAGTAGACTGTTGAACAGTACACCAACCTTTGTACCAAACCTACTTGATCCAATGGACCTCCTTGAGTTGGGACTAAGAAATTGGACTCAAGTGAAAACATTTTACTAGCCATCCTATGAGAAAAGTGAGCAGGGCACTTTTCAAGCTGGGTTGGGTGGCTTTGGAAGGAGCCCCTCCTGTCCAGGGTGGCCAGGTGTCCTCACCGCAAAGGAGGACAAGGCACCACAAAATGGAGAGCATTCAAGACAAAATGGAGGACATGATCAAAAAGCAGTTAAAAACACTCAGAAATCTAAGCCCATCCTTTTTGGCTATGTTCCAAATAGAGGACATTTTGGAATTTCTCCTGGACATAAGGTGGAAATGCAGGACATGTCCTGGAAAAGGAGGACCTTTGGTCAACCCGCTCTGGTCTGAATGCTCCCCGCCGAAGAGAGCGATTTCTATCCACCTCGCAAGCCACTGACTTGCTCTGCGTCCACACTGCAGAAATAATCTGGTTTGACACCATTTTAACTGCTATGACTCAGTGCTATGAGAATCTGAGAACTGTAGTTTGTTGAAAAACCAGAGCAAAGCTACAATTCCCAGAATTCCATAGCATTGAGCCATGGCAGTCAAAGTCGTGTCAAACCGGATTATTTCTACAGTGTGGATGCAGCCCAGGCGCTCCTCACACGACAGGCCATAGGGCAGCATTACACTAGGGGCAAAGTGAGGACTGCAGAGCCTTGTGCTTCCTGCCTTGATACCAAGCGGGACTTGGGAGGCTCTGGAGATCAACTGGATCCCCAGACCAGATCAACTCGGGAGGATGGAGAGGATCCTATGGCCACTGGTGGCGTTTCTTCTTGCTGTGTATTTTCCACCTTTCTTCCAGAGGTCCTCCTTTGCCAGGACACATCCTCCATTTCCACCTTCTGTGCAGGAGGAATCCCAAAAAGTCCCCTTTTTGGAGCATGTCTAAGAAGCTCATTGAGTTTAGGGTGACCAGATGTCCTCCTTTCCCAGGCTACATCCTCTATTTCCACCTTCTGTCTGGGAGGAATCCCCAAAGGTCCTCTTTTTGGAGCATGACTAAGAAGTTCATTGAGTACAGGGTGACTTGGGGGTCCTCCTTTTCCAGGACACATCCTCCATTTCCACCTTCTGTCCAGGAGGAATCCCAGAAGCTCCCCATTTTGGAGCATGTCTACGAAGCTCACTGAGTTTAGGCTGACGAGGGGTCCTCCTTTCCTAGGACACGTCCTCCATTTCCACCTCCTGGCCAGGAGGAATCCCCAAAGGTCCCCTTTTTGGAGCCTGTCTAAAAGAAACTAATTGAGTTTAGGGTGACGAGGGGGTCCTCCTTTCCCAGGACGCGTCCTCCCTTTCCACCTCCAGTCCAAGAGGAGTCCTCCAAACGCCTTCCATTTGGAACTTGACCCAGAAGTCACACTTCTAGAGGTGTTTGGGGCTTTTGTGGCCTCCTGTCCTCCATTTTGTGGGGCCTGGGGCAGGAGGAGGAGGAGGAGGAGGAGGAGGGCTGGCCCAGGGTGCGGATGCCTGGCCTTTGCGTGGGTCCTCCGTCAAAGGAAAAGGCTCCCGTTTCCGAGGGATATGACTCTATAGGGCAGGAAAGAAAACACCTGGCTCTCTCTCTCTCTCTCTCTCTCTATATATATTTCTCTCTCTTTCTCTCTCTCTCTCTCTCTCTGGGGGGACTTTGGGTAGGCTGCCAAGTTGCCAAGCTGCCCTCTAGAGGCGCCTCTCTGCACCAAGAAACCCGCTTTCTCTTGCTCTCTCTGTATATATATATATATATACACATATCTATCTATCTAGCTGGGAAGGAGCCTCCAGTCAGTCGCTCGCCATCGTCCTGAGGAGACCCAAGGAGGCGGAGGGGGAAAAGGTAAGGAGACTATATGGCTTCCTCTGGAGGGAAGAGGAAAGAGAGAGAGAGAGAGACAGAAAGAGAGAGGGTGCCCAGGGCTTCTCACACCGCCAAGGAGGACCAGGCACCCCAAGAGGGAGGACGGGGGACCCCAAAGAAGCTCAGAACCCAGCCAGAGAAAAGTGTAGAGCCATGCTTCTTACTTGCTCCAAAGGGAGGTCGTTTGGGAATCCCTCCTGGACAGAAGGCTGAGATGGAGGACATACCCCAGCAACTCTGGTCACCTTCTGGCTCCTTAGTCAGGCTCCAAAGGGAGGAGGACCTTTTGGGATTCCTCTTGCTGGACAGAATAGGGGGAAATGTGGGACTGGGTCAGGGAAAGGAGGACCACCTCTGGTCACCCTGTGCTCGATGGGTTTCTTAGTCCTGCTCCACAGAGAGGACCTTTTGGGGTTCCTCTTGGACAGGAGGTTGAATCGAAATGTCCTGGAAATGGAGGACCATCCCTGGTCACCCTGTGCTCAATAAATTTTATGGTCCTGCTCCAAAGGGAAGACTTTTTGGGATTCCTCTTGGACAGGAGGTTGCATAGAAATGTCCTGGAAATGGAGGACCACCTCTGGTCACCCTGTGCTCAATAGATTTCATAGTCCTGCGAACAGAAGTGTCCTGGAAATGGAGGACCACCTCTGGTCACCCTGTGCTCAATAGATTTCATAGTCCTGCGAATAGAAATGTCCTGGAAATGGAGGACCACCTCTGGTCACCCTGTGCTCAAAAGATTTCATATAGTCCTGCTCCAAAGGGAGGACCTTTTGGGATTCCTTTTGGACAGGAGGTGGCAAAGTAGGTCATCCCCTGGAAAAGGAGGACCACCTCTGGTCCCCCTGTGCTCAATGGGCTCCTTAGTCATGTTCCAAATAGAGGAGATTTTGGAATCCCTTCTGGGCACCAGGCTAAAATGGAGGGCGTGTCCGGGAAAAGGAGGACGCCTGGTCCCCCTGGACCTTGGGCACCCGCAGGGCTGGGAGAGGTGGTGGCAGTGGTGGGCTGTTAAAAACAGAGCAGACACCCAGGCTACCTGCTCCCAGAGAGAGAGAGAGAGAGAGAGAGAGAGAGGAAGGCAGGCTAACTTTTTGGACTGAGTAGGCAGAGGGCTCTTGAGGCACCTGGGAGACTAATGGAGAGAAAGAAGTTGGCAGCCCGAGTTTCCTTCCAAGGCTCTAGCCTCTTTTTGGGCTGAGGGAGCCGAGGCTGCCTTCCTGGGACCAGGGTCCAGGGTCCCTCAGCAGAACAAAGAGCCTCTTCTGAGGAGGCTCCCCCTTCCAGGTGCCAGCTTTGGGGGCTCTTTTTCAGGGGGGCTCTTTCTCATGGACCCAGGTATCCCCAAGGGGACTCCCCCTGGAAACCCCTTGGCAGCAGAACCAGGGGCTGGTTTAAGAGTGTGGAAACTCTTAGACTCTGGAAACCAGGGTTCGAATCCCAATTCAGCCATGGAAACTCACTGGATGACCTTGGACCAGCCACACTCTCTCAGCCTCTGGGGGGGGAAGGCAGTGGCAAACCCCCTCTGAACAAATCTTGCCAAGAAAGCCCCATGATCATATTTATTTCTTTATTTATTTCATTTTTAAAAATGCCGCCTTTCTCCCAAAAAGGAACCCAATGCGGCTCACAAGATAAAAACACTTTAAAAACAATTAAAGATAACCCAGTTAAACTACTACTACTACTAATATTGTTTTATTTGTTTTTTGCCTATCCTCAAGGCTGCTAAAATACAAAACACACACACAAAAAAGGAAACACATAAAACCAACAATTAAGATACTATACTATATTAAAAGACAATACGGTAGGTTCGCCTTAGGGTCACCATAAGTCAGAAATAACTTGAAGGCACAGAACAACAAAGGAAGAAGCCAAAGCGACTTCTTTCCCCTCTTGGCAGCCCTTGGACCACAACTCATTGAGAACTCCCTCTAGATTTCTTAAGTTGAGGGAGATGACCATTTTCCCCAGAGTGATAAACTAACTAGTCTTTGCCTCAGACTCTTCAGTCTCCCACAAGAGCTTTTCAAGTGACTCCTGGCTGGGTCTGTGCCTATGCACATTTTTAAAAGTTTCTTCCTTTGCAGTCCCAAGTCATGCACCCAGGTCTTTAAAGCTGTTTTAGGACACATGGGTCTGGAACGTGCCCCCTTGAATCTGCATTTCATCTTTCTGAAAAGAGCCTTAGACCTGGACAAGTGTGCATGTTCTTCTTGTTGTTGTGTGCCTTCAAGTCATTTCTGACTTGTGGCAACCCTTAGACAACTCCATCATGGGGGTTTCTTGGCAGGTTTCTTCAGAAGGGGGTTGCTATTGCCATCCTCTGAGGCTGAGAGTGTGTGACCTGCCTAAGATCACCCACTGGGTTTTTATGGACAAGCAGGGATTCAAACCCTGGTCTCCAAAATCATAGTCCAATGGTCAGACCACTACATCAGGCTGGCTCCCAACCCCAGGTGTGCATAGAGTGACAATATTATGCACACTGGAATAAAGGTTACTTTGATCCAGCTGCTTTGGTAGACACACACACTTGGAAGCAGGTCACACTGAACACCCTGCAACTTTTGAATACGTGTTCTTGGAGTGGCATTGCAGAGAGCCCTCAGAACCGAGGGTCTCCAACAGACATGGTCTGTTGTCTATTGATTCTGATCACTTCTATGCACAGCAGGGGGTTTAATAGGTGCCTAACACAGAAAATGTAGGTGGAGAAGAACACACATACTCTAAACGGACTCAGTCCAGGAAAAGTGGGACTTGTTTTAGATTTCGCATGCAAAAAAATTGCAGCTGCACTTTGAAAAGAGAGAAAACTTCTCGCAACTTCTCCTGCATGCCTCACAGTATCCTTGTAATATGGAGCTATGGGTTCAGGGCCTTTGTCATTCCTTGTCCTCTGAGGTCAGGCAGCCTAGCAGAACATCAGTGTTGACAAGCTGCCAGTCACGTCAGGAGGTAGATGCACAATAAACAGTTGCCCTGTGACTTGCGGGAGTAATGTGGAGTTGTAAAGTTATTCTGTTAAGTTGCTAAAAGCAGAATAATGATGGGTTTTGTGGGGTTTGGTTTCATTTTTTTTTTAAAGTCAGAGTGGCTCATTAAAAGTTTTATGATCCTTTGAAAGTATTCAGGGAAATTCCAGGAAAGATTCAGCCTGCAAAGTTTCAAGGTGAGCTATGGCAACTTTTTGTTCCATGATAAGTTTAGATGTTGTCGCTGAGTCTCTGACTTGGTTCACGGGAGAGTGACAAACAGTTTGTGCAACGAAAAGATAGCAAAGGGCTGCATTTTCTTTTCCCTGAACTTGCCACCAGCAGATTTATTGCCAGATGGTTCCAAGAACAGCCTTTCTGTGGGAACAGCAAGGCCTCCCTTTCTAACCTTGCACACTACAAATGCTTCTATTTGCATCTTATTATCTGCTCAATGATATGCAGTGTAAAGTGTTAAATGCTCTTTTCCTCAGATGTGGGATTACATCAAGCAGGGTTTAGAAATAAAATATCACAGGGTTTAGAAGGAAGATGCAAAATGTCTCATAAAGGAACCCCTTTTCCTTTTCATAAGGTTTTTTTTTCTTTTTATAAACCAATACATAGTTCTAAATCAAGTTCCAAAAATATCCTATCATAAAGAAGGGAGCAGTGCTATTATTTTAATCTACCCAATGCCACTTATTAATAGCTGGAAGCACTACCTATAAATATCTTCTAACATTGTGCAATATCTTTAAGGTGTAAAATGGTATTAAACTGGGCATAACCCCCTTTTGTTATATGTTTTTTCTCAGTCACAGACTTAAGGTCTGAGGCTTTTTCCAGGACCATTCAGTGAGCTTGAGGCTAAACAAGCATAGACTAAGAAATAGCAGCTTAAAAATGCATTGCTTTGTGTGTGTATGTGTGTGTGCACGCGCACATGCATGCCTTTACACATGCATACATGCACAAATACTATCGTGTACATGGATTTAGAAGATGCTGAACAACTTTTAAAGATATTTTTTAGATAAACTGCTTTATGTTTGAATACAGCATAGTGAAACCCCAAATTAGACTCTGGCTGGAATCTTCTTGGTTATTCCCAACTAAAGTGGATCCATTCAATCAATTGTTGAATGTTCAGTCAACATTGTTTCAGTGGATCTTCTCCAGTCAGGAGAAACAAAAGGTTTAGGCCTTTATCTGATGGAGGATGGCTTGAATATTTTTCTGTACCTTCTTTATCAGAAGGCTTATTCTGACAGGTTCATTGGCATGTTGGCCCATGCTATTTTGTTATAGTCATTTAAACAGTGTATGTGTCTCTCTGTGTGTGTGCGCCTTCAAGCTACTTGTCAACTTATGGTGACCCTATGAATTTCATAGGGATTTTTTAAGGCAAGAAATACTCAAGAGGTGGGTTTGGCCAGTTCCTTCCTCTGAGATATACCCTACAGTACGTGGTATTTGATGGTTCTCCCATCCAAGTACTAACCAGGGCTGACTCTTCTCAGTTTCCAAGATCAGATAGGATCCAGTACCTTAAGGTATTTATGCTTATGCATGCACAACTGAAATATGTGGTTGATTTTTTGATCCTCTGCCCTGAACAACTGATCAGATTGCCTTTACATCTGGAAAAACTGGAAAAAAATCACCCAGCAGTTTTTGGAGCTGTAGTCAGCTGACCTAGCTGGTTGCTACTTCCATGTAATTTTACCATAACTTTCTTTTAACAAATGCAGACAGGGAACAGACAAACTAAGCCATTCTGAAAAGTATTATTTGTGCATTTATTAAAAATGGTTCAGTGGTTGCATCTGTACTTTTGCTAATCAAGATACTGCTAATGGTAAGCATTTCTGACATAATCCAATGACAAATAATTCATTTAGGACCTATTTGTGTGTGAATGTATGTGTATGTGTTTTAAGAACACAACTAATTTATGTCCATGTAAAAGAAAGACCACTTTAAATAATACTTAATTTTGGCAGGATCATATCATTTGTTAAGACACCACAACATCCAAATGATAGATTTCTCAATTGTTTATATTCTCTCATATTATTTCTCCCCCATCAGTTAAAGAGTTCTGTGTGACTTAAAAGCTAGCATATTCTTACCAATAGATGATATGCCAATAAAACATTAAATTCTAGCTTTGTTTCAGTGTTTCAAGTGTAGCAACAACTTGCTATAACAATAAATATAGTATCAAGCAGTTGACATGGAGAAACATTGGTGCATGCTCAGGGGAAATAGTACTGTGTATGGCATACACATAAGTAAAGAAATGCTCTTCTGTTCTATGGATTATACAGAATGAAGCAATGGACTGAAGTGGTAGAATTCATGACTTTACCACTTTAGACAGAAGGTGTGGGTTTCACATTTTTGACCCTCATCTCTCTTCAAAGTGTACTTTATTTATATAAAATGACACCACAGGGAGAAATATTTGCATGGCTTTCTCCTTGCTGTGCAAATTTACTCCACTCAAGAAAGCTTTGAAATGGGTAGCACTGAAAATATAATCCACCTCTTGCAGTAGGAAAAATTCTACTACCCCATTTATAATAGGCAGAATGATTTGGCGTTTGTAAGGTCAGATTTTATATTTTAAAACACAGGAATCCCCCTCCCCAACATGTTGAAGTTAAGTCTGAAGCTCTGCAGTAGTAGATGAGGATGTGTGTTGCTTACTTTGTGCCGGGCAGTCTGGGATAAAGTGAGTTATGTACAAACTGGTCATCCTCACCCTGCATCTGAACCTTTCTCAACCAAATGAAGTGGAGTAGGGAGGGAAGGAGAGAGAGAAGAGTGAAATAGAAACTGTAGCAATGTTTTCTGGGCTTGGAAGGAGTAACATGGATGTGTGAAGGGGACTAGTGAACAACAGGGAGACTCCTCACTCAACTGTTTTGGAGCCTTAGGGGGGTTGCAGACTGCCAGAAATAGTGCAAATTGAGTCCACTTTTAGGGTTAGGGTTAGTGCTAGGGAATCATGGAAACTCTATTTTATTGTGGCACCAGAGCTCTCTGACTCTGAAAAAAACAAAACAATTCCCATGATTCCCTAGCACTAACCCTAACCCTTACAGTGAACTCAATTTGCACTATTTCTGGCAGTCTGCAACCCCCTTACTTTGTTTGCCCCACAGCCTACTGTTCTTTTAAATACACTCCTATTGTGGTTAACCATGTGGCACCTCTCTACTACCCTTCAGGGTAAAAAGAGAGCTTGGCCACATAAAAGGACAAACTAGTTCTTCTCTCCATGGCTGGAGGACTGATATCTCCCTGCCCGAAATAATCTTGGTGGGAACCCCCCCCCCTCTGATTACTTGAGAAATCTCAGACAATAGCCAGACTGGCCTTTTAAGACAATAATCTCTGGATATGGCAGTCCCTGATCTTACATATCAATTGCTAATCCCTTTGGTGGTTTGAGCATATCACTTTTCTGGCTGTACTCTATGTTGCTGGCATGTAAATCTGTTGAGATATTCTGCTGTATTTACTCATGGAGATATTCAGGCTAGCTGCAGAAATGAAGGGGCCTGACTCGGTCCTGCCTGGCATGCAGTGAGATCCTCAGAGCTCTTCTTTCACAAGGCAGTCAAGATTGCATTGTGTTCAAGTGAGCTGGCACTTGTTTTTCCGGGGTGAGCACTGGCAGGGGGCCACAAAGCCCACAATCAAGTTAAATCCTTGGTTTTCATGGGCTGTTATTCTATCCCACTGGAGGGAAGAGAAGCTTATGCTTTGCCAAGGAATAGTAACTCACTTGATTGTTGATTTCACTGAATGTTGATCTAGCCCCACCATTGATCAGGCTGAGGTCTTTTCCCCCTGAATGTATTTACTTAATATTCACACTGAAGTTCTTATCACACTTGAGTAGGAATGTGATGCTCTGAGTGGGACAGTTAAAGTGTAATGAGCTGTTGATTCCACAGCATTAAACCAGATTATATTTTAATGCGCTTGACTACATCAGGTGATTCCTTTTCACTCTCTAGCTCCATTTGTGGTGATAAGCCATTGCTGTCAGCCACATTATAATGATTTATGCAAATCAAAGAAAAATGCAATAATTTTGCATAAAAGCAAATATATTTTGAAATTACATTTTATTTTCTCATTTTGGGCTCAATTGGCATTTCTGTCCCCATTCATCCTGAGCCTCACCTGCAAATATTGGAATGTTAATAATAATCCAGTTTGAGACTGCTTCAGCTGCCCTAGCTCAGTGCTAGGGAATCCTGGGAATTTATTATAGCACCAGAGTTCTCTGACAGAGAAGGTTAAATGTCTCACAAAATGACAGTTCCCAGAATTCCCTAGCACTGAGCCAGGGCTCAAACTGGATTATCTCTGCAGTGTGTTTGGACCATTAATTATGCAAGCAAGTTTAACTTTCTATTTTCTGTATTGGTTTTATGAATAAAAGTAGATGATAAGGAAGGTCTAGAGATAAAATGACTCCAATTTCTGGGGTAAAGCACCTTCCTCATGTGTTGGGAGGAATGAACCAAACTTAGAATACCAATTTCCTCAACCTGTGTAATTGGAATACTGTGTCCTAGTAGGAAATTTACATGCCTTCTTTAGGATGATAAGTTGTGGTTGATAAAACGGGAGAAAGAGGTTGATCCGTAGAAGGTCTAGTCAGAGCAAGCCCCAGACCTGTAACTTTGAAGACATATTCTGCAGTGACCTTCCAGGTTAAGGTCTGGCCACTGGCTGATGGGAGTGACCACCTGGGAATGTTACATAGATTCCATCCAAATCTCCATAGAGGAAAGCTGGAAGGTAAATAAATTAAAAGATTCTCATCTTTTAAAGTGTGTTTCCTCTGTCAGTTATGGCTGGAAATCTGCTTCTTGTTGCTTATTAATTGTTGTTATTGTGTGCCTTCATTTCTGACTTGTGTTGACCCTAAGGTGAACCTATCACAGGCTTTTCTGGAGCTGAGAGTGTGTGACATGCCTAAGGTCACCAGTGGGTTTCCATGGCCAAGGAGGGGCTCATAGCCAGGTCTCCAGTATCATAGTCCAACACTAAAACCACTACACCAGACTGGGTCCTTATAGCTCTGAATTATTCAGGTCTTGGTGACTACTGTAGTTTTGCACTGAAAGATTTTCTAGTGCCAATACAAGGTCCTGTAGAATGTTTAGAGCAGGAAAAAGGCCTTAGATGCTATATCAAAGGCACCTAAAGGCATCAGAGACTTGCCCACAATGGAGTTTATGCAATTCAAACTGTCTTGCCCAAGATTAAGGCTTCCTCATTTGGACTTTACCAAAACTAGTACGTTATATGAAAAGCAAATTTGGTTTTTATGGAAAGAGGGTCCAAGTGGGACCTGATAGTGCTCGATTATTTAAAAAGTAACAACACATAGCAACACACTCTGTAATTTTGGGTGCATTGTGCCAGAATTCCTGATTTATTTCAGCAGAGGGCAGTCTATTCTGAGGTGTATTCTTAAAACCAGCCTGGATTTGTCAGTGCAACTAATGTTTTTGCTGAAAAATTAACTATTAAACAGCATTTGCCAAAAAGTAGAGTGGACTGAAAGTCTGCTTATAGGAATGAGTGACACAAATAAACAAGCGACTGACTTATCTCAAAGGGAACAGGATGTGCCTTTATTATGGATTATGTTGGATGGACACTGTGGCATCTGTCCAGGGTCCTGAGGCTGAATCTTGTGTGGCTGGCTGAAAACCAGGGTAAGGTGTGTTAGCGCCAGACTACATCTGATGTATCAGATCTGTGTATTTAAACCCAGAAGACCTGTTGCTAGAGAAAAAAACAAGTCTGGGTTCAAGTAATTTTTTTTAAAAAAATTACTGAAACAGGAGCCCTGTCCACAAACATTTTCTCTGGATTACAGTTCCAGTACTGAACCCCTCGTATGGCATGAGAGTGGACTGGTGGGGACAAGCTGAAACCATGCCCTTTGAGGAGTGGCTTAGGAGCTGGGTATGTTCAGCCTGGATAATAGAAGGTTAAGGGATGACGTGATTCCTTGGAAGAGAAAAGTTGCTTCTCTGTGGCCATTTTGGCTGGGTGAGTTCTTAAACTTTTTAAACTGTGAGTCACTTCTGTGTGTCACTGGAGGGCGGAGCTAGAAGCTTAATTCTATATAACTGCTGGCAGAGGATTTCCTTGCAAGAGGAAAGCTGCTTCTCTGTGGCTCTTTGGCTGGGTGAGTTCTTAAACTTTTAAAATTGTGAGTCACTTCTGTGGGTCATTGCGGGCTGGAGCTAGAAGCTTAATTCTATATAACTGCTAGCAAAGGCATGCTCTGGAATTTTTTACAGTTAAAGGGGATTTAGAGTACAAAGGAAAAGGTGTCCTGGGAGCAGTGTTTTTTGAGAGGTTCTCCTTTAATTTTTCACTTTCTCTTATACACTTTTTTTCCTTAAGGGGCTCATGGGGACTTTTGCTCAGAGGAAGTGAGTCAGAGACTTGCCTCCAGAAAAGCTAGCAGCCAGGAGGTCTCTGTAGAGTTATTGAGCTCACTGGCAGAGCTTGGGATCAAAGGGCAAGACAACAGGTGTCCTTTACATGGGTGTTCAACAGGGGACCTTTTGAGGGGGAAGCCCACAGTGTCTCCTTAAGACTTCTCAGTATGGACACTGAGGGACCTGCTGCAGTTACCTGCAACACTTGTGGGGTGTTTGTCTTCTTGCCTTTGGATGTGGGGAACTTCACCTGCACCAAGTGCAAGTTGGTGGTCCTGTTGGAAGAGAAGGTCTAGCAGCTGGAGGCCCAGGTATCTACACTTCAGCATCTTATGGAGCAAGAGGATTCCTGGACAGAATGGACCAGATGGTCTTGGATGGGAAACACACAGAGGAAGTTGCTGAGGAGGAGGTCACTGCACAGACACAGAAGGTAGATGGCTGGAGGAATGTCACACACAGAAGTAGGGAAACCAGGGATCATTCTGGGAGCTTGCAGCTATAGAATTGATTTGCAGCTTTCTCCCTAATCAGGGATGATGAGGAAGAGCAGCAGGGGCAGTCCACATAGACAGTGCAGGGGACCCTGAGAGTACCACCAAAGGGAACAGCCTCTGCTAAGCCTAAGAAGAGGTGTGTGAGGAAGTGGGGGACTCCATGCTGAGAGGTAAATAAGTCATGCTTTGTGGGCCTGACAGGGTGTCTCAGGAGGTGTGTTGTCTCCCTGGGGTGAAAATCCATGATGTGACAGTCAGGCTGACAAGACTTGTCAAGCCTACTGACCATTACCCCTTCCCTTTGGTCTATGTGGGAACCAATGATACTGCAAGGCATAGCCTTCAGAATATCAGAAGGGATTATGAGGTTTGAGTAGGAAACTGAAAGAGCTGGATGCACAGTTTGTGATCTTATCTCTTCTCCCAGTTGAAGGGCATGGTCCAGGAAGGGAGAGGGAAATAGTAGATGTGAATAACTGTCTCCGGAGATGGTGCAGCCAAGAACGATTTCAATCCTTGGATCATGGGCTGCTGTTCCATGAGGGTGGACTTCTGGCAAGAGATGAGTTACATCTAATGCAGGTGGCAGAAACATTTTGCCCAGGGACAGGCAACCTTTTTGAGACCTGGGCCGGTCTCCCGTAACCCAGGTCTTGGCTGGGTCGAGGGGGGGGGGAATGGCGGCGCGTGCATTCACGCGTGCGCACCCTCCTCTACTGCGCGCGACCCCCCTGTGCACGCTGCCGCCACAGCCGCTACTGCAGCCACCGCCATAGTGCACGTGGCTGCCGCCGCCATGACACATGTTGA
The DNA here is from genome assembly GCA_020142125.1 of Phrynosoma platyrhinos. NCBI lineage: Eukaryota > Metazoa > Chordata > Lepidosauria > Squamata > Phrynosomatidae > Phrynosoma > Phrynosoma platyrhinos. Next base: position 207,377,607 of record CM034701.1, read on the forward strand.
GGACACCATTTTGGAAGTCAAAATGGCGGCCATGATGCGTTTGCGCATGTGCAATAGTACTGCACATGCGCAAACGCGTCGCCACCGCCATTTTGACTTCTAAAATGACGATCGCAGTGAGCGTGGCTGAAAATGCACCCCGAGACAGTATTCTGGAAGGCAAAAGGGCTGGAGAAAATAGTCAAATTGTCATAGAGGGAATAAGGCAAACAGTGCAAGGACCCAAGAGTAGTAGGCAAAAAAAATCTGCACAGGCAGCAAGCAGGAGGGACACATTGTTTTAGATGTCTCTACTCTAATGCCCAGAGCATGGGAAATAAGCAAGATGAATTTGAACTCCTAGCACAACAAAGCAAATATAATAGGCATCCCTGAAACCTAATGGGCTGAATCTCATTATAGGAATGTAGTAATAGAGGGGTATAACCTTTTAAAGAGAAATAAGCCAA
>CM034701.1:207383957-207399651 GCA_020142125.1 Phrynosoma platyrhinos
GGGGGGGGGGGGGGGGGGGGGGGGGGGGGGGGGGGGGCGGTAGCAGCAAGGAAATTCCAGTAGGATGTGTGTAGCCTTTTCATTGGGCACCAATGGAACCCTCCAACCCTTGGAAGTTGGCCATCCTGTTATATAGTATATTTATCATGGGTCATAATTCTACATCATTAAATGTAGTTACAATGACAGAGCTCTGACATCATAGCTACATCTTCTGCCCCCCAAAACCTACACTTAAACCAGGCAACCCTCCAGCTGAAGGGTTTATGAGGTGCTGCAGATTGGGGCACAGGGAAATGATGGCTGCTGCATCCTCTGGTCATGGAGAGCATTGAGATAGGCAGTCAGTTGTTTGATTCAATGTGCACTGTGACTATAGCAGAGCACTGAAGTCATCATTTCCCAGCATCCTTATCTCTCCAGCACCATGAAAGCCTGTCCTTTGGGGCACTGCCTGGCTTAAGAGGTAGGTTTTTGGGGTCATGTAAGTCGCCAACAACCATAAACATGAGTCCCAAAAAGCTATAAGATTGTAAATCCAGTCTTGAAAATACTGATCAGGATGACATCCATAATTTCTTTTCTTTGTGGATTTTAGTTCACTTCTTCCGAGAGACAGGAATGAACTGAAATCCACAAAAGCTCATGCTAAAATAAACTGGTTAATTTTAAAGGTGTCACTAGATTCCTTCCTCCTTCATTGTCCTTTTTTATACTGAAATGAACTAACATGCCTCTCTATTTCAAATCACTATTATTATGTTCCACACACTCTAGCAAGAAAATCAGATAATGTTAGAGGAAGGGGAGACATTCTTTTCTGAAATGAAGCTGTCCTGTTGCCAGTGAAGTTTATATCCTACAATTTGTTCTATACAGCACAGGACCAGCTTCCAGAAGAATGGGGGCAAGGGGAGATAGATTAGACGTTTTCACACGGGGCAAAAGTAGGACGCTAGCTGGCCTCCCGCCGGCCTCACTCCGGCTCCATTTCCCGTGTGTTCACACACACGCGGCAGCAAACCCCGCCCCTTCCGGTGTCATCCCTGCGTCCGGCCAGCTTTTCGCTCCGTGTGTTCAAACACACGGAGCCCTAGGTCCGGCGTCACTACGGACGAACCAACGATAACTCCGGCTGAAGCGGCATAAAGGTAATTCCGGCTGTCCAACAGGAATTAGCCTTTCGGCGGCGGAGCCATTCTGGAATCGGCGGCACGACCCGTTCCGGAATGGCTCCACCCGGCTTTAGGAGGACAGTGTGAAAACGTCCATAGTCTGCACCTGGTGTACAGCATCTCCCATACCTGTTCTGCCAACTTGATGTTTTGTTTTTTTAATTGTATGGAGTCAAAATAACATTGTTGCAGTGCAGTGTAATTCTGCTTCAAATTTGTTGCAGTCATTCTTGCTCCAGTATTTTTACCTAGCTACTACTAAATATCACAGGGAGCTTTCTTGTTTGTAATCTTTTTCACATTCCCCTTTGAAAAATAAATACCTCATTTTATTTGTTACATTCATATCACACATTCCTTCAAATGAGTTCAAAGCAGCATATGTGGTTCTCATTCTTCCAACTTTATCCTTACAATAACCCTGTGAAGTAAGTGAAGCAGAGAAAGAATGACTGGTTGAAGGCCTCCCAGCTCACTGAGGACTAGAATCTTGATCTCTCAAGCCCCAGTCCAGCACCCTGACACACTGGCTTTCGGAGAGTCTAGAGGTTCTCGCAGGTGTCATTAAAAGCTCCTCATATTAGAGCCTCATTAGAGCCTGTTACTAGATTCATTTAGCAAATCCTTTTAGTTGTTAGATGGGTAGCACAAGGATTGATCACAAAATGAGACCGTAGAATGAAGCAGAAAGGCTGGAGTCTGTTTTCAATGGGTGTGAGTTTAAAATTGTAGAATTTCTCTGAACCAATATAAATGATTATAAGGGAATAAGACAACCTGCTGGAATTACTTAAAGTAATGCCATTCTCATGTCAGAAAAAAAGTGATTTCTGGTGGCTTTTAGATATTTTCCCACCTGACTGATTTCTATAATAACTGCTGCTTCTGATCTTTCCCTCATACAGTTGTAGCAATGAGATTCAGTTTAATTACAAAAGTGTCAAAATTGAAAAATACCAAGCATTTATGGAGAAGACTCTATTGGAAGCCTCCTCTTCCAGCTCTCTATGGTACTTTCTAGTATACCACAGTTCCACACTTTCACATATGATCATTCCATCTATATCCAGCTATATCTAGGCATTTGGGAACAAAACAATTTTTAGAATATTATTTTTCATGGGGGGGGGGTTTCCTGAGAGTTTCAGAAACAGGCTTATTAACTACCATATTTAATACCTGTTTAGAAATGGATATTGTTTATACATTGATGGAAAAGCATTTGGCACGAACCATTCATTCTGTGCCAGCATAACTTTGACAAATGCATTATATTCCAGTTGCTAATGGTGTCACAATATGTGGTAAAGGTGTGGAAAATCAAAATGATTGGTACAAAAGTAGTCTATCGGTATCAAGCTGCATACTCCAGTAGCAGTAACTGTAGTTTTTTGGACTGCTTATGTCAGTCTGATAGAATAGAATAAATAAATAATAAAACTTTTATTTGTATCTCGCTTTTCTACCATAATAGCAATCAAAGCAGCTTACATGTTAAAACAAACCAACACAATACATAATAACAATACATGATAATATATCTTATCCCCCCCTTTAAAAAAGAATTAAACTTAGCAGAGATTAAAAAATACAGTCTGTTAAAATCTATTAATAGCAAATGGTCTTTTGGGGAGAAAGGCAGCATAATACAAGTGTAAGGGGGTTTGTTTATAGTCAAGGAATTCTGTTCAGGAAAGGCCTGTTGGAAGAGATCTGTCTTGACAGGTTTTTTGAAGCTATCTAAGGGGGGTTGCAGACTGCTAGAAATAGTGCAAATTGAGTCCACTTTTAGGGTTAGGGTTAGGGAATCATGGGAACTGTATTTTATTGTGGCACCAGAGCTCTCTGACAGAGAAGGCTCAATGTCTCAGAAAAAAATCCCATGATTCCCTAGCACTAACCCTAACCCTAAAAGTGGACTCAATTTGCACTATTTCTGGCAGTCTGCAACCCCCCTAAGTTGGTAAGTTGACGGGTCTCCTCCGGCAAGCCGTTCCACAGTCTGGGAATGGTAGCAGAAAAGGTCCTCTGGGAAATTGCAGTTAATCTGGTCTTTATAGGCTGCAATAGATTCCTCCCAGAGGACCTGAGGGTGTGGGGTGGATTATTTGGAAGTAGGTGATCCCTTAAGTAGGTTGGATCCAAGCCATGTAGGGCTTTAAAGGTGATAACCAACACCTTGTACTGCACCCGGAAACCAATAGGCAGCTAGTGAAGTGATTTCAAAATAGGTGTTATGTGGTCACTCCTAGATTTTCTGGTGACCTTAAAGACATGGATGCCTAAGGTGAGGAAAGACCGAAGTGGTATATCCTTTTCCATGTACTTGTGCTGGAGAACTCCTTGGTGAATTGTGATTCATTATCTTTCTGTCACTAATGCTAACACCCAAAATAGCTACTTTATGTCACCTTATGTTGCCTTTGAACTGCTTATTCCAAGCATATTCTAGAAGAAATGTCAGGGTCTCACTGGGCAAATACAATAGCGCAGTTCCCAGTTTCATGCACACTTATCCAAAATCCTGTTAAAATGTAAATGGCTAAACTGATAGTCCTATCTAGCAAGATTTTACATTGATGCTTCCTGACCAATAGTTGACAGTATTTGGCAGCAATTTTCTGGGGTTTTTTGATGGATTTTTTTCCCTAATGGGAAGCCCCAGTATAAGAAGATTACAGGACTTTAGCCTAAATATTTAAATCTGTTTAGGCAAGCGAATGAGTGATTAAAGTGAGAAATGTATGCTTTAAGCTGTAAAAGATAAAAACAGAATGGCTCTGATGACTGTTTGGATTTCACAGCTAGAGGTTGCAGCAATGAGATGTCATAGAGGGTTGCAACTTTTAAAAAACAGAAGAAAAAGCCAGTGTTGTCTCTGCTATACACCAGCTTAATTTTATGATGGTGATTTTTCTTCTTTTGCAATAATAATTTGTTAACTTGAAAGTCTTTTCCATTATAGTAATCTACAATGTTGTTGTTTAAAATGCTACCTAATCAAAGTATTGCATGTTATATGAACAATAGAATCATAGGATCCTAGAGTTGGAAGAGACCCAAGGGCCATCTAGTCCAACTCCTGCCATGCAGGAATACACAATCAAACAAACTCCAGACAGACTGGTCTCTAGCCTCTGTTTAAAAACCTCCAAAGAAAGATATTCCACTTACACTCCAAAGCAGCTATTCAACTGCCAAACAGCTGTAGCTTGAATCTATTGCTCCATGTCCTAGTCTCTGGAGTAGCAGAAAACAAGCTTGCTTCATCCCCAGTTTGACATCCCTTCAAATATTAAAACATGAGGGGGATGCAGACAGGTGACCATGGGCCGCCCTGAGAAGCAGAGGATTGGGGCCGAGGCTGCCCCGTGTCTCGGCCCCAATCCACCCTTTCGGCAACTGGGAAAGGAGTGCCAAAATAGCGCCACACGGCTCTTTTGCGCCTCTTCCAGTGCAGCATGTAAAAATGCTACGCTGGAAGGATGGCATCAGAGTGCTCGCTGTGTTCAATGGCAGGCGCTCTGATGATGTCCTCAGGAAGGGGTTGGGGTGTCTGGCATCTGGCTGCCCCTCCCCTTCCCTAGCTCTAAGATGATGCTATGCACTGTCTGCAGAGTCCATGGTTATCATGTCACCTCTTAACTGTCTCTTCCTCAGGCTAAACATATCCAGGTCCCTAAACTGATGCTCATAGGGGCATGGTTTTTAGACCTTTCACATTTTGATCACCCTCCTCTGGATATGCCCCAGCTTGTCCACATCCTTCTTGAACTGTGGTGCCTAGAATTGGATACGATATTCCAGATGACGTCTGACCAAAGTAGAATAGAGTGGTAATATTACTTCCCTTGATGTAGACACTACACTCCTATTGATGCAGCCTAGAACTTTTAGCTGCTGAACCACATTGCTGACTCATGCTCCACTAAGGGCTGATGCAGACCAGCCTAAAGGGCTGGCCTGGGGTTGGAGTTGGGGTGGGGCGACCACATGCTGGCCGCCCTGACTCCACCCCAATGCCACCATCATGCCACATGCCCCATCAGGATGCCCGATTGGTGCAGCGTGCACACATGCTGCACCAAAGGGGCGCAAAAGTGGCAAACTTTTTGGAGTGGGAAAAAGGAGGATCAGGGCTGTGCCGTATGGTTGCCATGGCCCCGATCCATTGCTTCCAGGGGTGACACATAGCTGCCCCTTAAGGGCCATCTGCATCAGTCCTACAACTCCTAGATTCCTTTAGTATGTACTTCTGTCAAGCCTGGTGTCACCTATCCTACATCTGTGCATTTCATTTTTACTATACAAGTGTAATATCCTGCATTTCTCCCTGTTGAAATTCATTTTGTATAAAGTATACATGGGGCTTGCAAGGTTATTTGGAAAAAGGGCAGTTGTAAATGATGTGTTGTTGCTGTTGTTATTTTAGCCAGAATGCTTATCCTTGTTCTTCTTGTTTTTCCCTTTTGTATCTTTTTTTAGAGGTTTTCCATTCCAAACTGGTCAGCTATGAATGCTGTTGATTTGCCTCCTATATTTGAACTTGTTGAAGTTGAGAATCTCACTGAAACCAATCTCACTTGCAGCAATGGAGACTGCATCACTGTGGACTCCTTATCGTGCCCACCTAGCCTCAACAAGACTGCCCTGCTCTACACCCTCTCCATTTTTTATATCTTTATATTTATGATAGGCCTAGTGGCCAATTTTGTGGTTGTCTGGATGAACTTCCAAGCCAAAACAACTGGCTACGAAACTCACCTCTATATCTTTAATCTGGCCATTGCTGACCTCTGCGTGATCATCACTCTTCCAGTCTGGGTGGTCTCCCTTCTCCAGCATAGTCAGTGGCACATGGGAGAAATCACTTGCAAGATTACTCACCTTGTGTTTTCTATCAACCTCTATGGAAGCATCTTTTTCTTGGCCTGCATGAGTGTGGATCGTTATCTCTCCGTGGCCTACTTCACAACCTCGAGCAATGCTAAGAAGAAGAGACTCCGCCGTTGCATCTGCATCTTTGTGTGGCTTTTTGCCTTCTTTGTGTCTCTTCCTGATACTTATTATCTTAAAACAGTTTCCTCCAACAATGAAACTTACTGCCGCCCTGTCTATCCAGAGGAGAATGCCAGGGAGTGGTTAGCTGGCATGGAACTGAGCTCTGTTTTTCTTGGTTTTATCATTCCCTTTCCTGTCATTGCCATTTTCTACTGTCTTCTAGCAAAAACAGTATCAGCCTCTAATGACCAGGAGAGAAAGAGTAATGGGAAAGTAATTTTCGCCTATGTCATTGTCTTCCTTGTCTGCTGGCTGCCGTACCATGTTTCTGTCTTGCTTGACTTCTTCCTGGCCTTCCATTTCATACCTTTCAGCTGCCAAATGGAGAACTTCCTTTATGCAGCCCTCCATGTCACTCAGTGTTTTTCCCTGGTTCACTGCTGCATCAATCCCATACTCTACAGCTTCATCAACCGAAACTATAAGTATGAACTCATGAAAGCATTTATCTTTAAGTACTCAGCTAAAACTGGCCTTACTAAGCTGATTGACACTTCCAGGGTTTCAGAAATGGAGTACTCTGCTCTGGACCCAAATGTTAAATAACTGTGGCCTCACAAACAGACAAACAAAAAACTTTTTTTCATGATTTGTCTTTAACTGGACAATAAATATGACTTAATGCAAAACAAATAGCAAAGGTGGGGGATGTAAAACTGGAGCAAAACACATACTACCAAAATACTGCATTTAAAATCCTGTTTTATCCACTGTCAGTTAATCCACACTGTCTTCAGTTATGCTAGTGGAGAAACTATACAGTAAGCAAAGAGGAGCTTGTAAAATAAGTCTTTTTTTTTTAAATATTATATCCTGTTAGGGGAGCAGATAGTCCTTTCCCTTGCTATTTTGACTTTACTGTATTCATTTACAATGTGTTTTTTTAAACCCAACAGAACTCTATTTTCTTGCATTTGCAATTGTATTGAAAAATTAAATATATTTAATCTTGTATCTGAAGTGTATTGTCTCTATATTGAATATAGAATGATGTAATTTTAATATTAGATTTTCAATCAGTATGCTATAATAAGAACAGAATATGTTAACAACTGTTAAATGAAAATTACATGTATTCTGACTTTGCCTTGACAAATATACTGTGGCAATGTAGTTGTAATATAGTTTATACATATATATATATATATAATGGTTATTATAATGCATTGATATTATGTAATGTTTACCCTCAATCACTTAATTGCATTTGGTGTCCCATCTCCCTGTTTGTAAATTATTTTTTAAAAAATAAATATCCTTGAAAATAAAGTGGAAGTGATAATGATAAAATGATAACCTGTTGTTATTTAAATATATTTTCCCTTTTAGAAGCTGACTAGTTTTATATCCTTTTTTGTTTGTGTGTATACCTTTGAATTGCATGTTGACTTATTGCAAATTCATGAATTTCATAGGGTTTTCTTTGGCAAAGAATACTTAGAGATGTTTTGCCATGACCTTTCTCTGAAATACTTCCTACAGCACCTAGTATTCCTTGTAGGTCTCCCATCCAGATCTAAGCAGGCCTGGCCCTGTTTAGCTTTAAATATCAGATGGGATCTGGTGCTTTCAGGGTATGGACAAGTAGCACATACCTCTACCTATCAGATGCTATAGCCAAAGCATGGAGAGAGGCCCTTTCTGTTCCACCTGTAGGTTTCGCAGAAACAAGTACCTGGCTGTGGTAGAAAAGAAAATATAGAACTTAGGTAGTCTTTATGAGAGTATTTCCAGAGGAGGCTTTTATTCTGCAATTGTCCTGCTCAGTTGGAGTGGGGTGTCTCAAACAATGTCTTACATTTGTAACTCTTCTGTGTTTTTCCACTACTTAATCTATCTTTAATCACAAGAAAACAATTAAGAAGGAAAGATAGCATACATGTACAGTGATTCTGGACCAGAAGCCCAGGAGCTGGGAATATTTGCACAGTGCAACTATCAGTAGACTAACCCTTTTGGAGAGCTGGCCTTGGGTACAACCCCCATGTACCTTCAGAGAAACGTCTCCAGCCTTCACCACTCCAATGTCAAAGCCTCTGATTTTATTACAGATGAAAAAACAGGAGGCTTGGGGTGTATGGCATGAACAGACCAGAGGGCATGGATCCATATGGCCCAATGCACTCTTAGCCTCTACCATGCATCCAACATAGGGGAGCATTTAGATCAACTCTATAGCCATCCTCAATAATTTCTCTCCACTTGCAAGAAGCTGTAAGGAGAGGGGTAGTTTTTAAAACACACACACACACACACACACACACACACACAAACCAGAAAGAGGAGCAATGGCTGCTTCACTCTCCATTCTGCCCTGCTGTTGGAAGCCTGGTGGGGCTTTGGACATTACAGGACATGATGAATTAATTTGGGCCTGATCCAATAAGGCATTTCTCTTGTAACATTCTCAAATGTGAAGAGTAGATAAATGTAAGTAGTTTGCTAATGGCAAAAAGAAAGCTGCAGGTTGCTCTGAGACCAGATATGGATTCACCTGAGAAGGAATTTTTGGAAAGATTTAGCTTGTTGCTATTGAGACAGTACCCTTTAGCTCAGCAGTGCAATGTATTCATTGATTTGATTTGGTTTATAGCTTGCATTTTCCCCAAACTGGCTCACAAGCATGATCAAAAAGAAATGCAAATAAAAGCAGTGTTAGGTGACATTATTAAAACACAATGAAAACCAGTCATTGGATTCAAACAAAAACTGGATTAAAAACAATTTAAAAGCACATTACATAAAAAGCAGATGAAGTACAGCACCCCCAATAAAAGGCCCTTCTTGAGCAGTCAGTCTGCTTGCCAAAAGCCCACCTGAGTGAAAAGGCCTTTGTCTGTGGAAGGACAACAAGGAGGGAGGCTATACAATGGAAAGGCTTCAGTGTGTTTTCCTTTAAAACAGAGGGGCAAAGTGTGGCCTGTGGGTGTATGCGGTCCTTGGGATTCCCAGAGATCCACCAAAGGCTCTAAAAATTTTCAGGCTGATTCTTGGATGGTTTTTTTGTATGTGTGCCAAAACCAGACAAAAATGTCCCAGGCAACCTAAAAATGCAGCACTTTGGCTGGTCCAGATCCCCAGTCCCTCAAACATATCACTAAAAAGAGAAAAAATGGCTGAAAATCAGCCAAAATGGTGTCTGGAAGTGACATTGCATCATTGCAGTCTGCAGGGGAGAAAAATGGTCCCTTCCCCTTTCATAGTTACCCACCTCACTTTAAAATGTCAGTTTTGGAAATCTGGAGGTTGGGGAAGGCTGCCATGACATTGCACATTTCCACATACTGTTGTTTAAAAACACAGATATATACACTTCCATATATCCAAAGTAAGGTAGGGAGATGGTGTAATATAGCCCAAGGGCAAATTGAGATCAAACAGCATGGCTCATATTCCTAAATCCACATGCTGACAGTCCAAACCCATTACATTGAACATAATATGTTTTGTTTGATAGTTAGGCATGCTATAATATTTACAAAGCCACAAAGTTTATACTCTGAAAAAGCCAGTGGTTTCTTTCAACGGAATGATTATATCTAAGCACTACCATAAGGCAGGTAACCACAAACCTCAGAGCTAGCACTTAAAGTAAATGTAACATTCAAATAAAGGAATTAAGACGTTAGGTTTCTTGCTGGAATGGGTTCCTTGTGGCCTTTCTTGCTTACACATTGCTTGACCACCTCCAGTCTACAGTATATTTAGTTTTCAATGGAGAACTGATCCACTGGGATGTAGAAGACAAATGTGTGACCCCTCCCCCCAAGTCTCTTCACTGCCACCTTAGCAGCTTTAAATATGATATTCTGTCTGGTTCAATGAAATATCTTTGACAAGCTTTGATTTACTATAGATTACCATTACTAGGAGCCCTTTTACACTACATAATTCCAGCACTATGATTTCCCATTAATAGCTGTCTCATAGGGAATCCTCCTGGCGTTTGTGATTTGGTCAGAAGCTCCACAGGAGAAGTCTCCAGCTGAGGAGTCCAAAGGTCCTTCCCTGAATGGACAATCCCAGGATTCCCAGGGTTTCTCTGAAAGTGTCAGTAAGCACATAGGTGGGATGACCTAGTAAATACTGAATAAACCAGTTCTTACAACAGAGACATGTATGAAGTGGAGTGCCCTAACAATTCATATTTGGGTTTTTTTTAACATGTTTATAAAGTACATTGTTGTTGTGTGTCTTCAAGTCATTTCTGATTTACGGCAATCCTAAAGTGAACCTGATATGGGGTTTTCTTGGCAAGAGTTGTTCAGAGGAGGTTTGTCATTGCCTTCCTCTGAGGCTGAGAGCATGTGACTTGCCCAAGGACACCCAGTGGGTTCCATGGCTGAGGAGGGAATTGAATCCAGGTCTCCAGAGTCATACTCCAGTACTCAAACCACTATGCCATGCTGTTTCTCTTCATAAACCACACACCCTCCTACATTTGACAGATGAAAACCACGATTTTTGTGGCCAATATAGCAAAAATTATTAATGGAGAGGTTGCAACAGTTTGCTTTTGCTTAAGCCTATTGGAAAGGGCAAGGCACTGCTCCTTCTCTCCTCTCCCACATATTGAGTTAATGGAATGTAAACCACTTCTGCACTTTGATCTCAGTTTGGAACAACTGAAATAAACTGAGGAAAAAGAGGGAAAGTGGGGAAAACAAAGAAAAATGGTGTCATTGTAAAAGCAGCTGAGAAAGTAAGAGGGCAGGGGAACAAATCATCTGGAGTTAGGGATGAGGAGCAAATTTGGCTAAATTTTGGGGCAATACCAAGTTTTGGGGGAAAATTTTGAGGCAATAACAATTCAGGGTGATAAAAATTAAAAGAAAGGGAAACGGAACTGAAGAGCTCTCCATGAAACTCTATAAATTGAGGCAAATGTGAAATCCTCTCAAGTGTAAGCAGTTACAAAGCTATACACAGAGAGGCAAAACCTTTCCAACTTTGCACATATTCTACATCTGAGCTAGCAGTGACTTACCAGGACAGGGATGTGGCATCATGTTGGGCAATTCAATGAAAAAGTTGACCCAGCATGCAACTGCTGTGAGATAGGGAAATTCCATATCAAGAATGGCATCAGAGCAAACAAACAAATCTGCCAACATAATACCAACCTTTTAAAAACGGATGGTGCCACTACTCTTGGAAAGCTATGTGGAGATGTGTTCACTATGCCTTAAGAAATATTTGGTAGAGTAGCTTTCCTAAGAGGAAAAGGTGCAGCATTTGAAGCTTTTCAGTTTAGAAAAAATGATGAATGTATATATTCATAGTGTAGAGAAAATGAATAGAGAAATGCTGCTCTTCCTCATATCAGAATCCAGGGGACATACAGTAAATAGTAAATAAAGACAGAGACAAGCCACGGGTACAACTACTGAATTTGCAACCACAAGATTTCAGTAATGGACACTAACTTGAATGGTTATAAAAGGGAATTAGACTAGTTAATGGAAGAAAAGATGACCAATGGCCGCTAGTCATGATGGCCAAGTGCTATCTCCACGATCAGAGGAAGCTTGTATTTTAGTATCCATTGCTGGGGAACATGAAGTGATGGTTGGCCACCATGAGAACAAATTGCTGGACTATGGTTTGAGGGAGTACAACTCTTCTTTACTTGATTCCCTTCCCAGTAGAAAAAACTATGGTTTTTAAACATGAGATCATGGATTAACACATTGTTTTATTGACTGCAGTGGCTTCATTCATACACTGAAACATTAACAATAAACATGACTAAACATTAATATTTTTAAAGTCACCTGGCTGGCACAGGGATTACTTATAATACAGTCCCATTGATCTCAGTGTCTCTACTCCAGTGTAGTTTTCTGTTTCTCAAACTATAGGGTGGTGGTGCCATCTGGTGACTACTACTCCTGAAATGTCTTCCATGTCTATATGGGAGAAAAGAGTTTCTTTGGTCTTAGTAACAGATTTCTAGTACTGTCTTTAATAAATTGCAGTGAACAGGGAGTTTAACTTTATCTGTAAATATTAACAAATGAAGTAGTTTGCATGACTGCTGTTGCCTAGCAGAATCTGTGATCTTTATCATAATTCTAATATTTGGCTTTGACTACACACATGCCACAGTTTTTCCATAAGTAATGCCAAGCATCCTAAATACATAGGCATCTATTGGGATTGTGTTAGGAACTGATGAGTAAATGGAGTCCCATGGACTTTCAATGTACATTTTTAAGTATGTGGGTTAGCATACAATAGCTTATGGTACCTGATATTCAGAGAGTACAGATTCAACTAACTTCAGAAATTCTCTTTCTTTCTTCAGCAATTGATTCTCAGAAAGTCTGAGAAGGTAAAAGGAAAAATCTCCTTGAAAACCCAAACATATGTCAGTAATCATGGAGCAAAATGTCTCCATTCCTGCATATCTTTTCTCACCCACTGCTTCCTGCACAGTTCTCCCATTGCCCTATAATTCTCCATGTAGCCTAGCTTTATTTCCCTTAATTATCTCATAGCCTGATTCTAAATTCTGGAATGTTATCAAAATGCTAGGTTTAGAACAAATTGTATAAATTGGCCATCTAGGAAATCTGATAACATAGTACTAGACTTTTTATTTGCTCTATGGAAGAATATGGTAAGAGAGTTTACCTGCCTTGAGCAGCTTTGAAAATGACTGTCATTATGTTAGTTTAAATCCTGACCATAATTAAGGCTTGTAATGGAATTGAAATAACCTCTCTGTAAGCAGTAGTCCAGCCTTAAGTATCAACACTGACTTGAGTACTAGCTACACATATTTTCTGAAAAGGAAAGTACAAAACCTGTACATCAATATGTTAATCATACCTATCATAGTAAAAAAAAAGAGAAACTAATTAAAATAAAATGTTAGTATTGTAGCATCTACACAAATGGATGCTAATGGAAAACTATCCCAGTGTCACAAAAAGTTTAAACAAAATTTCAGTCAGCAAGTGCGTTGAAACAGGACAAATAAAACTATCATTCTTTTTCATTGCCAAAAAATTTCTAAAGCATCAAAATCTCACATACTTTAACTACAGAGCTGATACAGAATTTAAAATCCAGTCGGGTTTTGATATTGTGCAGTACAGCTCTATTATATTATTCTAAAGATACAGATGGTCTATTTTTGTAAAATAATAATAATAATCAGCCACACATTATTTTGAGATGTGGCAGGAGGTTATTAATCAGGTTTTCCTGGCAATAATCATGATAAACTCTTATGAAGGCTGCCAGAGGTTGGTAAGCCTTGTTCCTCTTTGAGCTAATTCCTGGACTGAATATTGCTGATTTTAGATACCAGCCTGTGCTGAAACACTGGGCATAAAGACCATCAAACTTTTCTCAGAAGTAAGAAATAAATCAGTGGTGCAATGTGCAAGACATTGCTAATGAAACACATGTGCACTGTGCTTTAGAATCAGAGTTGTCATCCATCTAAGATACTGAATTGGCTCAGTTAAACATTTTAGACTATGTTCTGCCTAAACTAAGATTGGAGGAGGGATGGGAAATACAATGGATCTGCTTTACCTTCTCCTTGTCACAGCCAACCTTAGCATTAAAAGTGCCACCTCACCAAAGGAGCACATTGAACAAATAAAGCAATTTGAGCTTAATTGTTGAAGTCTCAGAAATCAAAGTAATTAGTGACCCAGGAGGTGAGTTTTGCTGCTCATTTCCTGTGAATAGAATTTCCTGTTCCATCTCATTATCCGTCTGTTCCTAATGTGACTTTTGTGTTCCATCAAAGCTCTGCCTTCCCTGAGCACTTTCTTCTCTTCAGGTCATTTTCAAATTGCATCTTGATTCTCTGCTTTTGGGATCCTTACCTTTGAGTATTTTCATTACAGTTACTCTTCTGAGGATTTCCAACTGATTGATTTCAAGGCACAGACACTGATGACAGGGAGAAAAGTCTTGCAAATAAAGGTAATATGAAGGGAAACACAGCTTCGGTGGATTAGAAGCAAAACAGTTCTGTAGTTCTTTATCTTTTCAATGTTAGGTTCATGGTGGGAACCAAATCAAACCCTGAACATACTCAATATCATTTGGTTTCAGAAGCTAAGCAGTGTCAGATCTGATGAGGACATGGAGGGAAGATCACCATGAAATATGAGACATCTCCAGGTAGGTCTAGAAAAGAAATCTAGGAGATTTTCAGACTTGGAAAAAAAGCTCTGAGTAAAAGACATACTCCTGGCAAAGTCTTGTGATCATGCTGACGGTTTTTAGACACATTGCGCTTATCCAGGACTTCTGCCATGAAGATCCAGGAAATGTCCAGCCAGCAACAAACCATTCATGGGGAAGTCCTGGGAATGGTTTGTTGCTGGAGCATTCCTGGTTCTTCCTGGGATAAGTCCTGGATAAGAGTGACGTCGTCTGAAAATGTTCAGTGCAATCGTGAGATTATTCAGGGAGTATGCCTTTTTCTTCTCTGATTTCCTTCATCTAATAATCTCATAAGAAAAGAAACTCTGAACAGCTGCCATTCAGAGCAGACAAGACAGATTCTGATTTGATAAAAGGCAGTTTTCCTGCACTCCAAAAAGAAAACAATGTACATGCTCAAACCGCACAAACAGGCAAAGTAACACCTCACCTAGGTCTGCACCCACCTACTCAACAGCAGCTTAAGATACTGTTTTTGCCTGCTTGCCTTCCAGAAGAGTGTTCCTGGTTGTCTCCAAATACTTTCAGAGACAGGCACCCAGAAGCAGCCAGTAAAAACACACTTATCCATGACTTCACTGTTCATACTTAGCAAATGTTTTCAAAGTGCTTAAGGATTTAATGAACAGATATTCAAAATTATTAGTAATATTTTCTATTTTTAATTGGTTTTACAACGTTAAAAGTAATTTACATTTGAATAATTTACAGTCAACCCTCCATTCTTGTGGGGATCTATTCCAGAACCCCCCCCCCCACGAGAACAGAAAATCATGTATATTCAAGCCCCATAGGCTTGAATGGAGGTGTGTGCCTGTGAGTGCACGGAGGGGGTGCACCATGGGCACGTACCCCATTTTGTGTCCCTCTGTTCACTGTCCGTGGATAGGCAGGGACATGAATCACAAATCCATGAGAATGGAGGGGCAATTGTACTTCATGACAACCTTTATATTAAATACTTCCCTGATCTGAAAAAAAAAAAGTTTGTTGTTATGTGACTTTACATTATTTCCAATTCATCACAATCATAAGGTGAACACAATAAGTGCCCCTATCCTGGATTCTTATTCTCTTATGATATTAGACTCATTACTATGGAAGCTGGCATGGAATGTCAGACACTCTTCTCCACACATAGTGATATGTTATAAGTTGTTAACACATGTTTGTTCACCATAGTAATGTTGACATCCCCATCACAGATCCTACTTCACAGATAAAGGAGCCACCCCGACCTGTCGCGAGGGGCTCTAAGTTGCGTC
>CM034701.1:207408262-207418991 GCA_020142125.1 Phrynosoma platyrhinos
CTGTAAGGAATCTCATCACTGCATCCCCCCCTGGATGGCCAGCCAAGATGTTTAAGGATAAGTTGTGTCATTCAGAAAAGCTACCATGGGTGGCCCCAGGAACCCTTTCTGAAATTAAATTTCATGCTTGGAAGTGAAGCTTATGAAGTGCTGTGACCTAGCCTTTTAATTGGGCTTAGGAGTGCTGGACATGCCAGCTATAGTAAGAGGATGCTAATTCTGCCTGCTGGAGCCTCACGTTTCAGGCTTCTTGTCTGGAGAGTGAGGCATTTTTTTTCAGTAGCAAAGTTGTAAGTACAGAGGAAGGCAGTCATTTGGAAACATCAATTCTGCAAAGTTTCAGGATCACTGGCTACCGTTTCCTTTAAGCTTCACTAATAAGTACATCAAGAGCCTAAAGTTTTTGCTTCAATAAGTTGGTTGCCTGGAACATTAGAATTTATGCCTCTCTCTTTTTTGCCTCTATCTGTGAATTGGTTAAAAAAGAACTACTCCCATTTCTGTGTTCCAGAAGAGAGCTCTCCTTATTCATTGTGCATTTGTGTGGTGATAATAACTGGGAATCTCAGAGGTTTGCTCCATACCTAGTTTCTGCATTTTTCTTTTGTATGAGGGTTTTCATTTCCTTGAGAGATGCTTTCCCTTTGTGTGCTTTTCCTGTTGTGAATTCTGGATGCTGTCAAAGCTTATCTGCATTTATGATTCCACACTTAAATATTTTCCCACAATAACATTTTAAAATTGCAATTGTAATTTAAGTGCAAATCAGAGAGTTGTCTTTCTTTAACTGGAACAAACACCATCAGTTAAGCAAAGCTTGATTCACCTAAGTTACTGAAAGAATGTAATTAAGGTAAGTGTTGACATCTAGGCACAGAGTTCCCAATCTTTTGGGAGGGGACTGAGACTCAATGGCATGCAGAAGGTCCAAGAGAGGATGCTACCCACTGTCAGCCAAGGTAAACAGCATTGCGTTAGATCAAGGATGGTCAATTTTAGCCCTCCAGATGTTCTTGGATGGCAACTCACCATTGGCTATACAGGCCTGAGCTATACGATATACGTCAAGAACACCTCAAGGGCAATAGATGCCTACTTCGAGGTAGATGGTCCTTCTGACTTCTATATAAGATAATTTCCTGGAATCTTCTTCCAATAAAGACAATCCTAGCCTGGAAGCTGACCTTCATATGTGGATTTTTCACTCCCTGGATTCTGTACCCAGAAAAGAATGTTGAAGGCATCTTTTCTGAATTCCTTGCCTGGCTTAAGAGCTAATGCAGACAGTGCCCTTTGGATACAGATACCTATAAGAATGAATAAGATGGATGCTAGCTAGCTCTTTTATAATTGTGTACTCACTAATTTGATGCAGAAGGAGCTACTTGCCAGGAAAGAACATAACTATACTTGCTTTTACAAAGAAAGAGGCTACCTTTTAAATGAATGTTTCTTCTTTTTTCCTGTTTACAACTAGCTCCCATGCCATGGGTTTCCTGTCCCCTCTGTCCACTGTGTCATTCCTTCTTATGCCCCTGCAAATCTAAGATATTTTTCTATTTGAAATACCAAATGAATATACTTTCCTTACGGTTCTTCTTACATACAATTCACTCAAAATCCTTCCTTTCTTTATCTGCTTCTCACGTATACTCCCCTGAATCAGCTTTTTCATTCCATTGTGGAATGAATCACAGTACCAGGATTTCCTGTCCCTGTAAAGTACCCACTTCCCTCCACATCATGCAGATACCCTCAGCAGCCACAGTTCTTATGTGACACCTTCAAACAGTTGTTTTAGATTTCTAGCAGGGATTTCCCTCCCTTCAAAAGCAACATCAAGAGCAGAACATTGCAAGTAATCATTCCCAGCCCCGTCATAGAGATACATTTGTGTGAATATTCAGGCTTCTCAAGTGGATGGCAGAGGGACAGCAACTTCGATACAAGAGGGAAAGGGGTGTGTGTGTTAACAATCCCTTTCAGAATTCCCAACCAGTAGAGCCAGTGCCCATTTTGTCCTGGACATCATGAGAATTGTATCCTAAAATGTAATGCTTCCACTTTTGTGTGTGGAAGAGATGGTAGAAGAAGGGGTGGTAGAACAAGCTCCCACTGACTGAGCCATTATGGGTTACCTAAGTCCTGGTTCTACTAAAGAGCATTGTGTGCCTGTGCTTTTTTGCTTCTGCTCTTGGCCTTCAGCACATGTTCTTGGGACAGGTAAGGGCTATGACAGTCAGTAGTTTCAGTGGATCTTATTTTCTAGCACTCATCAGAGATTTACCTTCATCTATGACTGAAAAATGAAGTTATGGCTAAAACTGACTTTACAGATTTAAACTCACCCTTAGTTTTGAAAGTTGTTACTGACAGATAAGCCTCATTAAGAAACTATACTTAGTATGAATCTTGGCTGTGCATTAATCTTATTGTGTGACAAGTACAGCTACATGAAAGTCAACATTCACAGTCTGAGCATTCTGAAAGATGGCCTGAAGTAAAGGCCAGAGGTTACATAAAAGAAAAGCAGGTGGTATTGGAAGCATTTCTCCTGCTGTTAATTTCCTTCTGCTCCTTTTCTTCCTATAATTAGCTCAAAAGCAAGGTTAGCCATCATTTTAGTAACTCATCCTTTAAATCCTTTAAATCCTCATATTTTTTAATTCCCTCCTGCTCAATGGGTCCAATGGGTGGGCTAGGTTAGACAGTGGGAGGACTCAGGGGGTCCTCTTTTACTTCAGTCAACCCTAAGCACTTTCACAGACTTTTTGGGATGTGCTCACTTCTGGTGGAATTATTACAATTAAAATTATTGAATTATTAGAATGAATGAATGAATGAATGATGTCTGTCCATCTCTTCTCTTAAATGATCTTAAAGGTGGTTCTCAACATGATACAACTGCCCATATCTTGCATAGCATCCTGCAATGCTCAGGCCAATAGTTGTGGTCAGAGCATCCTTTCCTTGAGCAGTGAACTATCCTCAGCACTGACCAACTAACAGTTCCAGCAGAAAGCTATATCTGGGAAGGAGGACTGGCCTTTTTTTTTGACCAACAAAAAAGACAGACTCTTCTCCCTTTTGGCATGATGTTCTTCCTAGGACACAAGACTGGAAACCTCTCTGGTCCCCAAGCTGATGTTCAGAGCCTTTGAGCTTCAAAGTCCCAGGGCAACACATGATGATGATGAACTAGGAGTAGGAATATTAATTATGCCCTGTAGTTTCAGTAGTTCATATTATCTGCCCTGTGAACGTCTGCATCAAAAAGAGGATTTTTTTAAAAAAAAAGCAAATGGAGATCATGGAGGGAGAGGGAGGAAGGGAGGGTAGTCTTGTTTCTCTGTATGCAAAGGAACCTTGAAGTACCTTTGAGACTAATGTCTCCTTTACAAGGTTATAAAAGTCCTTATTCCAGTTGATCAGAATGTAATTTAGCCACACGCAATTCGCAGAAATCTGGGCTTTTTGCCTCCATCTTGAAAAATTATTAAATTCTGCAGAAAAAGGCTTGTTGGTTTTTTTTTTTTTTAACCAGGCTATCTGTGGAAATGCACATAAATCCACATTATTGTATGTATGGCTGTCCGGCTGCTTTGCCTGAATGTAGATGGCTGCAGATTTTCAGCAAAGGGAGGAGGAACAGATGCAAATTTGCACAGGAATGTGAAGACAATTAACTGTCAATGCAAATGTGTGAAAATCTACTGCAATGCACTTAATACACTTTTGTGTAGACTAACCCTAACTGAGAGAAAGAAAGAATTTGATAACATAAGCATTTGCAGATTGAAGTCTACTTCCTCAGATGCATGAAGCGAAGTACATTTAAGTGTATGAAACATTATACTACCAACTTGTTTCTCTTAGTCAGCCCCTGAGGTCTCTTTGCATGATTATGTCTTGCAATTCTACATCTTGTTTCTCTGTAGTTTTGCATCTAACTTCCCTACCTCTCTTTGTCTACCTGCCTTGGCAGAACCAGGCTACCCAGTGTCTTCAAGCGAGGAGACAAAAGCTGTGGTGGGTGCAAAAGCAAGCTAAAAATGGACATTTCAGCTATTTTGTGCTTCTGCTGTGGCAGAGATCCAGAAGCAGAAACTAATGAAAAGTAATAAGGAGCCAAGGGAGACTTCACGGAAAGTTTTGTTCAGAGATTCACTGCTAATTTGGGCTATATTTACTGTAGTTCTATTTCCACCAAAATGTTTCCATCTATAAAACAGGTTCTGTACTTTGACAAACCCCAGAAATTTCCTACATTTGTCAGTCCAGACCTGTGTGCTGTGCTGATTATATGTCTATTCTATTTTTTAAGGATTTGATTTGGGTACCATGGAAAATACTTGTGGATATAACCAAATCTCTAGGAACCATTACATTACTGAATGTTCGGTTGTCTTTGGCTTAATTCAGCTAAGCTTAAATTAACTGATGCCATCATATTGCCTGTTTAATTTAGTATACATCCTTTACCTAATACATTTTAATAGGTATTGTGATTATAACTTCCTAGTATATTTGAACTTTGTCTCCTAGTGAAATCAAGCAGAGTTAGTTCTTCAATTAGAACAACATAACTTTGTCAGCATTTGAGTTCCTGTAAGATAATCCATTCTTTTTAAAGAAATAGTGCCTAATAACAATAATCATATCTGACTGTTTTGAGATAGCCATTGTTTTCAATGGCCTCCCATCCTCCAGAGTATTACAGCCTAGTAATGCATACAACTGGATAATTATCTCAGAATGCTGCTCCTCACAATATGTTCATGAATAGGCTTCAGAACAGAGCAGTCAACTTTTAACATCTCAGAAATCTAATCTGGGATAAATCCTCAAGTGCAGAGAGATACAAAATTTAGATTTTTTTTTCTCTTGTGAGGTCCAGCACTTGTGTAAACATGCAAGAAAGCCCAACCACATGGTTGGAGGTTTTTGTACATTCCTGTTGTCATAGGGCGGTAACAACCAGGATGATGACAAGCATTCACAGCACCCCAGGTGTGCATAAATATACCTTTAGGCACAGAGATGTAAGGCAGTGAGAAATCAAATAGCCTTACAGAAATATTAAGGGATTAGCAGCTGACAATGTGTAACCTCAAAGCTGCATTAAAACTGTTTTACAGTCCTCAGTCTCTCGGGAGACCAGATTCAAACAAAAATCCACCAATATCTTTATTACTGGCCAACCAAAATGCACAATATACTTGCTGCAAGCATTTGAAGCTCCAATGGCTTCTTCATCAGGCTAGATGTTACAAACCAAACAGGAGGAAAAACTCTGGGAGACCAGAGGGTGACCTTTGGCAACTCACACTCTCTCAGCCTCAGAGGAAGGCAATGTCAACCCTCTTCTGAACAAATTCTGCCAAGAAAACCCTGTGATTGGGTTTTCTGTGACTCCATAAGCTGGAGTGGATTCAAACATACAGAACAGCAGCAAACCTTTCATATTTATTGGGCTGCCCCATTTCTGGCCAAAAAAGGGGAAAAAAGATGAATTGCCACTAAAGGAAGCCTCCAAAAGGGCCATTTAACCTTTTAGCTACAGCACCACTCCCTGCACTGCCTAACATCAAAAAAATACCTGTGGTTTTCTTGTTTGCTAATTTTGAATTTTGAATCCCAAGGCAGAACATTAGCCTCTGAATCCACCCCTGCTGTACACACAGATATTTTTTTTTAATGAATTATTGCTAGAGATTTATTGTTAGCTACTTGGAGCCTCCAGGTTTAAAGATTGTTGGGTGAGAATGGTATGCATGGAAAAGCAAGCCAAACAGAGATTATTGGTTTCATGATGCTCTGCTTACAGGCTTTCCAGAAACACTCACCTGGTAACAAGTGAAAAAAGAATGGTGGATTCAACAGATTCTTGTGTTCCTCCTGCTGTGATCACACCTGGACTTGTGGGGAATATATATTCACACACACACTTAAAGACAATACCTTGTCTAATTGGTTTAACTGCAATGAACTCTGTGTGTATGTGCCTTCAATTTTTCTGTCAATTTATGATGACCCCATAAATTTCATATGATTTTCTTGGGCAAGGAATTATCAGAAGTGGTTTGTGCTCCCCAAATGTAGTCTATAAGCCTAGTTTTGCTTGGCAATTCCTCCTCCAAATACAGTACTAACCTGACTTGTTTAGCTTCCAAGATCAGGAACAATCTGGTGCCTTCTTTTGTGAGTTGCCTTGTGTCTAATAAATACTAATTAATTAATTAATTAATTAATTAATTAATTCAATCAGGTGTGTGTGTGTGTGTGTGTGTGTGTGTGTATCTCTCTCTCTCTCTCTCTTTCTCTATCTGTTCCATGCCTTCAAGTAGTTTCTGACTTATGGCAACCCTAAGGCGAAGGTTCTAAATTTGCTAAAATGAGTACCCAACTGTTGAGGAGCAATGAGCTTACAGTTGTAAACCACTTAGACATCCCATAGCGTGATATGAAGCGGTATATAAATGAAGCTGCTTTGCTTTGCTTCTTGACAGCAATTTCTATTCTGGTGAATGTTTGATCATAGGAATTTTTTAACTATTTCAATTTCCTTGTTGTCTAGATTGAATTTGTGTATTTCTTCTGTGGTCATTATTTTTGTTTTCTTTATGTTCAGCATCAGACTTTGCACTTTCATCTTTGACCTTCCTTATTAACTGTTCCAATTCCTGAACGTCTTCTGCTAATATTATGGCGTCGTCTGCATATATTAGGTTGTTAATGTTGCTTCTTCCTATCTTAACTCCTCCTTTTTCTGATTCTAATTCTGCTTTTCTTATAATGTTTTCAGCATATAAGTTAAACAAGTAGGGTGATAGGATGCAGCCTTGCCTGACCCCTTTTTGTACTGGGAACCACTCTGTTTTCCTGAATTCTGTTCTGATGGTGGGCTCTTCTCATTGGTACAGTTCCTCATCAGGACTACCAGATGCAGTGGCGCTTTGAGTGTGTTCCATAGCTTTTCATGATCTATACAATCTAATGCTTTGTTGTAGTCTATGAAACACATGCTGATTTTTTTTTGAATTCTTTGGTGTGCTCCATTAGCCACCATATGTTTGCATTATGGTCCCTAGTTCCCCTTCCTTTTCTGAATCCTGCTTGCACCTCTGGAATTTCTGACATAATAAACAATTATCAATGTACAGCAAGTGCAATAAACAGTAAAACAGAGAATAAATAATAAACAATAAAGCAGAGAAGTATTGTAGAAATATATCTTAGTTAAAGAAATAAATGTATTCTTGGGCATGATTTTAACAGAAAATTTGGTATTAGAGGAAGAAATAATGTAAAAAGAACAGAGATAGGTTTCTACAGCACACACACATACCACACACAAGAAGTTCAGCATGTTTCAGGAAACTTTTTATTCTAAACTAACAGTATGTGTATGCATATGCACAAACAGATCAGATAAGTCTTGCATAAAAGAACAAAAATATTTTGAACCTTCTAGAGACTATTAGGAGGATCAGCATGGTATAGTGGTTTGAATAGTGGACTAGAACACTGGGAGACCAGAGTTTGAATCCTGGCTCGCTCAAGGAAACCTACTGGGCGACTTTGGGCAAGTCACACTCTCTCAGTGTGAGCAATGGCAAACCCTTCTATGAAGAAACTTGTCAAGAAAACCATATGGTAGGGTTGCCATAACTTGAGGGCACATAACAACAGAGACTACTTGAAATCTTCTTCTAAAAATGTATCCTGGATTATTTTATTTCTTTCACAAGCCCTCACCCACCCCCTATTTCCATTTTGGTGGCCAAATTTATAGGTCTATGCTTTTTAAAAACATTCTGGGGGGAGCTGGTGAGGTGGACCTATCGGCCTTTCCTTTGCCCCCTGTTTTGCAGTTCATGCACACTCAGTAAGGGATTCTAGAGGGAGCTTCTGTTTCCTATGCCTACTGTAGACTGGTACACGTAACTACAGTAATATTAGCTAGAGGAGAATCTCATTCTTTCCTGCTTTAAGTTTCATTACATTGTTTACTGCAATAACACTGGCACAACCCAATACCCAAAGTTTGTATTTCTCCAGTTTCACCATCCTCCTGTTGCTAAGGCTACTAAAAAAATTGCTAGGTGGAAAAAAAGATGAAGAAAAAAGGAGAGACTGAGTGAGTATAAAAAGACTGTAAAAAGGAGGTGCTTTTTTTTTTTTTTGAGGTTTTGTTAACTGAATATGCCTACAGTCAATTATGGCCAGGGAAAGGCAGCCATCAAGTTTCCAGGGTAATTTCAAACTCACTATTTTGATCGTCCTCTTGAGCTGTACACAGAGAGGTGATCCAAAAACTGGATGCTACTAAGAAGGCCCACAAAAGTGATGCTACATGGTGACATATGGTAACATCCTTTAGTGATGTGCTTTGCCTATTGAAATGTAGGATCTCAGCCACAGTGAGTATCTCAGCCACATGACTATTACCATAGGATTTTCAAGTGACATGTTAGTAACACATTATTAATTCATTGTGCATGTGTGTGTTTGTCTCCTTTAAAAGTAGAGAAAATGCCTAATATGCCCAGTGTCCTACCAAGCTCAAAGTACTGTTAAAAGATAATATCAGAATAAGAGAAGAAAAAGAAAAAAAGACTAAAAAATTACAATGGATGAGCTACTGGCAAATAAAGGAGAAATTCGATGAAGATTACCGTATAAGACAATAGGATTTGAAGAATATGAAACAGATAAAATATTAAAGGAGCCTGAGGGAAAAAAATTAGTAAAATTTACAAAGTATTACTAAAAAGATGTCTAGAAGCAGAAGAGATAAAAGAATTTATGATAAAGTGGACTCAAGAGCTAGGCCACAATATCAAATTAGAAAAATGGGAGAAAGCGAGAAAAAAGACAAAGAAATTCACAGTAGCACAGGACATGGTATTACATCCCCTTCTATTAAACAGAATTTTTGGACAAGATAATAACAAATGTTGGAAGTGGCAAAAGAAAATAGAATCATATCTACACATGTGGTGGAACTGTCCAAAAGTGAAAAACTTTTGGTTAAAAATACATAAATGTAGAGGTAAAGGTATTCCCTATTGACAAGGTTGTCAAGTTGTGTCTGACCGTAGGGGGTGGTGCTCATCTCCATTACTAAGCTGAAGAGCCAGTGTTGTCAGGGACTACTCTGTGATCATGTGGCCAGCATGATGGCACAGAATGCTGTTTACCTTCCCACTGAAGTGGTACCTATTTACCTACTTGCATTTGCATGCTTTCGAACTGCTAAGTTGGCAGAAGCTGGGCCTACTGACAGGAGCTCAGCCCATCATGCAGCACCCAAGCATTGAATATGACCTAGTTCCCAAGCTGTACTTATTAAATATAACATCAGCATTAAGAAGAGAGGGAAATAGGAAATATTGGAGGATTGTGCTATATGTCATCACAGCTGCAAGGACAATAATAGCAAAAAATTGGAAAAAAAAGAACAACCACCACAAATAGAAGATTGGAAAAACAAAATATATGATATGAAGGAAATGGACAGGTTAACCGCAATACTAAATAAAAAAGTTATAGATACATTGGAAAGAGAACAGAAAGTAGTGACAGAGTGACTCTAAATGATAATTGATTGAAAGGTCAAAGAAAGATTCCTTTGAATTAAGATTATGGCCTTATTTTCAAGATATTATAATGAGATTTTTTTTTTTAGAGAAATGCATATTGTTTTGAACAATATTCTTAAAGATTTTAGATTATTTTTTTCTAAATCAAAAATAAGATGAATTAACAGGAGTAAATAACATACAACTTAAGACAGACTGTTCCAGAGTGGCAATCTAAGGAAGTCAGTAAGAAGATAAGCAAAGCAAAAAGAAGAAGGAAAACAAGAAGAAACATAAGGAAAAAAAAAATAATCAATTAACTATATATAGATGGGTTGTTTGTAGCAATAGTTTCTTTTGTAAAGATATATGTAATAATATTCAGGAAGCAATGAGTAAAAGTTAACCATGAATGTTCAGTTGTGAAAAACAAACAGCATTGCCCCTGTTACCCCCCCCCCCCAAAAAAAGTAATGTGCTTGAGTACCAGATAATGTTTTTAATGTTTTACTTCTGTACTCTGTTCAAAAGATCTGGAAGAGAGAGGAAAGCTGACTTTGCCTCTTTCTCTTTGGTGACTGCAGCATGAATTCTGAGTTAATGGGGCTGTTGTGTACTTAATGTGTTGCTGTAGGAAACAATGGAATCCTTGAGTCTTCTCCAGTTTAAATTAGGGTTTTGTAAATATATTCTACTCTAATGGGCTGGCTGGGAATGCACATAAACCACAGGCTCTATGCTAAAGCTTTAGATTTCTCTCCTATGTAGGTTTGCCAGATATTCTTTACTTTAAAGGGTTATTTCCTTTTTTCATAACCTCAAATGAGACAGAATGTAACAGATGTTCTGTATTTTCCAACATGCTTCACCCCATAAAATTGCACACAGCAGACATTATGGCTTCCACCTTTAAAAATTAATCTCTTTTTCACTTCAGCACATGGTGTGAAAGTTCTGAGTTTGTTCTATATATACTGCTTTTGCTCAGGACCCATACTTGCACTGATTCTTAGCCAATGGACTTGATGTAAAGTTCCAAAGTTCTTTAAATACTTTTTCCTTTGTGCAGATGTTGCATGTGAATTTTCATTGTCAAACCTGTCTCTGTAACTAGAAGCATTAATGATCGTTTTAGAAGTGGGGGG
>CM034701.1:207443542-207457307 GCA_020142125.1 Phrynosoma platyrhinos
ACCCGTAGTTTTGCCTCAACATCTTTTCCAAGCTAACCCCTGATTTCCCGAGCCTTGAATGAACAAGTGTATGAGTGTGTAATTTCCCCCTTTAATAAATAATACTTTAATTGGAGAATTCTGTCTCTACATCAATTCTTAGATCCATCGGCCTCTTGGTATACAAGTGGGAGATGGTCTTGCAGGGTCCTTGTAGCCGGTCCCCTCTCAGTTTGAGCTATATAAATTCCCCATACTAGACTTTTGGCTAAAGGTTCCTGTCTTGATTTTGTAGAACTGCACCTCTTAGCAGCTCTAGCCCTGGGGAATGCTGGGAAGAAATGCAGTTCCATACCATCTAGTGGGCCACACAGTTTCCATCACTGAATTACATCTAGTTGCTAGTCCCAGCTAGAGTAGTTGCAGTGGGTCTGCTTTGAATTGGCACTTCGGTTTTGACCAGTGAATGCATTTCTTTATGCCAAAGAAAGCAGGGACTGTGACACAAAATACTGAATAAGGAAGAGTCCATAAAGTGTTACATCATTTTAAAATCCAGAACTGTAAAGCTAAACACTAAAAGTTGTGTAAAGTAGTGTGAATCCTCCCTTCCTCTAATATACACATGCATATACACCACACCTTGACTCCTCACTACCTTTAAAATAGAGAACATTTATTATTCTTTTGGATAATGACTTGGCTGAGATATCGCTCTACAGGTAAATAATTTCATAAGCCAATGAGCAAACATACTTTACTGTTGTTGAATTCAGACAACCCTATCTCTTGCCCCCCCCCCCACATCAACTGGAATGAATTTTAAAAAAAGAAACTGTAAATTCTGTTGACTGAAATCTTGCTGATATCACATTAAACTCTTTCAAATCAAACTGGTTTCATGTGATTCTGTGAAGCTGACTATAAAAGCACTTTGTAACAGAGAAAATATGCATTCATCTATCATGCTGTTGTAACCTTTAGATAATATAATCAAGAGGTGATTCTCCCTCCATTTTGAGAGTAATAATAATCAGACTTGAAAGAGAAGGCAGTTATTGTCAAAACCATTTTGGTAGCTTTATAGTCCCAGAAATGACCAGGAGACACTCCTCTCTTCTTTTTTATTATTGTAGTTGGACTAAGAATTTAAATATTCTCACTGACAAGACCAAACGAAATGAAACTTGGCAGTAGCATTTGTTTAGGTGTTTAAAGCAATATTAGAAGGGGCCTTCAGGATTTCAAAAGCTTAAGATAGATTTTCAGTCAACTGTAGTGAGAATTACAATAAAGATGGATAATACTAGGATCTTTTCCAATACCACAGTCAGACATTGGAGGAAATTGAAGAATGCTGATACCATTGCTCTGGAATGAGCCCCAAGCTGTTGTGAGCATGGTGAAGGATTTTGGTTGTTGGGAAGAGGCTATGAGTTCACCCTTTCCTTCCTGAACATACTTAGGCTGTGGCAAATCAGCAATACCAACACTGAGAGACTTGCTCCTTCAAAAAAAGAGTTTTCTTTCAGTTACCAAATTTCCAATAATGACATAATTTAAAATTTCAGTTGAGTATGTAGAAATACAGTTTATTTGTTGTTGTTGTTGTTGTTGTTGTTATTGTTCTTGTGTCCCTTCAAGTCATTTCCAATTTATGATGACCCTAAGGTGACCATGGAGATTATCACACTTGTAAAAAACCTGGCTTACCTCTTCCAAGTTGAATTCTAATTTGGGAGGCAGCTGGGTCCTATTGCGCAGGTTTTGCTGCTAAATCTGTCAGCCAAATACAGCCCAGCTGCCTCCAAAGTCCCAGGAGTGCTCAACAAGCCGTTTTTCAAAATTGGGAGTTCTCATGCCTCTCATGCCATGCTTTCTCTTTATTTATTACTTACATTTTATTACACACACACCCAAAGGAGACAGGCAGACTTACCAAGAGAATACGAGCACAGCAAATAATAAGAGTTCTAGGTATGAGAAGCTTTCAATGCCATACATTTGGGGACTGAGGAAAAATTCAGTTGGGGATCAGTATTCTCTTTTGGGGGCAAAGCACTCATTTTGTCCCCCCTATAGCTGCACACCTTATTTCCAAGCAGAAGAGTCCTAGTGGTGTCAGTCAAAAGATATTGTGTTGCTATGTGCCTTCTTAATAGATTTTTCTTTGGTAAGTAAAAGGACAGAACAAGCACTGAGAAAATACAATAAGGTTAGAACTGAAGACAACCCTGTAAAATTGCATGAATAAGGTTGTTGCATAATAAATGCCTTGTCTTAAAGCACTCTTTATGCTTGCAGTAGATTAATGTTAGTTTGGTTTATAATTTAGGACGTTGACTGTCCGGGTTCAGTTTCATTGTGGCACAATCACTGATTTCTTTCCTGTTGCACTTGTAAATCTTCCTTGAGAACATGAGAAATGCTTCTTTGGTCCAGCATTTTATCCATGCAGTGCCCAATCTGTTCCTTATTCAAGCAGGATGTGAGTGTAATAGCACCCTCCAAGTTGTGTCCCCCTGCTACAAAGGCATAGTGCTTCTGGGACTGGAGTGAATAAGTGCTCCTTTGTGGCTAGTGGCCAATGATTGTCCTGTTCTCTATAGATGTGTCCAGTTCCTTTCTAAAAATCCCCAAGCTGGCAATCATTACTACATTTGGTGGTATCACTTTTCTTTTTGTCCATAGCTGCACATTTAAACCAATCTTTTCTCTTAAATTTTGGCAAAGACAGGAGGAGTGTTATTACACATATTGGCTGGCATCCTCTTTGTGACATGCACAGGAGATAAGAAGCACTACGTGTGCAGAGTGATTTTTTGAAAGGAAGGGAACAATGCACAGCAGTCATATCCATTTGTGGGCAACCTTCATGGAGTTGCCCTGTGGGAATGGTGTGCATGCAGTAGTGCAAGTCATACATACTAGCATGTGAATGCACATTGCTCTCATGAGATCAGTTTTAAATACAATCTAATTTATAATGAAAATGGGAAACAATCAGAGATAAAGCAATTGTGGGGGGGGGAGGAGAGGAAGAAGAAAGAGAAGAAAAGAAAGAAAAGAAAGAGTGAGTGAGAAAAAGAGGGAGGAATGGGGGAAGAAATACAACTAATACATAGTAGGGCTCTGATCCTCCAGTCCCGACTATAATGGAAATAATTTTTTTTAAAAGACAAAAGAAAAGTTATTCAGCTATTACAGATCCAACTAAATAATCCTACTAAAATTATTAGTAACTTTGGGGCTATGCAGATGGGCAAAAAGGGGTGCTTTGAGGGTGACTTGTAGGCATGGCCTTTAGATGATGCATGCCTAAAAGTCTCCAGGAAAGCATGCTCTAGCCGTTGTATGCCGGGAAAAGCTGCTCCAAAAAGGAGCTGCTTTTTTCTGCTCTTTCGGTGAACATGCACACCTTCACATGTGTGTATGTATGCAGCGACATTGATGCAACAGAAAATAGCCGTATAAATGCACTGTTGTATGTGTGGCGGAAATTGACTTGGCGATCCAGAGAATGTGCCCTATGATCCAGAGAATGTGCCCTATGCTCCCAAGTGTGGATGCACTGGTGCAGGTGCGCTTGAATATTAGAACCCTACCCCTACCCCTAATTGTAACCCTATGCATGCGCCCTAACAACTGTCCTCTGTTATGACAATAAATGCATTCTGTTGCATGTACACTTGCTGTCAGCATGCACAGCAGTTTGCATGAAAGAGGCTTTTGTAACCTCTTCTGTGCAGGTGTACATAAGACCTGCACATCATTTCCTGGCATGATGGGGGGGGGGCTCCTGGAGTAATGTTTGTCCATGTGTCCTGTTGACCATGTCCCTTGCATGACCACCAGCTGCATATATCAAGTCTGTCCACACAAACCTCCTTTGCATGTACCTCTCTCCTCCCCCCCCACCCGATCTGTGTGGGACATGTTTTGTGGGGGATGATAGAGTGTCTTTTCAGTTGACAAACCCATTTCTTCACCCCAAGGGTGGCAAAATCAGACAGTGGCACCTGTCTACTGCACCAACTCCTTGGGGGGAAGCGGAGGTCAGTGAATCCTTGCATGATATGTGGGTGTATGACAGTTCCTGCACAGGTGCACAGGGATGCCGAACTTCAGTCACCTTTGTACAGACAAAATGACACACTGTATACCACCCTATAACAGGTCCTGTGCAGGTGCACAGTGATGCCAAACTTTAGTCACCTTTGTACACAGAGAGTGTCAGACTGTATAGTGGCCTATGACAGGTCCTGTGCAGGTGTGCACATTTTTCATAGCTGTTTTGGAAATAATAAATTGTTTTCTTAATGATTGCAACACCCAAATATTTCATCCCCTTTTCCCACTTCAAAACTGAAAATGCAGTGAGTTCATTGTCCTCTTCTGAAGTCATATTTTTACTTAACAATTTTCTCACAATTTGCTTTAAATCCAGAGCATGTTCCAGACATCTTACCTTCCCCTCCTCAAAAGCCTTCATTGGATCCAGTGGGTTTTGTGTCATTACCACAAGATCATCAGCATAAGTTGTTCTTTTTTTAAATCTTACTCCCATTGATTCTGACAACAGAATCTACAGAGTAAGGGTGCATTTACTTTATGGACTGTGTTTGCATAATAGGTTTTCAGCCATGTTCATTGAGCATTAATTCACATAAACTGTGCTGTTTTGCTATCTATTACAGGGCTTGTATAATGTAACTGCTGGTAAATATTTATGGTATGCTGTAGTAATATAGGATCTCAGGCACTGTAAAATAGATTACATTCATACCTAACAAGATCACATTCTAGTTGGGAAAAAGGAAGGGATAACTGTGTGTATCCTTATGTCTGATTTTCATATTAGCAACTGAAATATTCAAGGAATTTAAAATTTTATTGACTCTCATAAGAATTCCAAGAGAAAAGAAGCCAGAGATGGTGGTGTAGAACACTAATGGCTCTCAGGATATAATGTATCCCCTAGTGGCCAAGCTAGTTGTGGGATTCTGTAAATTGTAGTGCAGAAAGTAAGAGCCGATGCAGATGGCCCCAAGGGGTGGCTCTGTGCCACCCCAGGGAGCACCAGATTTGGGCTGCAGCAACCACACACTGCAGCCCCAATCTGGCTTTTTGCCATTCCAAAAAGAGTTGACAAATGCCGCTCCTTTTTGGTGTGACAAAAAGCCACCCTTAGTGCTGCCGCATCTCTTTTGCACTCCTTTGGCACAGCGTGTCTTCACACTGCATAATGGGACACCCTAACGCCGCACACCATGCGGTCAGGCATGCAGTGTGACAGTGGTGTTGGAGTGGAGTCAGGGCAGCTGGCATGCGGTTGCCCGGCCCCAACTCCACCTCCAGATTGGCCCTTTTGGTTGGTCTGCATCAGGCTTAACTTTTCCAAGGTCTGGTGTAGCTACTAATTTTGATATTGTCCAATGACAATAATCATTTCCCCTGCCTTTGCCCTGTGGCATCCCTAGGGTTGGTGTCACCCAGTGCAGGAACTCATGCTGTCACCCTCCCCCATTGACCTCCCATTTCATGCCATACAGAATCCTTAGCAATGCTTTTTTGCATGAATTTTACTCATAAATTGTAATTCTCATATATCACTGAATGTACTGCTAATAGTTGTGACATAAACAACTAAAAAAATAAAATAAAATTATACATTCCAATTACAATATCATATGTACAACCTAAATTTATTTCCATATACATAGTGAAGATTTGGTTACAATGTGATTTTTTAAAGAAAATTTAAAATAATTTAAAAATTTAAAATTTCATTTAAAAATTAAAATTTAAAACTTTGAAATTTGAAATTTCAATTTTAAAAAAATTCTGGGACCTCTCCTTTCTTCTCCCACTGAGCTTCACCCCTCTCCCACCATCTCTTAAAGCATTTTAAAAGGAAGCAGATGAATGCCACAGCCTGTTTCTGACAAAAGGCAGGTGTTTGAGAAGATGTGGTGTCAACCCCTTTTAGGGTATCACCTGGTGCAGTCCACACACCCCTAATGATGTCACTGCCTGTGCTTCCTCCTCCTCTTCTTCTCTTTTACACCCTTCCCTTGGAACTGATTCTGGGAATTTCAGGTGTGAAGAGGCTATCACAGAAAGTTATAGTGTGAATGTTAAAGTTTACTGATGTGTCTCATGCTTGGAATGATTTGTTGTTGTTAATCCACAACACACTTTTACCTATATGCAAATTTTTTGTCTTGGAAGCAGGGGACCTTATTATCACACCTTACAGTGGACAATTGGAAAGTTGGATCTAGCACTTGAGTCTGTTTTGAGTGTGCTCCATTAGAAGAAGTTGAAAGAAATGTTGACCTTTCAGTTAATACTTTTGCCAATAGTTATTTCTGCTTTGTTACAGAATGTGACTTCCACTTTTGTACAATTATGGAATACTTCAGCCACCTATAGAGCCGTCAACTTCAATATTATGGGGAAGTTGCCCAATGACTTACTGCCGTGTTTAGGACTTAATGTGTAGCCAAAGAGAACATCTGATACCACCAGCACTGGAAGCCATAAACCTGGAGGAAGAGCAGCTCTTTGGCTCTGTTTTCACTCACTTTAATGACAGCCAAATGACATTTTATTTGTGCTATTTTAATGTGCTTTTGCATTCTTAATTGCTGGCTCTGTCAAGTTAAAAACTGTAACTTTTGTTTGTGACACTCAAGCCAATTTCCTGCTGAACTTGATCAGAAGAACATAGGATCCCTGTCACCAACAAGTGTGGACAGCTCCTGGACATGATTTAGAGTAACTGCTGGATTCAATTTTGCTGCTAGACTGGACTGATAAGGGGGAAATAATTTGCTTCCCCCAATCTGAGAATGACAAAAGAAAACAAGAGGAGAGAGCACAATCCTTGTTGAATGCAGTGTGTGAAAATCCATGGTCACATATTTGATTAATCAAATATAGAGTGAATGTACCTCATGATGCAATAATTGTAGGTTTCATCCAGAATGCTGGGAGTTAAACAGTTAAAAACAAATACTAGTAAAAGGATACAAAACATGACATTGAAACACAATTAAACAAACATTAATATTAGAATGTTATGGAATTAAAATTAAAATTCAGAATAAATGAGTAAAATAACAATAAATTTAGATTTATTTTGAAAAGCACAGCTCCAATCCATTTAAAGACCTTTCTTCATAGTAAATTAGCAAAAGCCTCCCAGAATAGTAGCCTCTTTTTCTGTGTTCCAGAGACTGGGAGTGGCCAAAAAGGGAAGCCCTGAGGGTGGGTGAAGCTATTTTGACAGTCTGGATCCAGGCATTGCAGGAGTTGACAAGTTATAATCACCCTTCAGACTGTGCCTGGAAACAAATCATAGCCAGTGAAGATGTTTTAACATGGGAGGCATGTCAAGCTCTTTGGGCTTCCTCTTGGAACAATTTTCAAAGGCAGCCATCCCCCACCCCACACCCTGAATCTGTTATAGTATTCCATGTGAGATGCAACTAAGGGTAACTACCACTAGTGTTAACTGTCCAAACTCAGTCTTGGACACTCCAGAAAGGCAGACATCCAAGATTAGGGATGAATCCAGGAGCACACTCAAGCTGCAAACATGCCTGAGTAGGACCACCTTTATCTTGTCTGGATTACACTTCCTTTTTGAGGCCTTATCCAGTCTATTATTGATGTTAGAGACTAATTTAGAAGAAAAATAGCTTCCTTGGCTTTGGTTGGCAAGGAGAAATAGAAGCATTTGGGCCTCATCAGCATATTGGTGGAACTGAACCCCAGTACTGCTAGATGTCATGCTTCCATCTGAGATGTCAGAAGTGCAAGTGTTTTTGGGGAAGGACTTGGCACACCTGCAGCTCTATTGGAGCTGTCCCAGCTACTCGAGATAAAGGATGTAGAAAACACTCATCAGATGCTGGGAACAACATTTTCACTCATTTTGCATGAAAGACACTTTAGTCACCTCTGAGATTCTGCCATTTTCTGGAAACATGGAACTGGATGTTCACTATTCTCTTGTAGTGAACTACCCTCTGTCTTGGCTTTCTTGGCTAAAGACTGATTTCTTAGGGTTTTTTTAAAAACTTCTAGATAGCTAATTACCTCCATGGCTTCTCTCTCTCTCTCTCTCTCTCCTCAAGGTGAATTTTGACAATGGGCAATCTAATGGTTTAACGTATGTTTGAATAGCCTGGGGGACAAACCCCTAGTACCACTTTCTGAGCTCATTCACCCAGGGATGCCTCCAAGTCCCATTTCAGAGAGATAACATGGTCAATAGTTCCAAAAACCACCAAGAGGTCCAGCAGAATCAACACAGACACACTCCTCCAATGTTACAATTGCTCAGCAATCACATTCATTCCCCAGATTTAGCAGGATTATGGCTAGAGAAGCAGTTTCTGTGCCCAGGCTCCCTTTAAGAGACATTGAATGTTGGGGATCCTGTACAGCTGGAAGGAGCTAGGGAGTAGACTAAAGATGAGTGGACTCTTCCTTTTCTCCCACAGTAATATTGTGGCAATCTCCCTGCAATCCATGTTACCGAATGAGCTCTACTCTGACCTGGTTGGAGTAGCAGCAGTTAAGCTGGTAGCTTGCCTAACATTTACGCAGAGGTGATATGGCTTGAGCATAAAGGAAGGGGGGAGGTGAGCACCTTCAATGTCATGAAGCTAAAAGTTGGGAATGGGAACTTCACAACAGGCTTGCCAAATACATTTGCTCAATGCCATAGGGATGGAGAGGTGATGAGGTGAACAGAATTCCCTATGGTTCAGTTTAAGTGCCAATAAGGAGGATCTAAGAATAGGAAGAAAAGAATTCAAAGGTCCCAAGCCAAGGGAAGATGCCCAATAATTTTAGGCCTGAGGAATACAGAGGCAGTGCCAGAGGTGAATTATTTTGCTGGTGAGTGGGAGCTGTTTTTGTTGCAGTTATTAAGTTTCACAATCCAGCTGGAGCCTAGGACCATCAGTGGTTCAGATTCTATCCAAGAATCCAGGAGTCGGTGAAGTGTCACCAGATAAGGTGGCAGATTCCAAGTAGTGTCACTTTTTGTAATTATATTATGATTCAAGCTATGTGCATCATCCAACATTTCACAGGTGAAAACTGGGACATGTTAGGACAAACAAAGTCAGAGCGTGCTCAAAGGGGTGTGCCCATGCAGACAGTATGTTTGGAATTGCTCCCAGAGCACTATTACCAGTGGAAACACAGGTCTTTTCTTCTCCCTGCAAAGAAGTTGTTGCTGTTGTTGTTGTTATACTGAGACTCAAGGTGGCTTTTGTTGTTGTTGTTGTTGTTGTTTGTCTCCAAGTCAGTTTTGATGTATGGCTACCCTAAGGTGAATCTATCATTGGCTTTTCTTAGCAGGTTTCTTCAGAGGGGGATTGCCATTGTCATTCTCTGGGGCTGAGAGTGTGTGATTTGCTCAAGGTCACCCATTGGATTTTTATGCTCAAGAGGGGATTTGAACCCTGGTCTCCAGAGTTTTAGTCATAGTCCAGAGATGTAGGAGCTTATCACATTCATTTTAAAACTGGCTTACCTGATTCAGATTAAATTTTAAATTGGGTGGCATGCTGATATTATCAAAAGGGTTTAGCTGCTGAATCCATCATCTGGGTCCATCCCAGGTCCATCCCCACTCCCAGGGCTCTCTGGTGGCCATTTTCTTAAGCCGGAAAACTCCTGGCTTCGAAAAGAGGATGGGCTCAGGATGGACCTGGGCTGCAGATTCAGTGGCTAAATCCTTCTGATAATATCAGGATTCTGCCCAATTTAAAATTTAATCTGCATCAGGTAAACTGGCTTTAAAATGAATGCGATAAGCTTTGTACTTTAATTGCTATGCCACATTGGCTCTTCAAGGCTGCTTACAAATGGATTAAAATGTATTCATTAAAATATAGTTAAAAGCATACAAAATCAAAGTGTTAAAATAGAATTAAAGTTCTAATAATATCAAAATACTTTAAAGCATATACTTAAAAGGGGTAAAAAGCAGTTTAAAACAATACAATTTCAAACAAAATAGTACCCCTCTATAATAATTCTTAATGTGTTTCATTCAAAAAGCTTTCTTCGATTAAAGCATCTTTTTATTGTAGAGGTCAAGGTACAGAGCCCATTTCAGGCACTGGTATATGTTCTATAAATCCAACAGATTCAATGGAATATTTCATAAGTGTTACTGCTATTTTTAGAAGAGGAAGATAAGTGTATACAGATGATTATAATAAAGATCCAGCCAGACAAACGGTTTTCTCCCAATGGGATATAAATAGAATTCTTATACTGTAGACAGTAGTCTTGTTTAAACAGGCCTGTATGATGTTCTGTCTCATTAAATGGAAGAGCAATCTAAACCTATAATAACAGAATAAGATAACACTGTTTTCTATAGGCATATGGTTTGAGGTTTTTCAGACATTTGTTCAGAGAAGTAACTGTGCTGGCCTGTTGCAGTAAAACAGCAAAATGTCTTGTGTTGCATTAAAGGTTAACATGCTTATTGTGACATTAACTTTTGTGGGCTGGAAACAATATTTCTCAAATAGTGGCTTAACGGAATGCTTTTGCAATCTTCCCTTTTCTTTGTTTTTTAAAAAAGGAGAATAAAAGAATAACTGTGATGATACCAAAATCTAATTAATAACAACCTATTGAATTTGGGCAAATTGACAAAGAGCCTTTCTCAGCTTATTCAACCCCCTTAAAGTTAACTGTTTTGCTTTCTAATGATAACACAACATTCTTTTGGACGAAAAAGAATTGAAGCAACTGTCATTTGATTTTTTTGGTTTTTCTCATGATTCTTTCTTCTGTGGTGCTTTTCTAAGGAAATTTAAGTCAATGCCATCTTTAAGAAACAGCTGTTTTTTTTTTTTTGGCTACTTATTAGGGGACAGCATTACAGCAGACGGCAAGCAACTGAATATACTGTAGTAAGGAAAACACTACTCCAACATCTCATTTTAGTTGAGAGATACAATATTAAATATTAAATAATCATGCAATTGAAGCCACAT
Source organism: Phrynosoma platyrhinos (assembly GCA_020142125.1). Taxonomy (NCBI): domain Eukaryota; kingdom Metazoa; phylum Chordata; class Lepidosauria; order Squamata; family Phrynosomatidae; genus Phrynosoma; species Phrynosoma platyrhinos. Next base: position 207,454,561 of record CM034701.1, read on the forward strand.
GTTACAAGTACACAACCCTCCAACATTTCACAGATGAAAACTTGAACATGTGTGGTGATGCAGAATCATAGGGCCTTTGCAGACTGCCAGAAATAGTGCACATTAAATTGAGGCACTGCCCTGGCTCAGTGCTAGGGAATCATTGGAATTGTATTTTTTTTCTGAGACATTGAGCCTTCTCTGTCAGAGAGCTCTGGTGCCACAATAAACTACAGTTCCCATGATTCCCTAGCACTGAGCCAGGGCAGTGTCTCAATTTAATGTGCACTATTTCTGGCAGTCTGCAGAGGCCTATAGTCTTGTCATGATAGAAAGAGGGATTAATGAGAATGAACATGCAGCTAGGAGAAGTGGTAGGAGTTTGTTTTTGCCTGAGCCTCTTGGGAAGAGAAAGAGTCTTCTCCTCCTTCCCCCCTCTGAGTTAACTGAGTGCAAAGTATATTTACGCTTTGAATTCAGTTTAGACAATTGAAGTAAGATGAGAACAAAGAAAGAGAGTGGGAAGAGAAGGGAGAAATTGGAACATTTTAAAAACAGATGAAAAAAGTTGTACAGCAGATTAATTGGGATTGTCTCTCCAAATCAGAATGTTTGGAGGGTATGCAGCTGGCAGCCAATAATAAAGGAATTCTTTTGCTGTCTTTGAACAGTGATTCTAGAACAAAAAGACTATAAAGGAAGATTGGAAAGAGAAATAGCAGAATTGGAGTATATCAACAAAGGGCTGTCCACCAGCAGTGGGTTGAACAGAGACAATGGTTTCCTGGCACACTACACACATTATAACTAGCTAACCACCCTGCCTCATGGAGAGGCTCTTGGCCTGTTCATCACATCTTCTTTTTGGTTCCTACACTGCATCCCAATACTCATTCATATGGTTATTTACTCACCTTGGCTTTAGGCAACATCCTTGCCTTGTCCCCCAATGACCATTGTTAAAACTGAACTTGTCACCTCATCTCCATACCCACAAGGCATTCCTATGGACATTTTCACACAGAGACTGCTATATAGGTCTGTCCCCGGGCTTTCCACTCCACCAACTGCATCTGAGGAAGTAGTCTCAACTTTAGAAAGCTCATGCTACCAACTTCTTTCAGTCAGGGGGGAAGCAGATGGCTAATTGGGCCATTTGGGGGGCCAGGAAGGGGAGGGGCAGCCGCACGATCGGCGCCCCAACCCCTTCCCCAGATCGTCCTCGGAGCAGCCGGCCCTCCGCATGGCCGGTTCTCCGAGGAGGACCTCCCGCTTCAGCGTCCACACACGCTGCAGTGGAAGAGTAGCCGAAGGTGCGCCGACAGCCTTTTGTGGCGCACCTTCAGTGACTTGTGAAAGGAGCACCAATTTAGCGGTCCTTCCAGGGGTGGCGAAGCTGCGCCACAGGGCCGAGGTGTGGGGATACCTCAGCCCCACAGCGCAGCTTCCCAGGGCGGCCCATGGCCGCCCGTCTGCTTAGCCCCACAGTCTCAAAGGTGCTGCAAAATCCCTTTACACTTTAATTTGTGATATTTAATTGGCTGGGATTATTCATATGCTGTAATTATTAATAGGATCTATATATTCTTAGCAATGTAACAAATAATCAAATCTGATTGACTTTGCATGGCACCATGGCATGAATGTCACAGATTACCTGAACAAGCAGAGACTTGAGACCCAGGTAGGATGAAAAAGAACAGACTTTATTAAAAACAGCTGTGAGGCTTGAGGGAGTCCTCTCCCAAAGAATCAAGCCTCCCGAATGAAGACATAACACTTTTTTTTTATACACAGGTGTAAACAACTTTTTTACATCACAAATGGTTACTTATCAATTCATACAGAACTTTCTGATCTGTCTGTTTATCAGCCCTTGGCCGTTTCCTCTTTTATATAAGTTGTACAAACAACAGAGACATCACTATCCGTTGACACAAGGAAGCTATGCAAAGTTTCTAAACACATAAGGCAGAAAGACACAGTCTTTACATTGTCAGCATCATAGCAGAGGTCTTTATCAAAGGGTTCTGGGGCAAAAGTCAAAAGCATATTTTTAGTAATTACAATTGGCATATAGTGAATACTATAGCAATATATTAGTAATACATTTCTTAATATCTCTTATCATCCAACTCATGAAGGCATCCAGTATGTGATTTCTGATTGATTAAGGTTGAAAATGGAAGAGAGAAAATGGCTGCTGAAGCAGCAACACAAGTTGCTTCTCTGGAGCTTATCACATGCTATAAAAAGCTGGCTTACCTTTTCCAACTTCAATCTGGATACACCTGGACATTATCACATGGGCCAGCTCCTTAAATTGCCACTGAAGCCACTGCCTGAATACAGACCAGGTAAACCCTGACGCTCAGCTTCTGATTTCAATAATCAGCTAGCTGAATTTGGCTTCAACCCACGGTTTACCCGGTTTGGAAAGATTTGGTACAATAAACTCCTCTGTGTGAGAAACATGACTATTTCAAAGGAACACACAGGATCTCTTGTACTAGAGACTGCTATGTCACAACTCATAAACAAATAAACAAATCTCTAAAAATCACATTGTCTTAATAAGCTCATATAATGCCAGAATGTTTGTGTTGTTAGCAGACCCAGCAACAACAACTTTCCGAATGGCTGTGGCTAGATATACTGCATATACTTGACTATATGTTGACCTGTATGTTGACTGTTGGGGGCCATAATTATGGATTTTGATATGACCTGTGGATAAGTCAAGGGTAAAATATAGGGGCATGTAACAA
>CM034701.1:207470898-207482916 GCA_020142125.1 Phrynosoma platyrhinos
CAATAAAGCAAAATAAAACAATTCATCTCACAACTTTGAATTATGTTTTGGGTCTCCTTCTTGGGTTCTGTTCTATGTAAGTGGTCATTTTAAAGTCCATGCTGCTTTTGTGTAGATCTGATCCAGAATTTCTGATCAAAGGTTCAGATGAGATGGAGGTTGTCATCTCTTGTTTCTGCATTTGTTTACAAAGTCAATGAGTGAGAACCATTTGTCTATGAAAGGTCTTGATTTTGGTCTTCCTGCATAACTTGCCATTCTGTCAGACAGTTTTTCAAGTGACCACAGGTCCCATACCTTTCCCCACCACATATCTAAAGATATCTCCTGTTTTTCAGCATCTGGCAATTTCTACAGGCTGCTGTAATTAAGAAATCTATGAGGTTTTTATGTTTCAAAATTGAGTTTGTGTTCACATATATTGATAACAAAAGCATTTCTGGACATAACTTTACTTCTTGGTTGGTAATCAATGAAATTTGTTCAAGAACCAATTGTCAAAATGTATTAATTTTGGGACAGTCTAGCCACATATGTAGAAATGTGCCATCATCATTACAGCCATGCCAACATTTGGAGGAAACATTTTTAACCATTCTGGCTAGCTTCACTGGAGTAAAATGCTTCTTGTGTATAATTTTCAAGGTGTTTTCTCTAATCAGTGCAGATCTGGATTTAAAAGGGGTAGAAGACCAAAATGTAGTCCATTTTGAAATGAGAACTGAAAGATTCAAATCCGTTTCCCAGGTTATGCCATGGATATTTTGGTAAGAGTGGTCAATCAAATACTTGTAGATTAAAGATGTTAGTCCTTTGGTGCTTTGGGAGAGGGGGAGAACACATCATGCCTCAAACAAGGTAAGTGATATTGGTGGTCCTCCTATTTCCTTTAATTTGTATGTGAAAGCAATTATCTGATGGAGATGAACCCAACTAGCCTTTAATGGCTCTAAATCTAAAGTTAAATTCATCAATTGTCATTGGTCTGCCATTATAAAAAAGGTCTTGGACAAAGTATTTACCGTGTTGTTCCCATCTCTGGAACTTACTGAATTTGTCAGGGGAACAGAAAGATTTGTGGACAAGGAAGGGGCAAATAGGAGAGGGATCTGATACTAGAACATGCTTCTATCTTGACCATATCTTTACTGATGTTTGTAGCCATGGGTTTTCAATGTTTTTAATTACTTGAAGAGTGTGTTTGTTAAAGAGCAAAGCAAGATTGATTGATGGTGGGCCAGTCATTTCCATGTTAACCCAGTTTATGCTCTGATTTTTTATAATTAAATGAGGGATTTGATTAAATTGGAATGCTGCAAAATTTTGAGATTTTGCCAAAGTTTGAGTTTTGTTTGCCTTGGTTGAAGTGGGATAGTTTGAAATAGAAAGGATAGGTGAGAGACAAGAAATATTTTAATAAGGGCTATTCTGCCTAGAATCGAGAGTTTCAATCTCTTCCATTTTAGTGTTTTAGAGATTAACCATTTAGTTGTTTTGTTGTAATTTCTGGGGATTATCTGATTGAAATCTTTTGTAATAGTGATTCCTAGGTAAGTGAATCCTAAGGATTTTAACTGGAGATTGGTACCTCTTTGAATGTCTAGTTGGTCTTCATGAGCAATGTTGAAACACATCAATTTAGATTTAATTTTAGTAGTTCAGAAATGTGGACAGCAATACCCACAGTCTTGTAGATTTTTAAGTTCAAATTTTTGTTTTTATTTATAATTAATCATCAGGATTGAGGCAAGCTCTTTGACTATGTGTCTGCCATGTTTGATGGCTGGCCACTCCCTGCCTCAGCCTACTTTTCTTATAATATGTTCTGCATACAAGTTGAACAGATAGGTTGAAAGGATGCAGCCATGTCTGATACCTTTGCCAATTGGGAATCATTCTGCTTCTCTGTGTTCTGTTCCAACAGTAGCTTCATGTCCTGAGTACGGATTCCTCATCAGAACTATCAGATGTGTTGGCACTCCCATATCTTTAAGAGAATTCCATAGCCTTTCATGATCTATGCAGTCAAAGGCTTTGCTATAGTCTATAAAGCATATGCTGATTTTCTTTTGGAATTCCCTGGTGTGTTCCATTAGTCATTGTATGTTTGCAACTTCCTTTCCTGAACCCCGCTTGGACCTGTGGGATTTCTCTTCCCATGTATATGGTTGCAGTCTATGTTTCAGAATTTTGAGCATGATTTTGCTTACGTGGGAGATCAGGGCTATGGTCCTATAGTTGCTGCAGTCTTATGTGTCTCCCTTTTTGTGGATGGGGATGTATATTGATAGCTTCCAATCTTCTGGCCATCATTTTGTTTTAGTACACAGTACTAAACACCAGCACCAGCACCAGCCTTCATTAAGCCCACTAAGCTGCTTCACCTTGCTGCATGGTGTTCAAAAATGACTCTAGCATTTGATCACACCACTTGTAGGAGCCATGACTAAAAGGCAGATAGATTTTTCTTGGGCTGCAGTTGCAATTCTTTTCACTGATCCAGTCAACAATGTTCAAAACATTCTCTCTGATTTTATCACCATAATATAATTGCAACTACATATTCTTTTGGCCCTCATCTTGGAGAGCATGCCTTTTCCCACTTGGCTCTCAGGCAATGACTCTCATTGAAAAATATGGGATAGAGGTATGAAGACAGCATGGTGTAACCTTATATTGCTTTTAAAACAGATGGTTCCCCCAGGCAGCCTTTACTGTGACCTTTTGAAACAACATAGTTGCCCAATTCATTCTGACTTCAGCATCTCCTCAAATGAAAGAAAGGCTTCTCATATATAAAACTAAATAATGTAATACATTCTCTGCCTAATAAACATAAGTCTGGATTAGATTATACCAAATAAATAATAGTATTTCAGATTTCAAATAGCAATGGTAATGCATTTCAATAGATACTAATGTTTGAAAAATCCAGGCAACAATTCATTTAACTTAAAAAAAGCAACAATCAGGCACCAGTGATCAGTCCAGGAAAGCATATTCCTCAACAAAGTGTTCTGGAAACTTAGGGCCAATGCAGATGGCCCGGAAGACCATGCCGCGGCCCTGATCCTCCTTTTTGCCACCCCAAAAAGAATGGGGAAATGCTGCTCCTTTTGGGGGTGGCAAAAGGCTGTCCTTAGAGCCACTGCTGCAGTGTCAGGGAGGCATTGGGGCAGAATCGGGACGGCCGGCATGTGGTTGCCTTGCCCCAACTCTACCCCAGGCTGACCTAAAGTGCTGGTCTGCATCGGCCCTTACTTTACACCCATTGTTGCCTTTCCATTGTCTCTCACTTGGCATATCATGCATTGTAGGCCACCAGGGGCATTCTCAGGATTGTTAATCATATATCCATCTCCAGGGGTGTAGCTACAGGGAGACATGAGAACATTGCCCCCTCATATATGAATTGTGCCATCTAATAAAATTTTCATTCAGTTCCCAAATTTCTAGCATCACAGAAAGTGATGCCTAGAATTCTTTTATTTGTGTTGTTCATATTTCCTTGGTCACTTTGCCCGCCTGTATTCCTTGGATGCCTAAACTGTATTTCTAAATACTCAACTAAAGTTCATTGCTAGAAATGTGGTTACTGAAGGAAAATTTCATAGATGTCAGAATTCTTATTGACCATGAAGGACAATGCCCTCATCTTACCCTCCCCCCAGAACATCTCTTCCTAGAACTAAATGGGTTGGTATCCTCACCTTCTGTTTCTCTCTCATTTCCCCCAATTCCACACACTGGACATATCTTTTACCCTTGCTACTGCTACTACCATGCAAAAAATGCATCATTTGAGAGGAAATTCTCTTTATGTGACAAAGTTTGATTCTAGAGGTAATATAAAAATATGTTCTAAGGCTCATCTTGAGTGAGTCTTCCTGACCTAAATTATTTGGCTCTGTTTCTTTTCTGACATAATGGCATGCCATAGACATTGCACCAAAGGATAGCTACTGGAGTTCCTACTGTGGACTAACCAACAAAAAATTTGATGTAGAAAGCTATAGGTTTATAGTATAAATGGATTTTAAAACAAAACAGTAGAAATAATGAGAACATGTCTGGGAACCAAGAAAATTATTGTTGATTATTTATTCTAAACTCTGAAGTAGGCCTGGGACTACTGCAAGTGGGATTTGCATGGTTCTCAGATTTTCGCAGCTTGTTAGTGTGCTAGAAGTGAGCTCTAAAACTGTAAACATGGGAAAATCTTTCCTTGATAAACTAAACTTCAAAATATTGGCTGGACTTCACTAAGGCAGTTTGTGACTGGTTCACATTCACGATTCCTATGCATTCACTAGTTTAGGTGATACATAAAGACTGTGAAAGCCCTCCAATCCCCACTTATTGCACAGCAGCCACTGCAATGGATGGTCTGTTACCTTGTTGATCAGGAAGCAGTTGACTGATGTTTCCATCTCCATTCACACAAGTGATCTGTGGTGCAAGAGAACATTGTGACAGGGACCTTGGTTCTGGCTGCTGCCCTGGAGATAATTCATGGGAGGAGGTGGGACCATCAGTCAGCTGCTTCCAAATGACAAGGGAACAGAACCCAGTCAATTATGGTGGCTGCTACCTGGTGAGTAGGGACTAAAAAGGGTCTGGTCATGAGACACTATGTAGCTACTCAATTAATGTGGCTACACATTCATAACTGCCTTAGTGAATTTGGTTCTTGTGTTCTTTACCTAGTTTTATTGTAACTAATGGAAATATCTACTACTCTATATTTGGTCACACCACTGGGCTAGAGGTTTCAATGTTTTCTTCCTTTCAAGTCACTTGAGCCAAGGTTAGCAGACTATGGGCCTTTGCAGACTGACAGAAATAGTGCACATTAAATTGAGGCACTGCCCTGGCTCAGTGCTAGGGAATCATGGGAACTGTAATTTATTGTGGCACCAGAGCTCTCTGACAGGGAAGGGTCAATGTCTCAGAATAAAACCCAATTCCCATGATTCCCTAGCACTGAGCCAGGGCAGTGCCTCAATTTAATGTGCACTATTTCTTGCAATCTGCAAAGGCCCAAAGTCCATCTAGTCCAGTGATTCTCAAACTTTGGTCTTCCATATGTTTTGGACTTCAGTTCCCAGAATTCCTGGCTATTGGCCAAGCTGGCTGGGACTTCTGGAAGTTGATGTCCAAAACATCTGGAGGACCAAAGTTTGGGAATCACTGATCTAGTCCATAAGTTCCAACAGAACTTCATTTTCAGTGTGTTTTTATAGGGAGGAACACTTATGTCACATGAACCAACAGAAGTGGGTAGACTCCTTAAACAGTTCTACCACCTCTTCTGCTGTTTGTGAGGATTTGTCCTTTTATCTTGATTATAGTTCAAGGCTTTCTAAATACATTCATGTGGGAAGAGAATAAGCAGAGTTAGCCTCAGGAAAATAAGTGCATGCAATTATGTCAAAAGGCCTCTTCATCATACAATCATACAAAATACAATATTCATTGGAGTAGATAAAAGCTATAGCTGTCACTATTGTTTAATTTTTTATTGCTAATATTGCCTGCTTTGTATAACTTAATTTTTGGTAGTTTTATTTTGAAACTTTTTTTCTTCATGATGACACATATGTTTCCAAATGTTATCTTTGAAGTAGCAGACTGTATATTAAAAATCATTTTCAGATGGTTACTTAATGGATAAAAGAAGACCTGGAAGAGCTTTCACTTGGACATTCTTGAGTTAAGCCAGAAAACCACTAGGATGATTATTACCCTGGATCTTATCAGTAGCCCCATGGTCACTGCTTTCAACCCTATTCCCCAGCTTTTCTTAACCAACAGACCAACAGAATAAATAAATAAATAAATAACATTTAAAAAATATGGCTGAAAAAGTAATCATGAGAAGAAATTTGACTGGGTGATCTTGAAAAATCTGTTTCTCATCATTCCTTCTCTTCTGCCATTTAGAACTGTCTAATCTACCTCTTTTTGCTGTATGTCATACTCAGTAACTCAAAATGCTAACTGCATCCTTAAAAGCTTCTGAAGTTATCTTAGCAATCAGAGGAGCACCACATATTTGTGTCAGCTTTAAAAGAGTGATCAAGTGCACTGTCTAGAATCTTGCTCATGTCCATTTTCATTGCACTACTTCCAAGCAGTCTTGTACTGAGCAAGCAGCTTAGCATTATTCATATTGAAGCCTGCGAGGTTTCATACTAAGGAAAGATATAGCTAGAGCACTCAAAGAATACAACTCAAAGTCAGACCGTATATTATCAATAAGGCTTCAGGGTAAACCTATAAACATCACAATAATCCAGGTATTTGCATCAACTACAGATGCAGATGAAGAGGAATTTGAGAGATTCTATGATGCACTCCAGTATGATGCACTCCAGTTGGCTGGGATCTTCTTCTTCTCCAAGGTTGGGTGGTGGTGGTTCCAGGACCCTTGTGCATCCTTCCTGGTTAGGAGAATGTTGGAGGGCTGGAGGAAGATGCATACAGGCGGTGGAGATGGCAGGAGACCTATTTGTTTCAAGTTACTCTCCAGGCTCTCTGAACAGCTTGACTGGGTTTGCACCTCCAAGGCTTTCTTTGGGGTATTGAGGGTGGGTTAACTTATGTCTTCGTCTAAGTCGGACAGCTCCAAGCAGACACTGCAGAGGGAGGATGTTTCTTTTACTGGAAACACTGTTTATTTAGTTCTTCACAGATCCAAGTGTGAAAAGTATGCCAGGTGTTAGCCAAAGTGCATTTTTCTGAATTTTGGTGTGTGTGTGTGTGGCATTCCACATGACCCCAGATGTACCCTGCAGTTGACCTCAAGTGCCACCTCAGCGATGACAGGCAGATCATACCAGAGTCACTTGGAAGACCAACAGAAACTGTCTCAAGGACAGGCAGGTAGTGTGGGAGTTGCAAATGGACCATCATCACCTCCATAATCAGAAAGAATGGGTGATAATTGCCTAGATGTCTCACCTGATGGGCCAACTAATGACTTAATTCTTTTCCGAATCACCTTGGATATTGCCAGATCAGATTACCTCACCCATACAATCTCATACCTTTGCCCTGCAGCTAGTTTTAGCCCTTAAACACCCCTGGATTTCCCCCTTCAGTGTGCTGGTTTGGAGTTCATGGGGACACTTCATCACTGTGATCTTTAGCTCAGTTACCGGCAGTTCCATTCAAACCAATGCTCTTGGAACAGCTGTGCCTCATGCCACTTCACCCAATTGGATTCCAGAGAAAGCCTCATCTGTACTATCACCTGTAGTTTTGCCACATGATCTTTTCCAAACTAGCCCCTGATTTCCTGAGCCTAGAATGAATGAGTGTATGAGTGTGAATTACTGTGTGATTGTCCCTTTAATAAAAAAAATACTTTAATTGAATGATCCTGTCTCTGCATCAAATCTTAGATCCACTGGCCTCTTGGTATACAAATGGGAGATGGTCCATGCCTGAAGAGACCAAGACTCCCCCTCCATACAACCCCCAATGGAGTCACCCCAAAGGGAATGAACCCAACCAGGGATTAAGTATTCCAGGAATTCCATGGTTGTGAAAACCTGGAGCACAGTAGAGACTAAAAAGACTGCAGAAGATGGTACCATTACCAAAACCCTAGTGGAGACCATATACTGGACACTGTTCAAAATTAAAGCCATAGTGGATCCATTAGACAAGTTGAACCCCCAGACGGGAGTCAATTGGATGTCCACTCCAAAGCCAAGGGACAAGACTTAACTCAGTTTGCTAGGCTATGCATAGATCCCAGCTATTCAGGACCCTTCACAGCAGTATCGAATTATAATTTGGCTAATTTAGAGCTGCATGAATGGGTAGCTAGGATGGTACAGATCCTATGGCTTGGAGCTTACAGGTGAGATACTAAAACAAAATACGGCACCCTGACAAAGCATCAGACACATATATAGTCCAGAAAAAGATGCTAGGCATCTTATCTGGAGCTATAGGACTAAACAAAGATGGATAGCCACTCCTAAATGACATTGAGGTAATTAGGATTGCAGGAATCAGCTAAAAATTGGCAGGGATTTATGCAACACATCCAGGAAGCATCCCAAGTATATTGGACTAGGGAGACACAGAGGGAGATGGCCAGAGAAATGTTAGCTGCAAATTCCAGGAAAGTTCCAAAGCAGGGAGAGAAAGACAGAGACTCAATCCACACAGTTACACACCGTAACTTGGGTCCCCATTCCAAACCTGTACCAAAGGATATATCAATAACTCTTTTCGGAAGGGACCTAAGAGCAAAGCAAAGCAGCTTCATTTATATACCACTTCATATTGCACTATGGGATGTTTAAGTGGTTTACAACTGTAAGCTCATTGCCCCCCAACAGTTGGGTACTCATTTTAACGACCTCGGAAGGATGCAGGCCTGAGTCTAGCCTGAGCCCTGGCTAGTATTGAACTCACAACCTTGTGGTCTATGAGTGAGTGGCTGCAAGACAGGCATTTAACCACTGCGCCACCAGGGCTCTTTCAACCTCTTTTCAACCCCTGAGACCATACAGAAAATCCAGAGCCCCTTAGGCAATCACTTCAGGAAATTTGAAATAACATCTGAAGATAGCTCTGAGAGTTAAGATTCAGCAGGGAGAAGTTAGATGGGAAGTCCAACATGGAATTGATGGACCTCCTAGATCAAGCCATAAGTGGGTGGCACAAAGGAGCACCCGGTCAGGGAGAAGCCTTTTCCAACTCCCCCAACCCAGACCATTCTGGCTAGGGACACCCAGGATCCCCTCGCTCACAGAGAGCATGGGCAGACCCTAGGATCCCATGGGCTAAAACACCACTGCCCTACAGAAAACCAGTCTTCATAGAACAGAACCCATCAAAGTCCCTCTCAACCTGGTTTAATATAGCAGCCTCACAACAGAAGGCCACAGATACCATTCCTGTCACAGCCCCTAAGGCAAAGCCACCATGCCAGCAAATAGTAGCTGCATTAGTAGCAGATTTGTGGGGACACCCCACTGTACATGCAAAAGTTGGATCAAATCCCAAATAAGAACTAGCCCAGCTTCTAGTGGATTCTGATGCAGCAATTAACACCCTTCATCCTAAATTGACCATGTCAGGGAGCAAAACAACACAACACATGGAGCTGGGAGGGCATGGGAAAGGGAGACACCAGGTGGCTATATGGAAGGAGATTCCATTCAGCTTGCCCCTATCCTAGACCTCATACAGGCCTGTGAAAATCAGAGTGAAGATGACAGAATTCTAGGAGTAGGAGACCTAAGAAAACACAAGCTGACCTTGGATTTGGCTAACAGCCTCCTTTGGCAACTGGAAAAAGGCCCCCTACAAATTTCAGCCATTCACATATGTGTTGCCTTAAAGGCCCCAGCATCCCTTTTCCCCATAACCACAGACCCCTGGGTAGCAGATTTTTTCCGAGGTATGGATAAAGGACAAAATAGAGCGTGGGACCATAAAGGGAGCTTGTGTACTCATAGAAGGAAAAGATCCCCCACCACAGAAACAATACAGATATCCCTGAGAGGCAGAAGAAGGAATTGCAAAATCAATTGAGGGATTGTTAAAATGGGACATTATTTTGTCAATGCACTCTATTATGGCCCAAACTAAAAGCAGATGGGGTCACATGGAGGATGACAGTAGACTTCAGGGCACTTAACACAGTCACACCCCCCCCCCAGTAGCTCCTGTGGTAGCATAATATAATGAAATCTTGGTGGCTATAGCAGCTAGAGCCAAGTTCTAAGGCATTATAGACCTAGCCAATGCTTTCCATTCTATTCCATTGGATGAGAGATGATATTACAAATTTGCCTTCAAATTTTGAGGGATCCAACATGCATTCAAAAGAGTTCCACAAGGTTTTCACTCCAGTCTGAGTATATGTCACTCACACATGGTCAAAATGTGGACAAAATTGTGATTTTCATCATGCTTCTGTGTTTTGTCCTATGTGGATGACATATTGGTCCACTCAGACTCACAAGAAAAAAATGCTGACATCACCCGAGAAATATTAGAACTAATCAGGGACACTGGATTCTAACAGAGAAAAAGCTAACAGAGAAAAAGCACAATTAGTCCAAATCCAAGTCAAATATATGGGACTAGATTTACAATGAGTGAAGACAATTGGCAAACTCCCCAGTCCTACAGATGTAGCCTCTTTAAGAGCATTGCTAGGCACCTTTAAATTTTCTAGAGATTTTGTGGGAGCTTTTGCCTCTCTATTAAAGAAAGTAGCTGTGTAGAAATGGGGACTTAAGCTCCCATCTTTATATACATCTAGCTGTGTCAGACAATCATGTTGGAGCCATTCTTTCTCAGCTCCGAAATGGAGTACAAAGAATAGTAGCATACATCTCAAGAAACCTCTCACACAGGGAGATAAAGTTCAGTCCATGTGAGAAGAACTGTTTGGGCACTGGCCCACTGGCAGTTTATCATCGGAGGAGCTAGAGTCATAGGATTCTATTTTGGAATGCAGTCAGATATTCTCACATGCTTCTAGTCAGGCTTTAGGCGGGATACAGTTGGTTGGGTGGCATCGGCAGCATTTTGCATGCAATAATATCAGATTGCATCCTGAAATAGAATCTAATACAGGAGAGGAAAGCCCAGGTTTATTTGGGGTGCGATAAACTCCATAGTTGAAGCTTGCCAGTAGTACAAATGAAAAGTTTTACCTTTACTGGAGGTAAAAACCTGAAAGAGTTACATTTCAGTCTATTCCCTCTTGTTTAGGATTCCCCTATTGTGGCTAAATTTAGTGTCTTCAAATCCAGCAGACATATGCAGGGATAGCTGTTTTGGCCATGTAGAAAATACAGCAAAATACAAAATATACAAAATAGTGATATCTTTTTGGCAGTGATGTATTCAAGTCTTTTACTCCGAGTCTCAAGTCTCAAGTCTGTATCTTCAAGGCTCAAATCAAGTCTCATGTACTTGCAAAATACTTTCAAGTCAAGCCTCAAGTCAAGTCTGGAAACCAACTTTAATGGGAAAAAAGGTGGTGGTGGTATGTGTGTGATTTCAATAATTAGAAAATCAAGAAGTGTACAAAGTTAGGGGGAATTATAAAAGGGGAATAGCAAACATGTTAAGCAATGGGCTTGAAGTGGAGCAATCCTTCTAAAGCTTTTCAAAAGCTTCAGAAAGTTCCTCCAATGTGTAATGGGGACAGGTTGCTGAGTAAAGCTCAACCCCTACCTGAAACCCATGTTTGCTATTTCTGGATGAAGTTGGACCAGCAAGTGAGTTGCTAAAAATACACAAATCTTGAATCAAGTCAGTGCATCATTTATTGCTGAATCAAGTACAAACAGAGTCCAAGTCAAATCATTGAAGTAATTTGAGTCCAACAATCAACTTGTCTATATCACTGCTTTTTTTTTGGGGGGGGGGGGACTAGAAAGCACAAAATATATCATGCAATCTTTTGAAGCTCCAATATCTTCTTTATCAGACAAAAGGTGTTAGAAATCATACAGAAGAAAAGTTATGAAGTTAAAGTCACAAGCCTACATTTTGTATGTTTAGTGACTAAAGGGTTCAATTTTCTTTTGTTTTTATTTCACTGTAATGTAAAGACACAGTGTGGGGACATGATGGCTCAGTGGTTAAGATGCTGACTCTGATGATTGCAAAATCAGTAGGTCAGCAGTTTGAGGCCCAAGCGCTGCATGACAGAGTGAGCTCTTGTCACTAGTCCCAGCTTCTGCCATGCAGTTTTTCTCCTCCAAGTCTGGAAAGCCCATATTACAGAGCCTTGCACAATAAGATGTCATGAAAACTTTAGTACTTGTAAGTAATTCTGTTTCATATGTTTTTACCAAAGAAGATGAAGCCTGTTTTATTGCTCTGCAAGTACAGGGCCAGGTTTGCATTCCCAGTTGTTATTAACTGCCTTCAAGTTGACTTTGACTGATGACAAACCTATGAATGAGACATATCCAGGACAACCTACCATCAACAGCCCTGCTCATGTCTTGCAGACTTAGGACTGTGGCT
>CM034701.1:207483016-207498593 GCA_020142125.1 Phrynosoma platyrhinos
TCCCTGTCTTCTAAAAGGAGCGCCAATTTGGTGCTCCTTTCAGGGACGACGCAAGAGCGCTGTGGTGCGGAGGCTGCGGTCCTGTGGTGCTCCATCCGTCGGCATCCTGGAAGCACTCGTGTGCTTCCCCCCTAAGTCTATCCACATGGAATGCAGTCCTCCTCTTTTCCTAGTGCCTGCTACCTTGCCAAGCATTATTGTTTTTTTCTCTTAGGAACAGCATCTTTTTTATGTTGATGTAGGGTTTCTTCTTCTTCTTCTTCTTTAATGCAGCATTCCTTGAAATATAGGATATTATTGAAATGTAGCTGGGGGACTGTTGTGCTTCCTCTGCAGCACTCAGTCAAGTTGTCCAGCCCAAGACTAGTTTTGCCCCATGATGTTTATATCAGGCCATAACTCAATGGTTTATTCCTGCATTACTCCAAAATGTGGAAATAATGCACAAAAAAGGTCATTGCTCTGTGAGCTTGCCCCACCTCCAACATCCACACACATGCTGTTTCTGAAGGGAAATTCTAACTGTGTCTGGCAGAATGGTGCACAGAAAAACCTCTTCAGCTCTGTGTGATGAAGTCATGAGACTGAGGATGAAGCTGGCAGGGACCAGGACACTGCAGGCAGGCTTGTGAGTAACCATACCATCTTTCTTCATTATTTCCACATGGCTTGCAGTAATGTCTTAATAGGGCTCGTATGTCCAACATTTTACTGTAGGGCAGTAAAGTTGGAAGATAAAATGTCAGAAGATTTGAGTCTGAATTCCTGAAACTTTTTAATATTGTAGGAGGCCTCAGGCAAGGCTCAGGCTCAGTTCTCCAGCTAAAAATTGGAGAGATTAAGCAACATTCCTTTGAGGCTTGTGATGAGCATGAATGAAATGATCATCATAAATTGCTTTTCGAAACTAAAACCTTTCTTAAAAGATGGGGTATATGACATGCTATCCAAGAGAGGAAACCACTCCACATGTGAGGACTCTGAGGTTGTATAGAGGCTAATATTAGTGAGTTAACTGGTGTCTCAACATTTATTTGATCTTGTTGAGAAGTGTTATGAAGACTTCCTGGATCAATATTATCAATGTCAAAGAAAAGGTTTCAATGACATCATTTTGCTTTGTCGCTCATGCAGCTCATGCAGCTCTGAATTCTTTGGCTAATGAAGATGCAATGAGAGGGGAAAAATAAGTTTTTTTTTTAAAAAATAAATTTTAAAAAAAGATTTAGAGAGGAAAGCAGAGTTGGACATATTTTCCATTCCATTATGGCCACATGTCCAGTCTTGCTGAGGAGAAAGAATGCAGCAGTAAATAAAAAAACATGAGGGATAAAAGATAAAAAAGTGTATTTGATACAAATGCTGAAGACAGAAACAGAATTTGAGAGGAAATTATTCTGATGTGCCTGTTGTCATTGCTCAGAGGTTTTCAAGAGATGCGATCCACTGTTTTATTTCCTGTATAAAGCCTTGGGGACAGTACTAGATTTATGTTGTCATGTAGTGTCATACTGGAGGCGGGGGCGGGGGCAGGAGGGGGATTCTAGCCCCACTTTCAAAGTGTGAGGCACCAGTCAGGCTGCATGTCTGTTTGAAGTGGTATCTTATCTTTAAGAAATTTTTTTTAACAGAATTAAAATCCTAGAGAATTTTTATCAATGAGAATTACTAAATAACAGTAAGATAAGTAGTATACATTTGGTTATCCCTCTCCACATATATTTACCTACATTCTGAATGTCCAGTCACCCACTAACCTGATGTTTGGGTGGATCCCCCCCCCCACTTGATCTCCTCCACAATGTGCCAAAGAAAGGCTGCATTTCAGAACACAGGCTGGATAGATATTGAAGATATTGATTCGTAGTTTTGTGTGTTGCACTTCTAAATATACAGTGGGCCCTTGATATCTGCTGGGATTTGGTTCCAGGAACCCTCATGGATAACAATGGATGCTCAAGTCTAATTAAATACAATGGCATAGTAAAATGGATTCTGTTATATAAAATGGTAAAATGAAGGTTTGCTTTTTGGAATTATACATTTTTAAAATATTTCAAAATTGTGGATATGACTCCATGGATAAAAGATCCATGGATATGGAGGGCTGACTGTACATAGGATTGTCTAGTGTACAATATATGTAGAATATTTCAGCATGGACATGAACAGGCACTATGAAAACTGGGCCTAAAAGCAAAAAAGAAATGGCGTTAGGAGATAGGAATTGCACAAATCTACACTATCAATATTGTATATCTCAGAGTTTAGACAATGAAAAATAATGCCTTACTAATGTTAGCTGAAATGGGTGGAGGGAGAAAATTTGGCAGGGAGGAGATTTGGCAGACATGTTCTCCTGTTATATACACACTATTTTGCTCATTTTGGAACTGAGTATTCGGGAAAGGCTGTAAAAGTGTTTGTGCCACCCCAACAGCTGCTTGTCAGATTGCTCTCCCAATCCTTACACAGTTGCCCTTTAGTGTTCCCCATTCCTTCAGTATCTTTGTTGGCCTGGCTCTAACCTTGAGAAATAACTTCATTGTCAGAGAGCCAATAAGAATTTCTTAGCTAATTCACAGTCACTGAGACCAAACACAGCTTTGGGGAAATGCCTTCACATCTCTTGGTCAACTCTGACCAGCTACACAAAAAATAAACTTTGGGTTTTCATGCAACCCCCTCCCCGCCAAATCAGCAACCAACTGGGCCTTCAAAAAGCAATGAACTCACAAAAAATTAATACTGTATTAGAGGGAGCAGGACTGATTTTTTGACCCTTCAAATGCCCACTTGGCCAAAATTTAACCCCTGAGAATATTTTGGTGTAGAAACACTCTGTACTCATAATTTATTTCCACTACTACATACAGTGTATCTGTACTTAAACATTGCACTTGTAGGCCAATGTTTTTACTCAAAAGGCATCAGAGTGAGTGGAGCTGGCAGTGGGAGCAAATGGAAAAAAGAGCTGTGATATGGGAAGGAAGGAGAACATACTGTCATCATGGATGTAAGGAAAATACTGGAGGTTTTGAGGTTCTTATTCATCCAATACTTCCTGGGGGTAGGGACCTTGGAGATCAGGTTCACTGGGAAAGGTAGCTGGACAATCACCTGACTTGTGACAAAAGCAATTGTCCAATTTGCTGTTCCTAGTGGACCTTGCCTGTGAGACTCCCACCCCCAGTACCATAGGATTCTGGTCTTAAATTATTAATTGGAGGCATCTGAACTGTAAGAGTCCAGTCTAGACTTTTGCAGTGCAAATCAGGAGGTTAAATGTTGAAAAATAAAATAGAAGCCAAGCTAATGGGTATACAGCTGTTGATGTGTTCAGAGGTGAAAGGAAAGCCCATAGCTGCACAACACATATTTCATTATGTAGGATAAAGTCATGGCAGTTAAAGTGGTGTTCACCAGTTTAATTCTGCAATGTGGATACTCCTACAACTTGCAAGGGCAAGCTATGAAGGAATTAGACAAGATCCTGAAGTGTCAAAGTATATCCTTGAATAGTAAAGTTAGGATGTCCATGACATTGTATTTCCAATTTCTATGTGTGGTTGTGAAAGCTGAACAGTGAAAAAAGTTGATAGGAAGAAAATAAACTAATTTGAAATGTGGTGCTGGAGAAGAGTTTTATTGATATCATGGATTACTGAAAATACAGAGAAATGGGTCCTAGAGCACATCAAGCCTGACTTAGAAGCCAAGATGACTGAATTGAGGCTGTCATACTTTGGACATATCATGAGAAGATCATTGGACTCACTAGAAAACACAACAATGCCTGTTAAGGTAGAGGGCAGTAGAAAAAGAGGAAGACCACATTCTAGATCAGGGGTAGGCAAGCTTTCCCCTTTAAGGGCCGAGGGACTTCAGCTACCAGAAGCCTCAGCCATGTTGGCCAATAGTCCCATGTTTGCCAATAGCTCCTGGGATTCTGGGAGCTGAAGTCCCTTGGCCCTTAAAGGGGAAAGGTTGCCTACGCCTGTTTTAGATGAATGGACCCAATCAAGGAAGCCACAACCCTGAGTCTGCAATATGTGAGGAGGGCAGTTGATGATAGGGTGACTTGGAGGTCTCTCATTCATAGGGTCATGTCTTGATGGCAGTTAACAATAATTAGTTAATGGGAAAGTATATTACAGATTAAAGCTAGGAATGGTGAGAGCAGGGGGAGGAAAGATGTCTGCTTATCAGTTTAGTGCTAAGTCTGAGATCATGTTAAATACAAATCTGCTTAAAAGCTACAATTCTAATGTGCTGTCTAACTGGATTTTTGTATTTAAGCCTTAAAAATCAAATTAATAGTGAATTAACATGATGAGACACATACCAGGAGAATGTTCTGTTGAAAATCTTCCATTTTATGAGAAGCTAACCTTACAAACTGCTTGAACAAGATTCTTGATTTCAAAGCATGAAGGCTGTGTAAAAAGCAAATAGTTTCATATCTTTTCCTGTGAGAAAAATAGAAAGATCATGATGAAAATCCTTTTTAAAAAGATATATGACTTTTGTAGCTTGAAATGCCCTGGGGACCCATGTACCACAACATACATGTCTGTGTATGTTTTTGGAGCTTTCTCCCAGCTAGAACACTTTTTAAGGCATTATGTCATTATTATTGCTGGCTGTCATTTAGACTTCTGCAGAGCTTTGTTGCATAAGAAAAACATCTCTTTTGTTTGCATCTAAATTTAAGATGATGGCTTTAAGTCAGATTTACACTAAGTAGCAGATCAGTATTAAAAAACTGTTACTGTTATGAACACACAGTATACATATAGAATAAAGACCAGAATCCTTTCACACTGCACAACTGTAGTGTTATGAATGAAATTTAATCTGCCTTGGCTCCATCTTGGGATTGTTCATTGAGGGAGGGGCCTATCAGCTGAAGAATCTTCTTCTGAAGGCCCTGAGCAAACTACAAATCCTAGGAGGATTTAGCAGTTAGAGTGGAATCATAGGACGTTATCACACGGGGTCTAAAGCAGCCCCATCCCTGCACCATCGCTGCATCATTCCGGATCCTTTGCCCTGTGATCAGACGACGTCGCAGCAAACCCCGCCCATCCCTGCATCATCCCTGGCGCATTGCTGCATCATCCCAGTTCTTTGCAATTCCTCTTTCAAAGAGGAATTACAGCTGCCGCGACCAGAATCAATCCAGAACCATTCCGGTATGATGCTGCTTTCTTGTCTGATGACACGGGCCATTCCGGTATGGTTCTGGCTTAATTCCATGCCGATTTTCTTGCCACTTTGAGACCCCTGGTGTGATAACGTCCATAGTGATATATTGTAGTGTGACTTTTCTTTTTCCCATTCTTGCTTGTTAGACAGAAGCTGCTAGCTGTTTTATTTAGTACTGAATTTCTAGAGATTTTTGTATTAAAAACTGGCCAGAAGAACAGATATTCAGGTATGTTGTCTAGTTGAAATTTTGAGGCTGATTTATACCAACCGAAGTGTCAGTTTTACAACTTGTAATTGAAAGAAATAATGTGTAGAGGATTAAGGCCACAAGCTGTAGTGACAAAATGCCTGAATCCTCTCAATGTCAACAAAAGAAACTTATTCTTTGTGTTATCTGTGTATCTGTCACCATCTATAATGTCTGTGACAGGAGCTTTTACACTAAAATCTAAAATGGGATATGGAGATGGCTGTAGAAAACAGCAGAGGGGGGTTGCTAAACAGGGAAAGAGGCAAAGTTGTAGGATTTCTTGCACCCCTGCAACTCAAGCGATGTGTAGTGGTTAGGCAAATTAGATTGCAAGAAAGGCAGTGATTTGTTCAAATATGTCTTTCACACCTTTTATCCTTAAATATACCTGTGGCAAGGGAATTCATGAGGCACAAACTATAGAAAGGCAATCCCCTGTGATGGGGCTCATAACAAGTAAATCTAATGATGAACATTACATCCCAAAGATGTAAACTTGTCAGAGCCTCCAACAAAGCTATATATTACTGCTCTGTTTTGGTAGTGTAAGCATTAGCCTCTCATCTGGTACATAAAGAAATCTCTTGAATGGAGCTCAGCAGTTTATGCTAGAAGAAAGAAGTAGGACTTTGGCAACCTCCATTTCATACTAGCTCTGCAAAGCAGGTAGCAGAGTTTAAACCTTGATTCAGATACACACATTACACAGATGGTTGCTAGCTTCTGTGTCTCTGCCATTATTACTCATAGATAAATATTACTTGATAATAAATAGGATTTTAAAACTTGGAATGCTTAAAATGTTTATTTAAATAAATTTAATTATTCTTAGCATTAATATCCAGGACTTAATCTTTAATGAAACAGTCATAAATTTGACACACACACACACATATATAAATTAGATTTTGGTTTACATTTTCATGTATGCCTCTAAATAGATGATGATGATGATGACAATGATGATTTGAATGCTTTGGACTTATGGTTATTTTTATTTTTGGAAAGCTTCAGATATGAAATCTCCTGAGCACTAATGGATCAAATACCAATTACATTTGCATTTTTATGAAATTCTGTGATAGTTCAAACTATTTTCAGGGGAGTTTAGATTTCTTTGGAACCCAGGCAGACTTTTGTCAGTGAGAAGATTTTGTGGGAGAGAAGCTTCCCAGAGGAAGCATGTCCATCTGGGTTAATAGTCCAGGGTAGTGGTCCCAAGATGTCTGGCATGGCGGCTGCTAATTATGTTTATCCAGTATGTTAGAGACCAGTACTTCATTGATGTCAACTAGCTATAATTGTTTCTTTCTTTTATAGAAACTTTTCAGGGACAGGCAGCTGATGACTTATGGACTGGCAACAGATCCAAAATTGCCACTTTGAGTAGCAGTGGTTTGGGGGCATTGATTCCCAAAGTAGGTGATAGATTGTGAGCTGTTTGGTGTCTTGTTCTTCTGTGAAGCAGTGGAACAATCCAGGGGGCAGTGAGGGCAAAAGGGGGCAATGGGGGGGGGGCTTCAGTTAAAGTACCGATGTGCAAGAAAAACAAGAGGAACAATGGCTTTTAGGACCATGGTAGGGATGAGGGTTGCATGAAACCTTTTTTTCAGGGTCCCTTAAAACCACCACAAAGTCTCACTTCATGTGGTTATGTCTTCTGCTCTTCACCAGCCTGTGCAAGCTCACACTTTTAGCTTTCATTAGTAGTGATAGGAAATTCATGCAAAGAAAGCATTGGATGCAAAATACACACAGCAGATATTTGGATTATATTTGGCCAAACAAATAATAAACTGTGAGAGGAAAATTAAACAGAAGATTTACGGTATTTCTCCTCTAAAATAACTGCAGAGCTGAAAATGATGCCTTTTCATTTTTATGTCTTTGTACTGCATTTTCAGTTTGGTTAAACAACAACAACACATTTGTACTGGGCATACATAATATTTCATTTCACATTTAATTTAAAGATCTGCTTGGAGATTCAATTATCAGAGATGCCAGTTCGAAATTAAGCTTCAGGATACCTCATGTTGTTTCAAGAACTACAAAACCAATAAACAAACAGGGATCTGTCATCTCAAAGGAAGAAGAAGTCAATGGGCACAAATATGGTACTCTGGCATATTGGGAAAAAATCATTGCTAGTCCTCCATATCAGGCTGATGAGCACTGTGTTAAGGTATCAGCATTAATTTCTAATTTCCTGGTACACTGGGGGACTCTACTGGGCAAGCTTGACATAAAGCTATAGTTATGAGCAAGTAATTGTAAGCTGATGCATAAGCAAGTGTGCAAGTATCTAAATACTAAGCATCTTCTAATTTTATTACTTTATTCTACCTTTCTTCCTTATGAAACTCCTCAAGATGGCTACTGTGATTCTTATCCTCTTCCTACTTGTTTTCACTGATGTAGGAGCGACTGAGGGAATAAGAACAAAAAACAATTGTACTGCAGGGATCCTGCAGGGGCTACATTTTATGTTGCTGCATAAAAGGGATGTTCCTATATCACACTGAACATTCATGATGTACACATTCATACTGTTATGAGCAGTGATAGGAGCTAAAATCCATTATCAATTAAGTTGGAATTTTCCTTTATTTTCAATCTTAAATTATTAATTTAAGTTAGAATTTCAGCATTAACTTACTTTGTAATTTACTTTGTAACTTATGGTGCTTGAAATAAAAATAGTAACAAACAAGAAGAATTTCCACATTAATTACTTAATCACTTACTACTGGAATTAAGTAATTAATTAACACTACAGAGCTAACAAATTTAACATTTTAGCTCCTTACCCAAAGCCTTCTTCTCCTGGATACAGCTGTACACACATGTAATTATGTGAATTGATGAATGCATGTTAACTTAGTGTTTCTCTAAGTGTAAACCCCTAAAGTTCATCAGTTCACACAAATATACATATATTGATCCTGACTAGGTTCATCTATGTACAAGACTAATATACATGGATTATGTATGATTCTAGTAATTGTGTACAAACCAGTACAGTATCACACCACTTGGTCGCAGCTCCTCTGGATTGACAATGAAGGAAGATTTCAAAATGATCTGAAGAGACTATGTTTAAAAGGAGCATTCAGAGATCAGATATTTCAAATGACAGAATCATACCCTGAATGTATTCTCTCTCTCACACACACACACGCACACACGTTTAAACAGATTGTTCTGAGAATTTAGATCTGTTAAGTCATTCTTCTCATGTGTTAAACTCTATGGCAGAGGTGGAAATTGTGCAATTCTTCTCCTAGCATTCCTCACCACTGTCTGTGTGACTAGGACTGCTGGGAGTTGCAGTCCAAGAAGAACTGGACTACAATTTCCAGCAGTTCTGGTCTGCTGCCCCTGCCCTATGCCCAGAGAAGGAATGGAGCAGAGTAACTATCCTCCTGTCTCTCTTGTTGCCCTTCACACACAAAACAGCTGTTTTAACTCACGACTGCCCCGCTAAGAAGCTTGCCTCTATTCAGTTAAGCAACTGCTGTTCCCTCACCTTAATCTAGCTTCTCCCACAGAAGAACAAGACGCCAAACAGCTCACAATCTATGTGCAGTTCAACCAAGCAGCATTTGAGTGATCTGGGATGAAAAGTGAGTGGAACATACCCCTTTTCTACATTGCTTTCAATTCACTGCCTTGCCATCTCTTTACCTCTGCCACCAAACTCCTTGCGTAGCTTTATTTATTTTTATTTATTTGCATTTCCACCCAGAATGCACCAGGCAAGGCATTCACAGCCTTCTTACACCCATCCATCCACATGTGGCCATGCTTCCCACTGCAGAGGGCTTCCAGAAGTAAAACAGTAACAGAACCACACTATTATTTAGGTCCATTCTGAGATAAACTGTGATGGCTACTGAGAATAAGCTCACCCATAATCAGACCTGGGAGACACCAGGAGGAGAACAGAATAGCTGCCACCACTGCCTGCCCCTTCTGAGCAAGTTTCCTGAGAACTTTCCTATGCATTTGCCTCCCTACCACCATTATAAGCCAGTTCAAACATTTGACTCAGCCCAGTTGTGAGACGATACATGCAGCATCATGCTGATCCATCAGGTAAGTTTGATTATCCAACTTTTACTCATTGTTCAGGCCAGCCACCCTCCACCTCATCACAAATACATTTTGCAGATCAAGGTAAAGTGCTATTAATGGACCTATATATTTTTCTGAAACAAAATAAATCTTTAGTATTCACCCCTTTCCACATACGCACAGGATGAAGTACCTAATTTTGGAATGTAGGTCTTGGCAAACCTAGATTTGGGTGGTGGCTGAGCACAATCATAGGGATGAACACATTTCTACATCTGCAAAAAATGCTTGGTGCAGACAGCACAAATGTAACATTTTTATCTACACTTCTTAAAGTATACATAGAGTACATGGTTTAGTATAAGAATTGAGGCAGATAATTTGGAATCTTTCCATAATATGCAGCAATGACCATGGAATTAGCTGTCATGAGTATTTGCCAGATGCTTATGCTAATTCATGTTAAGTTCACTCACACCAGTGTGTGCATGTATTTATAAAAGATAGTTCTGTCCTTGATATTTAACTTTTTCCAGGTGGAATTCCCTCTTCCCCGATCATCCAGGGGGTCATAAGCAAAATGGGAAAACCAATTGATTTAATTACACCATTATGTCTTCTTTCATATTTTTTAAATATTTGCGCAAGGGTAGTATCCATTTCTGGAAACTTTGAGTGTTTAACTGCTATTTTAGTGATCCAAATCAAGTTTTAAATTGTGCATGCTCTGTTTTTGCCTCTCATTTTAGCCCATTCCTTGATAATTTACTCTTCTTTCCATAAATCCTATAATAATTCCAGTAACCCACAAAACTCCATTGTGGTTATAGAATTTGTACTAAAAGATGCATAGTTACAGAGCAATATGACTCAGCCATGTAGAAAACATAATAGCAAAGTGATAAGATTGCCCAATTACATTCCTGCAGACTGAGGTAGAGTCTTCTATTGCCTGATTCTTACTCCACCCAGCAAGAAATGTTTCCCCGGTCAGTTGACTTGAAGAAAATAGAATTGGAACTATTGACATGGTACCTTCTCTGTGATACTAAACTGCTTTCTTTAAGGCAATCAAACACTGTGCACATATAGCTTGGAATAGATCTTCATATTAATGCCACAGATTGATTTTTTTTTTTACTTTTGGGGCTGGAACTCTCAGAATCCATTAGCCACCATGGGCAGTGGCTCTGCTATGGTGGCTCGGGAGATATCTAGAACAGTCTGACTGCTGGGGGAAGGAAGAATAAGTCAAAATCATCTCCCTCTGTCCATGACTAAAGCCCAGTTTACACTGTAAAAATTATCCTGGTAGAATGCAAGTAGAATTTGTACTGTCCAAATGCAATTCAAATGTATTCACCTTAAATAATAATAATAATAATAATAATAATAATAATAATAATAATAATAATAATAATATTTATACCCCGCCCCTTTGGGGTCAATCGAGGCAGCTTAATTTGTATGTGTGTGGGTGTGTGGGGGCAAAAACCCTTAAACATCAAAGTATATGAACTCATCTTTTGCACCAGGCAATACTGAGTGCATCATGTGCCATGATAATGGTTTGTAACAAGGCCAATGAAATCATGCAGCATGGTAAAGCACCCTCCTGTCATTTTCTTTGCAAACCAGAAGGTACGCAATGATAACACTAGTGGAAATCGGTGACAGCAGAAGTGGAAATATGTGAATGCACCTCATTTGATGGACAGGGAAAAATAAAATAAAAGGATTCATATTGACAGAAAATGTGTGGATGCAAATAATTTGATGACATTGGCATCTTTAATCAAGATGGTGCTACATGTGGGAGATGGCACTCAAAGAGATGCACAGAAGCATGAATCAGAGCAAAAGTGGTAAAAATCTAGCTACTGATGTAAAAGTGCAAAAATTTTCATTGATGCACTCAAAAAGCTTCAATGTAGACCATCCCCAAGAGCCATTGCTGAATCAAAGCTCCATTCCATGAATATGTGCACTGCAGAAAGACCATCATCCTCATAATCACCACCATCACTATCATAATCAGATTTTATAGATTTTCCTCATAGACTTTTAAGTAAAAACTCTTTTGGCCAAATTTCCACCAGTTTTGGAGGCAGAGGCAGGCTGTCCCTAGGTGGACTAAGAGCCGTACAGAGAGACCCCTCACAGGTTCATGCACAGACCACAAGCTACATGATATTTCCAACCTAGTTATATGGGCAATTGATGCCTACTCTCTAGTTTACACTGATCAGGATGTGTATCTGAAACACTGTGTGCAATTCTGGACACCACAATTTTTTAAAAGATATCAACAGGCTGGAATATATCCAGTAGAAAGGTGGTAAAGAGATTCGAATTCAGATCCTGTGAGGAATAATTGAGGGATATGGGCATGAACCTAGCATTCATGGCTCAAACTGAATCAGGACAGTACATTTGATTTTTGTTTACCCATCCTATAAAAGCAAGGGGAAACACTATCTCACTTCTAACAGAGCTTGAAAATGTTAATTGGGGGAATGCAAAGATGTAGGAATAGCAATAGCAGCTTCATTTATATACTGCTTCATACTGTGCTATGCAATTTCTAAGCGGTTTACAACTTTAAGCTAATTGCCACCAACAAACTGGGTACTCATTTTAGTGACCTCAGAAGGATGTAAGCCTGAGTTGAGTTTGAGCTCCTGGCTGGTATTGAACTCACAATCTTATGGTTTGTGAGTGAGTGGCTGCAGTACAGGCATTTAACCACTGTGCCACCAGGAATCAGCACCCAAGCCATGGATGATAGCGTACTGAAGTACAGTTAAATTGTGTTAGATTATAGCTATTAGCAAAGACATATCTACTGTGGGAGCCAAGTGTCTCATTACTCAACAATAGTTCACCCTCCTTGCCTGCTCATTAACTGAGATCAGAGGCCATCCTGTCTTATCCAGTTTTGCCCATCCTGAAAAACATGCAGGGGTCCACTGATTGATTATATTTTCTGTATAATATTTTAGATTGAAGCATGGCTTATCACATTGTGCGTGTTTATTTGAAAATGCTAGGGTTTCTTGTTGATCACTGTGGAGAATAATCTTATTATGCTATTTCCTTTAGCATTCCTTATCTGATTGGCACGATATGAGGCTTTTGGAGGGGAAGGTACATGGTTTTGCTGTATAGGTATTTGACCTCCCTTTCCTGCTGATTCAACAAGATAACTATCGTGCCTGAAATGTGCCCTGGAAAAAAAAAAGTTAAGTTAATCGCCCCACATCTTTCTTGTTCTGAGTTATATAGTTTTGACTAGTTACAAACACAAAGAAATATCACA
The DNA here is from genome assembly GCA_020142125.1 of Phrynosoma platyrhinos. NCBI lineage: Eukaryota > Metazoa > Chordata > Lepidosauria > Squamata > Phrynosomatidae > Phrynosoma > Phrynosoma platyrhinos. Next base: position 207,495,874 of record CM034701.1, read on the forward strand.
AGATTTACACTGCTTGAGAATATCAAACTAGACCATTGCCAGAAATTATTAACTAGTACTTATAGGCAAGGGGCCAAGCTATGCAATGGCCTAATACCTTATTCATTTGTTTGGGAAAAAACCTATATTTTGAATAGATCTTTCAGTCAAAGATATGCCCAGAGTTCTCATTATTTTCTTGGTGCAGAAAGAAGCAAGGGGTGGGGGTAGGGGAAGTAGGGAGAGATGGAGAGAGAAACTCTTACTTGGTTATGATTGAAAGTAAGTGGCAGTTAAAGCATTCACTCTGTGGACAAGACCAGTCCTATGGGGCTTCTCCTGAAAGTGTGTATGTTCTTTTGAAAATGTATTCGACTAGAATAAGGGAAAGTTTTTGGACCTTGGGACAACTATTGGATTATTATAACTGGATTAATATTACTATTTTCCCCTTTGTGACAGGAAATATTTTCTTGCACCTGCAAGAGTAAATCAGTCTACATGCCAAAAGGCATATTTCTCTTCTCTTGAAAAGAATCCATTCTATGTACTTTTCAATAGCTATCTATAAATCTTTAAAGAATGACAAGATTATTCTGCTTTCCACAATGTAACATCTCATGTCTTAGTAAATAAATGCAACGGGTTATACCTCCTCAATTAACAAGAGCAGGTAAGTGTGTTGTTAAGAGCTTCCTTTCTCTTCCATAAACAGAGACAAATCCAGGGGCAGAGCTATGCTTCCAGATACACAACACAAACAGCTGAGCCTTGTACTCAGTTCATCTGGTGTTGCTTGTGATGTGCTGTATATCTTTTAAGAGAGAGAGATCTGAACTATCGGATACACCTTTTTCAACTTGAGTTCTCACACTTGTCGGAGTGGCAGGTTTGTTTGTTTTTAAGAAAGGGGGAGACTGATTTAGCAAGAACCACACTTTTTTTCCTTAAAAAACCCAAAGATACTGTACTCCACCAATGTGGGATGAATGTACACCCTGCAAGTATGACTAGGTACTCCATTTTGCTCTTTAATTTCATTGATTTTAGTCAGAATCAGGATTAGTGATCCTGTGCATGCACTCTTGCTTAGGGGCATAAGAAATAGCATGCTGAATCAGATCACATGTTGCTGGACTCTAGCTCCCATGAGCTGCAGCCAGTATAACCCATGAGGCATGATAGGAGCTGCATGTAGAGGGCTGTACATTCCCCATTCCTGGGACCCCTTCCCACAAAGTTTTAATATCAGGTTTTTAGTGGATGGTTGTGATGTAACATTCTATCATACATCCTACAGTTTAAACCTTCAACAAGTGCAACAGTAAGTGGAAAGTAATTCACAGGAGATTCTTGTAGATGTCCTCAGTTCAGTGAATCTGAACAAATTCTTAGAAGAAAATGTTGAATATCAAGGTAAATAATATTTCACAAGCTGCTGAGGTAACTATCAGCCATCAAAACTGTGAAAAACAATGGGGGGGATTTGTGTCTGAAGAGGTGATGGTCTAGGAGAGCTTCCCATTCTTCATTTCTGACCTTGGCTGTGGGGTTCTAGTAGTGAGGAAAAAAATAAAATAGCAGTCAAGAAACGGTTATACTAAAAGGTCAATTACATTTTGCGGTTTGTTATCTGGAAATAACAGGGGAGTATGGTGATGAAAGATAGAAAGGTATGCTGTTGATCTTTTCCATTCCTATAGGGTGTGTGCTGTTTCTCTGCAGGACATTCATTCTCTGTTTTCACCAGTAGAGTGGAAAGTCTGAACAGTATGTTCTCACCTGTTACCCAGAAGGTTTTCTTAGATATGTAGAATATTGTTTTTTGGGCTTGATCAGCCACATCCTCCAGGGCATGGTTGACATTATGCAGTGTATGCTACTCTTACTGAAGTTTGTGAGAACTATATTTAAATACATTTCTGGATAATGTTGACATATTAAGCTGCATTAGAGCCTCAAAGGCTAGAGACAAACAGTTCTGTCCCTGAGAACTTAAAAGATATTTTAGTGAGAAACTGCTGCCTGTGCTGTGCAAACTCACTCCAGCATCACCTCTGATAAATCAGCTTTGTGGGCTTTTGCCCTTTGTAAAACAAGCACCAAAGGAATGTGCATATGTTAGTAATGTATGCATTCTCCTAAGCTTTATTTGAAAATGGAAATCAAGAATTATAAGGGCTATCCATAGACTTTGGAGGAATGCTTCTGGGGCAAATGTCCACACTTCAGAGACATTTTAACCAGCTCAGTCTCAATATTAGGTGAAAGACGATATCTTCTCATATGAGCCTGTCTTATGATCTTTGCTTTGCTTTGTTTGTTTGTTTTTGGTATTTTAAAAGCTATAAATATGTACAAGAGTAGCTCAAACAAATGTTGGAAATGAAAACAGAAGATAGGGTCCTTTTTCCATACATGGTGAACTTGGGAAAAAGCACAGAATTATTGGACTCAAATTCATTATTATTATTATTATTATTATTATTATTTTATTTTTATACCATACCCCACCTTTTGCTGTGGCAATCAAAGCAGCTTACATCTAAAATTAGATTAAATAAAACTACCCCAAAATAAACAATAAAACAATATTGACAAATAACAATAATCCCCATAAAAATATATATATTAAATACAGATATAAATTAAAACATAAGATTAAAACAATAGGAACTCTGGGGCACAGTGAAGATGTAAGAAGGATGGGAGGGAGACTAGGCAAATGGAGTGATCTATTC
>CM034701.1:207510014-207521805 GCA_020142125.1 Phrynosoma platyrhinos
TGAAAAGCTTTAGAAGGGTTCTTCTGCCTCAAACCCTAACACATTTGCTGTCCTTTCTCAGTATTTAAACTTTGTGCATGTTTACTTTATTTTCTAGTTATTGAAATCCACCTTTCACACACACACACACACACACACCACCACCTTTTTTCAGTTAAAGTTGATTCCCAGACTTGAGACTTGACTTGAAAGTATCTTGGAAAGACTTGAGACTCGACTTGAGCCTTTAAGGTATAGACTTGAGACTTGACTTGAGACTTAGAGTAAAAGACTTGAATGCATGACTGGTTCCAGAGTGGGATGGGAACATTTGTACATGTTCATATATGCCTTCATGTTGCCTGTTGACATATGGCAACCCCATGAACTTCATAGGATTTTCTTAGGCAGGGAATACTCAGAGGTGGTTTTGTCAGTTCCTTCCCCTAAAATATAGCATACACCACCTGGTATTCATTGGTCAAGTACTAACTAGGGCTGACTCTGCTTAGCTTCCTTTAAGGCAATGGTTCTCAAACAGTGGGGTGGGGCCCCAAAGAGGGGCACAAGAGTTGTTCAAGAGGGGCACGAGACTTGGAGGCTCTGATCCTTCCTCCTCCTCCTCCTCTTCTCAAACTTTTAATGTCTAAAATGTATTCATGCATTGAGTTAAATATTGAATTTACTTAAATAAAACTGTTCTAATTTGAACAATGTTATTTCCTTATAAAATATTAAGATATGAATATACATGAATGTATGAATGAAAATACACACACTAAATAAGCAAAATATTTTTATTCATGTACTACACTGAGAAGGTGGCAGCATCTACATGTAGATATAAAGGTGGGTTCCAAGGGTAAAAAGTTTGAGTACCACTGTTTTAGGGTATTTGTATATTCTTATTTTATTTTAATGCATCTAAATTTAAGTCATTGCCTCTGAGGTTGTATCAAGAATAAATGTGGTTGGAGACATTCAAATCAGGAACCAGCTAGCATAACAGTAGCCCAGACCTATTTCCATAAGTTTATGGCACCCAAAAAATTGATATACATTATTTGATGTTTTTATATGATACGTTTCTAGGATGGAGGACCATCGCCTCCCAAAAATAGTACTCTATGGTGAACTCGCCATGGGTCAGCGTAAGAGGGGCGCTCCAAAAAAGCGATACAAGGACTCCCTGAAACAACATCTTAGGCTTGGCCAAATTGATCACCAACAATGGTCCACCCTGGCCTCACATCGGGAGGCATGGAGACGCACTATCCACAATGCTGCAGCCTTATTTGAGAAGTCGCACCGAACAAGTCTCGAAGAGAAACGACAACGCAGAAAGAATTACAACCCCAAAACATCACCCAAGGAGATCTTCTGCAACCGGACTTGTTTATCTCGGATTGGCCTTTTTAGTCATCAGCGCGCTTGCAAAAAGTGTGGGATGAGTCCTTCCTGAATCTTCGTTTGCGAAGAAAAGCCAGAGAGTATATGATACAGTTTATTGTTTCTACTACCTAATCATAGACCTGTAAGACAAGGACATGACTATTTTTTTTTCATGAGAAGTTGTTCCTGACAGTACACAAGGAGGACAATTTGGCACAAGACTCTTCATATGATTTCATCGGGGTGCTGTCTGGCTTTCCAGCTGAGGCAGAGGCTTCATGCCACAATGCCATCTGGCTTCGCTATGTGATCTGCAAAACCAATAGTTCACATTCATGCAAGAACTGCACAAAATGAAAACATTCTGTGGAACCATAGCACACTTCTAATCCTTCCCATCTCCTAAAAGGCCAAAATAACAAATTAACCCATATTGGTTCCCTGGAGATGTTTTTGGTTTATAAGCAATTCTAAGTATCAATCATTCAGAAGTCTTACCTTAAATTTAGGGACATGATCAGACATTTTTTTCTGCTTTGTAGTTCTTCATTCAGGAACAGTGAATTTCCACATAGTTTTTTTTAACTTGACACACACCCCTCTAAGTCTTTATTTCCCACCCTGTCTTGTAAACCTAACAGCAAATATAAAGCATAGTATTTGGGAACTATCAAATTTGTTTGCTGCTCTGGGATTCTTTTTGGCTAAAAAGTTGGGTATCCTCTAAATAAAGAAAATATAAACAAATAGTATTATATAGTGCAAATTTGCATTTCAGCAAAATTATGCATTTATGTAAAGATGCCTTCAAACACAGATCCTACTAAAACAGGCTAAAATGAGATATGCTCCAGCAAAATAATATTTGAAAAGGGCAAAGAAAACTGATGGGAACAGGAAGAAGAGATACCAAATGTATGTGGAATACCTCCCATATCTAAGTGACTTGGGAGTTTCTTTAGTTTCTCCCTCTTACATCTTGAGATTTTGTTCAAGAATTGCCTCCTCCCATTCATAGCATCTGCAGAAAACATATGTACACATCTGTTGTCACAACACACCCCCTTGTCATCCTAAGAAAGAGATGTCTCCCATCCACTGAAGAATTCAGATTTGAAAAAAGCCTCAGCTTGAAGCCAATGGACAGCTTTTCCCTAACTGAATTGCTATACGGGGAGCAATTTTTCACAGTTTTCCCTACAGTTGCCCCCCACACATTATCCTTCCCTGAGCTGCAATTAGGCTTGAAAATAGTCTTCTCTTTTCTCCAATAAGAGGTCTTTTCCTAGCTTAATTGTGGGGCTGGGTAGGGGTTCAGCAATAGCATCATAATGTGTGGGGAAGATTGTGTTCCTGGGCCAGCTGCGACCCCCCTTCAAATTCCCCCCATGATGCAATTAGGCCTGACAAAGGTCTTCCATTATCTCCAGTGGGAAAACATTTTTCAAGCCTAAAAGCTGCATTAGAAAGGACTTTCAGTGGAGGTCCCAGTGTGGGGAGAGGGGTATTAATCCTTCTTTTACCAGCTGTGACCCTCTCAAATCACCCCACCCTGAAATTAGGATTTAAAACAGCCTCTCTTGGCAATTGTACAGATCTTTTTGCAATCCTAATTCCTGGTGTAGGAAGAAGAGGAGGAAAGTATGTAGGCAAGAGATTCTACCTGCTTGATACAGAACATTTCTTAAACTTAAAGCACTTTATCTTCACAGTCTGAGTAATGTTTTTGGTACCCCCATTAATCCTTAACAATTGACCATCCTGACACTTGACATCTTCTTTCAAGGCTATTCAATTGCCTTGCAAATGAATGAAGTGTAACAGGTAGTAATGAGAAAGAGGACCTCTTCAGATGTAGCACCCTAGTTGTGGAAGGCCCTCCACAGAAAGGTTCACTGGGCACTCACTTCAGTGTCATTTCAGCACTAGATGAAGATCACTCCTTCCCACCCCAAGCCTTTAAAATTGTTTTAGCTTTAAAATGGTTTTTGTTTGATGACTTGTATTTTTAAATCTGTTTATAGCCTACAGTATCACCAAGCATTATCTGGCAGATTAATCAGTAGCCTACACTGCCATCTTCATTCAGTAGTTCTCAGACTTCCTTAACCACAACATCACTATTATTATTTCATTTATTTCCTACCCTTCCCCCTGTGTGGTTATCATAACTCTCCCTCTAGAGCCCAACGATTCAAAGGAAGAAGATGAAGCAGATTGCTAGGAATCTGCAACTCCTAATAACAATGCTCTATCTGAGGCCAAAGAACTGGGGTTGAGGCAGAGGAGAAAATTGTGCCACTCCCAGAAGTTATTAAGTAGGAGACGTTGAATTAATTAGGCTCCTGGAGTCATGAAACAGCTGTCTATAGATCTCCTAGCCACTTCCTCACTACTTGTTGCTTTCAACTCTTCTTTCTTAGCAACTAGAAGTACTTTCTAGTATTTGTGTTTTTGACATTGGAATGGTTATGATTTACAACTCTGTTTCACTTCTTGTTTATCTGTACTACTGATTTGCTAACTGATCTCTGGACCAGTTGATGATCACCCTCTTGCTTCTCTTGCCATCCTCCTGGATACTCTGTGACTGACCTGTACTGGATCAACTGCTCAACAGACCTTGTACTCTAACCACCTGATTCCTGGGACACTTGGGCCTTTGCAGACTGCTAGAAATAGTGAAAATTGAGTCCACTTTAACTGCCCTGGCTCAGTGCTAGGGAATAATGGGGAGTGTAGTTTATTGTGGCACCAGAGCTCTCTGACAGGGAAGGCTCAATGTCTCAGAAAAAAAATACACGTGGCCATGCCACCAGTAGGGACAGCCCCCGTTGTCCTCAGTGGTGGCACATACAAGCAGCATGCACCACCATTGGGGACAACAGGCCTTGAGGTCTCATGGATTTTGGTATCCTTGGGGGTGGTGGTGGTCTGGAATGGGTCCCCCATGGATACCGAGGTCCCACTGTACTTAGTAGTAAAGTTCTGTAAATAGAACTTGGAGACTCTGAGTATTTCTTTAGTACCTTGTGCAGTAGTAGGTGCCTGGAGCACTGAAGAGCCCAGTAGAGTTAGACCATGGAAGTGGAGTGCACAGCTCTGACAGTGCTGCATAGAGCATATGCTGTCAATTACATGTAAATTAGGATTCCTGTGACTCATTGATCTCTGGATCATCTAAGCTGCTGACTGGAAATCTAGGAAATCCAGCCAGGAGACTTGCGTAAAAACCCATAATCCCTTTGGGCTGAGGAGTAAAATTGTAAAGGTGGACCAGAATCAATAAGTATCAATGCTCTTTCAAGCCTGCTGACATTCTTAAGCAGTGGGCAACCCACATTTCAGAGAAGCCACCTCCCTCTCCCCTAGCATATCAGCCTGAGCTTGGCCTATCCACTCTAAAAATATCTGCTTTGGGGCATAAGCAATAAGTCACCTGCACAGGGACCAAAAATCACAGGGAAACAGCCGTTCTAAATGCTACCTGACTCTGGGTTGTTAGCTTTCTGCCCTGTAATGTTATCTCACAAATTAAAAGGATGTGCTGTACTGACAGGGCAATAGCTTTTGTTCCCTATCAGATTTTATCCTATATGGATAATGGCAGTATTGCATTTCTTAACATGATGCAAGTCACTCCCATGACTCCCATGATATATGATCGTGTTATGACTTGTTATGCCATGTCAGCTCTCCTTGCATAATTAATAAGATATGATCTGATGCAGCACCAGTGGTTTTGAAATTGAAATTAAAAGTTGTCTGCGCACCATAGAACACATCTGCTTCATGGCATTATTCAAATTAACTTCAGGGGATTGACTCCATTTTAGTGTCTATGGCAGTGAACCAAATACAAAGAAACACAGGAAACCCTGGAAGCTTCTGTGAATGCTTGTTAGCCAGATCATTTTGAATAGCTTCTTCACAGGCTAAATGACTGACACAAACAATTTCATTTAATATGCCGTAGCCTACTGAGTGCAATGCTATTAACAAGAATTTAATAATCCAATAACCAAATTGGTTTTTCCTCCAAAGTGGCCTAGAGTATTTCTCCTGCTTGTTCCACATTGAGAATGTTGTAGGGGTTAGGAAAGGCTTGGTTGCCACTTTCTTTGGCCTTTCCCAGAAATGATTATCTCAATTACTTTACTTCTTTTTCCAGAGCAAATTCTAGCTTTGGGGAGGTCTTTCAGAGAGATGCCCTCACTACCATCTTCTGAGAAAGATGGGCTGAGAGGTAATGGCAGTAAAAGTCAGCTGCAATATATTTGTCTTATGAGCCCTTTGCACCACACAATTCCACTGTAATTGCTACATAGCAACATCCCATGGAATCCTGGGGTCTGTTGTTGGGTCAGAGACACCAGAGGAGCTTCCTGGTTGAGAATTCCCAATGCCTCTTCCTAAACTGAAAACCCCAGGATTCCATACAATGCTGCCATGACAATTAAAATGGAATCACAGTGCTATACTGTGTAGTGTGAAAGGGCCCTGGTGCTGAGGTGTTGAGTTCAGATGCTCCTGGACTTCTTAAGGATGCCAGCCTCTAAAGCTGCATTTGGCCATTTCTGAGAGACCTCAAAGTACCAGCAGCGAAAGTTGAATACTTTTTAAAAATGAAACTTTTAATTCATTCTCTTATTCTTCATAGCTAAGTCCAGCAAAGTCTACCTATGGGCTGGGTTCATGTATTACCCAACTCAGTGGAATTGGATCAATTAGAAGCCCTGCACAGCCCATGTTTCTCTTTACCTACTTCTATTGTAGTTGGGCATTCCAGATTTCACCAGTGGCAATATTTGTATCCTAGAGGTAATATCCCCTAAGAATGCCCAGTCAGTGGCATCACTGTGTGTGTGTGTGTGGGGGGGGGAATTAGATATAACATGAGAAATCTGTGATGAAGATACCCTATGAGGCATCTCTAAAGATGATCAGGAGAGTGGAATTTTGAGAGAGGCAAAAGGTGATCAACATGTGTGGCTATACAGATGTTGGGCTGTATCTCTCATCACCTCCAGCCATCATGGCCAATAATGAGGGACAATGGGAATTACAGGCCAGCAATATCATGAAGGCCATGCAGTGTCCTTTCCCTGTTTTAGACGGTCTAAATCATACCCCCCAACTACAGTGTAGTTAACATGATGACAATGGACAGGCGCAGTGTTAATTCCCCTATCCCCAGAGTGAGCTGCATCTTCATAGAGTCAGATTTAAGAGAAAGAGTGGGGGTTAAGAACTGAATGAATAAACTTGGATAGGAAAACTCCTCTGGGTGGCAAAGAATCAGATGAAGCACAGGAGAAAGGCAAGAGGCAACACAAAGACAAAGGATTTCCTTGGCAAAGCTCTTCCTTGTTCTCTGGAAGTAAACCAATGCTATTGGGGGGGGGGGGGGATAGAGCCACCTGGTCCCACAGCATGCCCGATGGTCCATGCTGGGGAACCAACCAAACAAAAAAGGTTTGATAAAAGGGAGGGAGCTTTTCCTTGATTGCCCCAAAATATAATACATTTTACTGAGTGACTGGCACAGAGGATTTTCTGGCAATATTTTCTTATTTGTCCATATACAGTTTCAAATATGCTTACTAGAGGGCCTAACTAGTTGAAGATAAGAGTGTTAAGTCCTTTATTCAGAACTTGGCAATGACATATTATAAATATAGTGGGCTTGTCACATTGGTGAGTTGGTAATCCATAGATTGGAGCATCCACAGATTGCCACACCCCATATTATCCAGTGGAAGTGCACACCCATGGGTGCACTGATACAGGTGCATGCGTGTCACCACTCATTGAATATTATGGAGCTTAAGTGTGCATGTTTTTTACCATCTGCAGGAGTGGTGATGTAACTGAACCCCTGCAGATGGGAAGGGTCCACTGTAATTAGTTACTTGTAATTGACTCATTTTCCAAGTAGCTAATGTTACTTTTTTTTAAAAAAAATGTGGCTCAAGAGATAAAAATAGTGTAACTGTAACATTTTAGCTGTCTAAAAGTGTGGCCTCACTCATTCATGAAGGACTGTTCCACAGGTTCATGTTAGCCTCCTGCTTTGTTACAGATGTCAATGAGACTGAAAGGGGGCTGGGAGGACAGTGTATCTTGTACCATAAGCTAGCAGTTTGTAGTATTCTGCTTTTCAAAAAGCAACTAAAAGGAACTATTTTAGTTACTCTGAGAAAATGAGCAAATGACAAGTTTCTTTCTAAGAATCATAAATACAATACCAAATACTGTTTGAGTTCTTAGAACAAATATGTAACCAATTCATTTATAAACTGTATTTCTGAGCTCTGCCACAAATATAAATAGGGTAAGACCATTACGCTAAAGAACCCAATAATTTAAAATTTGGTTGTGTCATGCCCCTACATACCTCTATATGTTTGCCTGAATCTGTCCACTCTTCATTCCACAATATATTATAACTTGTATGTAAACATGGTCTATCAATTAACTTCCCAGATCGCATAGATTCTCTGATGTGTGTTTGTGTGGTAGTCTGTGGGTCTGATCCACAGTGAGCAGTGAGTTCATATATATTGGATGGTTTCTGAGCATGACCTTCAAAAGCAGCTCCTGAATTTTGTTATTTGCTGCCAGATCTGCTCTGACTAATGACAATAGTATGAATGAAATGTCCAAGAGTCCCAGTTATTAACAGCCCTGATCATATCTGGCAAGGTCAGTGCTTGCTTATGGAATTGTGTATTTTTGGATCTTACTTTCTCCTCCAAACATGTCAGAATCTGAATGTCCTTTCAGCTGGAGTCCAGTAGCATCATTAGAGACAGAGATACTTCTTCTTGTCCTCTGCTCTTCCCCAGTAGCTCACTGAGTGTCTTTCAACCTGGGAATCTCATCTTCTGATTTCTTTGAAACATTGCTTGTTTCATTTTGAATTACCACTGTCATGGGAAAAGACATTAAAAAGTGGTTTACCAGTGCCTCCTTCTGCACAAGACTGACAAGTGTTAATTCTGGTGCCACTGCTGTTGTCTTTGGGACTCTGCCAGTGTCATCCCCCACTACTGCTGCTGCCCAATAGCTGTTTGGCATGTTTAGTCTTGTTCCTCAGCAAAATACTGAGAGTCTGACACAGGAGACCCTATCAGCAGCACTGTTACCACAGCATAGCCTCTTGCTTCACAGAAGCATGCAGTCCTATCATCATGTCAAGGCTGTGTCATGGAGGAAACTTGTTTCTGAACTTGCTTCCTGTAAAAAGGTATAAATACAAAGCCAACATGCAATGGCATAGCAAAGGGAAAGCTAGGCTAGTGTTGTTGTTGTGTGTTTTGTTAAAAAAATTGCAATGAGTTTTTTTTTAATGTGTGGGAAGCATGCTTCCCACACCCACCCATGGCAGTTGCCAGGTTTCTTTATTCTGCACCATGTATAGATCAATCTGTATAGATAACTTAGGAGATGAAAGTCCTCTTCCTGTATAACATACTGGAAAGGGTCCCATGAATTCTGACAGTGTGCTGTTGGGCAGGGCATGCTCCTTAGAGTTAAAGAATTCTGAGCCCAGGAATATGTTTTGATTCCCAGCTTGCAGAGCCCCTCAATCAAAATTAATACTAGCTACTCTAGATAATGTTGTATTTTTTAAAAAAGCAATATAATTATATAATATAATTTAGGGTGAAGAGGAGCTGTTTTGTTGGTGCTTTTGTTAAATAACCAGGTGTCAGAAATTTCTGCTGGTCTACTGCAACCATTCAGAGGTCTGTAAGGACATCTAGAGTTACCTTTTGTCCACTCTGGGCTTCAGACATTTTGAATGCAAAAAAAGATTGATTATGAGGAAGTGCAGCTTCCCCATAGAAATGGGAAAGCTGAAACATTTCTGACATAACTTCTTTCCTCTCAGTTCTCTCCTTGGGCCTAAATGTCTTAGAGTTGGTTAAGGGAACTTCTATTGGTGCCAAAGAACTTTTTTTCCTAGCACCTGCACAAAGCAGTTTAGGAAATGGGCAGAACTTTCCTGTGCATAGTAGTCCAAGTCTACATTGTGCTTACTTGCAAGGTAAAAGGAAAGAATGCTCAGCTGCTTGACCCATATTTAATTTAACCCTAATAGTTAGATAGGGAAACATTGCAGGACCATGGACAGCTCCTGGCAGGTAGCAACCTCCAACAAGAGCATCTTCTTCAGATGCTCACATAAAGCACTTCACTCATGGATAGGAAAGTGGAGCTGTGACTCTTGCCCTGCACTGGATACCTGTTCACTGGCTAATGTTCACTATGCAGTGAGAAAGGTTAGACAGAGTTCTGTCTGTGTGGGTCTTCACATCTTCTGGAAGTCTACACACTGAAAGATTCCTTACTACAGTAGTCCACACTTTATTGTGTGGATAGTCAGAGGTAGAGGAGACAAAGGGTCAGTAGTATACATTTGTTACCTGTCCACATGAGCAGCACTTGAAAGAGAATAAAGCCTGGTGTTCAAATGAAGCTTTTATTTCTTTTTGGGCTGCTCCCAAAGAGAAGAGAGCTTTCTACTCTGCACTCCAGTGCTCTCAGTTGTACACTGTTTGCTTTGAAAAATAGGCACTGGACAGCATGAGGTCACTAGAGTAAAGGGGCATAATTCCTCAAAATAACATAGTTCGGGAGAGTTCAGCCTAGGGGCAAAATAAGCTAGGTAGACAAGGGGCTGAATTTGGGGGTGTCTGGTGCAAAGGTTCGCTGACTGCCAGGCTCCAATCCAGTGTTGCTGCCTGGATCTGGTTTCAGCATTCAAAATGCTGGACTTCCTAAATAAATCTCATTCACCCCATTCTTGCTCCCTGTTGCCTCTGTGTCAGAGTTCTGTTTGCTGATTAGGATTAGGGCTAAGATATGCACAGACAATCTTCTCTATATGTAGAATTGATGGACCTCATGATTGTATCATGTGTCTTGTGCCTTCTGTTCTCCTAGTTTTCAGGTCTGGATTGAAATTTGTGCATAGTGCCCTAAAGGCATAAATAACTGTAGACATATAGACAGGAATCATGGGAATGGTCCACCCCAAATTGCCAGTACATTTCTTATCTATGTATTCAGGCAGGTATGCACACACATAGACAGACATGTATGAAAGCTGGGCCCATGGGGTGTATGGAGCCTGCCACTGCTGTTGTCTTCTCCCTCCACATATCTGCACAACCAATTTTCTTCTTGAAGAAAGCAATGAGTAATTTTAGCAGTTTGCTTCATGATACAAGTAAATCTTTGAAAAATGTGAAGTTTTTGAAGACCATTCATAATGTGGGTCTTATTTTGTGTCAGATTTGCACACAGTTGTATTTTGCACAGAACGTACCTCAAATTGTGAAGATTCTAATGAGTCCAGGATTCTCCCCCCCCCCCAGAGACACATTTTAAAAACCATTTTCAAATGTTTTTGAATGTTCTTTCTATTCCTACTACAGAAGACAATTTTTATATGGGAATGAGGTATCACAAGGGGTGCAAATGATTAGTTAGATGGGCTTAAATCTGGTGTTTGGCATTTTGGTAAGTGTTGACATACCATGTTCCCATTGATTCAATGATCTACTCTAGTTGCTAGTAACAAGTAGATTTAGACCTCAATATTTCAAAGTATCTTCATTATTGATAATTTCCCTTCAGTTCCTTGTACAATTTTTTACACCCATTAACCATGAAGGGTGAATAAATCTTTCAGTGAGAAAGGTATCACCCTCCACTTATATTTACTTTCAAAAGCCTGTGATAAACTGCCCGGGGGGGGGGGGTCAGTTCACACAGACAGGCAGACTGACTGACTGACTGCTTTGTCTATTTAGGCTTATTCTCTCTTTATGATGGTAATCATTTTTCCATTTTGTTTTGTCATTACAGCTGGGAAAGTGTGACACTGAACTGGTTAATAAAATTTTCCAAAGAATGCCAGAAGAAGAAAGAAGGAGAAGGAGAAGACAAAAGAGGAAAAGCTTCAAAACAGTAACAGAAAAACAGACAGCATTCTGTAATAAAATACCCAGGTTTTTTTCATTTGAACTTCTTTCTATGGGGGCTAGGCTGACCCCCCTCCCTGTTGTCCTTCTTTTGGTAGGAAAAGGCCTTCCTTTCCAGGTGACTGACTGAATGCAAAGAACAGTATTTTAATTTTTTTAAAAAAATGTTTTTTGAATGAGTATACTTTTAAACTATTTTAATTCAATTGTGTATTAATCATGGCCAAGATCCTACATCAGAGATGTACTTACGAATGTGTAACTACATACTGTCCTCTCACCTGACCCCCACAAACCTACTTTAACAGTCAGCAGCCACACCAAGTGATGGAAATCTGTTCTGTGGACAATTGAGGTTCTTCAGGATGACAGGATGTCGCTCCCAGACTGTGGAATGGCCTGCCGGACGAGATCCGTCTCATTAC
>CM034701.1:207536906-207547815 GCA_020142125.1 Phrynosoma platyrhinos
TGCTTTACACTCCCACCACACGTGGAAGAATGTACCTGTTTGAGTTTGACATTTCCAACATTGTTCTGTTTTAGTTTTATATATGGCCATAAGTCTTGTAGGGGTTAGATACCACCTATGTAGCATCTTCAAGTAGTTTTCTCTAAGATCTTGGCAGAGAGTAAAACTATTTGTGGCTCTCCAGTTCTTTTCCCATTCTTCTAAGCTTATAGATCTTCCCACATCTTGAAACCATTTAATCATTGGTTTCATTGTTTCTTGCTCTAGGCCTCTTTTGTTCAGAATTTTATAATATTTTGCTATATGGTGTCCTTTACGATCTTCTCTGATCTCATCCAGTTCTGTCTTAATAGAATCAAAGCCCTCTATCTTTTTTATCAATTAAGAATCTTTGATGGAGTTGTATGTATAAGAACCACTTATGGATTGTTCCTTCTTCTTGTTCTTTTGACTTCATCTTATAGTCACCTTTTCCATCTCTAATTACCTGTTCTCACTGTGACTGTAAATTTTAAATGATGGATTTAAAATATAGATCATTTTAATATGTATATATGTTAATTGTCATTTTAAATTGATGTGTATTTTAACTGATGTGTTGTAACTGATGTTTATCTGTTCATTGTTGTTCCCCACTTTGATCCATGGGGCAAAGTGAGTAAGAAATAATAATAATAATAATAATAAATCTGGACCAAGCCATATATAGGGCTTTAAAGGTCATAACCACTACTTTGAAGGGCAGTTGTTTTAGCAAGAGGGTTATTTAGGGGGAAGCAGACGAGGGCGTCTGGGATGCCATGGGATGGTGCACTGCAGGACCATGGCATCCGCACCACGGTGCACCATCGGCGCTCCTGAAAGGAGTGCTAAATCAGCACTCCTTTCAGAAGTCAGTGAAAGTGCGCCCCAAAAGCATAGGGCACACTTTTGCTGACTTATCCACCTCAGCGTGTGCGAACGCTGAGGCGGGTGGTTGCCCTCGGAGCGCTGGCCATGCAGAGGTCCGGCTGCTCCGAGGGCAACCTCGGGAGGAGGAAGGGGCGCCGAGCGTGCGGCTGCCCCTCCTCTTCCCTGCCTCCAAGACGGCCCAATTAGCCATCTGCCGAGGCCCATAATCTCTATAACCTGACCCATCAGCAGCATGGCTGCAGTATTTTGGACTAGCCGAAGTTTCTGAACAGTTTCCAAGGGCAGCCTCACATGCAATGCATTACAACAATCGAAACAGCTGTTGGCCATTATCATACTATGGAATAATATGGAACACAAGAACACAGAATCAAGAAATGTTTTTTTAAAATGATCTAGGGGTAAAATTAATAAAGGATTGCATCTTATTATTGATCTTATAGTTGTGTGCCTCTCCTTGTGCAACAAGGTTAAAATATTAAGTAGGGATCTCATTTAACACAGGTGACCCACCAACAGAAAACCTGTGGACGATGGGAAGATGAAGGATAGAAGTTAAAAAGATGGATGGAAGCAGGAAATCTGACTGTGGGCAGCCTGATCCAGATGGGCACTTCTGACTATACACTACTGGCTAATCATTGGTTATATTGGTTAGGTGGGGATGCAGGCTGAGCTGGGCAAAACATTCTTTTACAGTTTTTTTAAAAACTATTTTATTTTTGAAATTTTCTGAATTAGCATTAGCCTTAACATTTGTTTCTCTAGTTTTTATACTTGGTTTAATTTCTTATTTCACTATTTCACTTAAAAATTGGGCGACACAGCAAGGGTGGAAATTCCAGAAGTGGAATTTTAACTCCCAGCACTATTCACTACTGGATATGGCTGATGGGAGTTGCAGTCCTACAATATTTGGAGGACCATATGACTCCTACCCTATTGCAGTATCCTGCATCTGGTACTATGGAGAAAGGATGGATGTAAAGTTTTATGAAACCTGACTTCTGATATGGGCATCTGGAAGATAGAATGGATTTACAAAGTAGAGGACAAACATGTTACTTGATCAATATGTACAGTGGGCACTTGATATCCACTGGTGTTAAGTTCCAGGATGCCCCATGAGTACCAAAAATCTTTGGATGTTCAAGTCTCATTATATACACTGGTGTAGTAAAATGGTGCCCCTTATAAAATAGCAAAATCAAGGTGGATGGTTGAATCCATGGATGCAGAATCTGTGGATACAGAGGGCTGACTGTAATTAGTTTACAGCTATATTTAACTGCATTATTCAACATCCAGACGAGGGTATATACATGTTTTGTGGTTTTACCAGAGTGTGGGGTGGGTGTGGGTAATCATTTTGGAATTTGTTGTTGCTTTACAACTCTATTTGTTTTACATTAACAATTAACTTCTACCTTTTCAGCACATGATATTTATGGTCAATATGATACTTCCTATGCCAGAAATTAGAACCAAAGTAATATAATAATAATAATAATAATAATAATAATAATAAATTTTATTTATAGCCCACCCCCTCTGCGGAGCAATCGAGGTGGGTTACAACATTTAAAATACACAAGTTAAAACATTCAATTCCCCATCCAACCCTCCCACCCCTTAAAACTGTATTAAACTAATTATAAATTAAAACAACATGCTCCGAGGTAAAAACAAACCAAATAATAATACAATAATAAAACAATAACACAATAATGGGTGGCAAGGTAAATGGGCAATGGAGCTGTCCCCTCAAGCCAGAGAATTATTCCGGGAAGGCCTGCCGGAAGAGATCTGTCTTCACTGCTTTCTTAAAAGCAGCAAGAGTAGTATGACAGATCTCCTCCGGCAGGCCATTCCAAAGTCTCTTTAACTTCAACACTACTTCAGAAAACTAATAAGCACACAAATAAATCAGAGGGGCAGAGCACTATATTCCCTTTGGAAACAGCCCCAGGATGAGGATAAGCACCTTGTTCCACAGAATCAACACAAGGCAATCACTTTTTTTAAAAAAAGTAACAAAAACTTTCCACTGCAAAAGGAATATTTTCCATCTTGCATTTACTGTAAGATACTGTGGAGCAATCATGCTCCCACTGAATCCATCTTTAGTACATTTGGATGTTCATAAACATATTTTTCACCACCATTACACTCAATATCAATACGGGAAGTTTCAATTTGCAAGCCTAAAATGATTTCTTTATCTGTTTTCAAGCTGTGCCATCAGAATGAATCCCTGTGATCTATGGTTACAATTACTCAATACTGGATTAAGTGCAGCTACATTATGCAAATGGTTACTGTGATTAGGAAACTGCCTGCAGGCTAATGTGCTGCCAAAGCATGTCATGCCATTTTAGAATATCTTGTTCACTCTCTGAAAATTCAGATACAAATCACCAATTTTTGTATATAGCACAACACATATTACATGAAAATATAATAAATATAGACGTGGATAAATATATACCAGCTTTAACACTTTTCTTTTACAAAACCAAATGTTTGGATGCTCTATCGCCTTTATGGTTTATTGCCTTTACATCAAAACAAAACATGAAGAAATAGAATGGTTCCCAGTTGGCAAAGGCTGCATGTTATCACCCTACCTGTTCAAGTTATATGCAGAACATACTGTAAGGAAGCAGGCTTGGACACAGAAAAATGAGGAGTTAAAATAGGCAGAAGGAATATTCACAATCTTATGCAGATAATATCATAATATTAGCAGAAAACCTCATAGACCTGGAACAACAACAGCTATTACTGCTACCACTAGTACTACTACTACTATTAATATTTATTTATATAGCACCATAAATTTGCATGGCACTTTACAGAATTCATCAAAACACCATATAACCTGCATATAACATACAAGACAAAACAGAGAGAGGGGGCTTGGCAGAACCTAACCTGTGCCTCCAGGCGGCTCTTTGGGCTGGTCTGCAAAGTCCCTAAGAAAAGAAGATAAAAAAGGAAACCAGCATGAGGAAGTAATGAATGGTTTGTTTTGTTCTGTCTATATTCTGTCTGTAGCATAATTTGTACTGGGTTTTTTTGGTGTTTTTTTTTTGGTAATTTGATAACTTTTATGTTATTTGTATGCTATGTTTATTTGGATATGTATGTATGATATATTATTGTATTTTTTGTAAATAAAATAAAATCTTTAAAAAAACCCCACACTATATAACCTGCCAATGGCATACAGTTTAAGAGTCATAAAATATAAAAATAATATACAGTGATTAGACAATTAAGGAAGATAAAAGAAGAAAGTGCAAAGGTAGGCTTACTGTTGAACATAAAAAACAAAACAAAAATTATGACCCCAGAGAATCTTCAACAATGAGGAAATAGAAATAGTAAAAGCATGTTAGCACAGGGAAAACTGAGTCCATATGCAGAATAAAGCCAGCCAGGAAACAAACGCCACTGGAGAGTCTGGAAGTAGTTGAAGAGAAAAAAACTCCTTCTGCTGAACAGAGTTTTACTCACAACTACTGAGGTTCTTCCAAAGAGATTTTTTAATCTTAGAGGGGATGCAGATGGGTGGCCCTGGGCTACCACATGCAGCGGCCCCGATTCCAGTGTTTGCTGGCCTGGAAAAGAGTGGCAAAATGCTGCTCCTTTCAAAACCGGTAAATAGGGCACCTCAAGAGCTGCTGCATGACTCTTCTGCATCCCTTCTGCTGCAGCGCATCAGGATGCTGTGCCAGAAGGACGTTCTGACAGTGCATGCTGTGCATAATGGCGTATGCTGTCAGAACATCTTCGAGGAGGGGTTGGGGCACCAAGCGTGTGGCTGTCCCTCCCCTTCCCTGCCTCCAATCCAGCGTAAAAGCCTGTCTGTAGAGGCCCTTAGTTGCAGCAAACATTTACAAGAACTATACAGCAATATTTACACCATCCAACATAATGCTCCACCATCAACTGACATCTACTTAACCACTAGTGCACTGGAACATTCCTTATATACACAAAATCCAGCTAGGATTCTGACCCAACGCCCTGCAAGTGTTTCATCATTTTCCTGTCACATGTCTACCATGACTATGCAGTTTTGAATTGTTACCACAACTTCCTGCTGAAGTTTCATCAGCTTCCTCTGAGTCAGCTTTTCTTCTTTTTGTACACTGCATGCACGTGGGCCATTTTACATCCTGGGGCAAATCCTCACTGACAATACCCTCCAAAATGTCTTAGATGCCATGCAGGGTGATTTGTTTCAAACAAACTACATCAAAACACATTTTTACTCACACAGTGGCTTCATTAAGTATAATTCTTTGTCCCAAGGCCCAGCTTACCTGTTAGTCTCTTGTGACTTTCTA
Source organism: Phrynosoma platyrhinos (assembly GCA_020142125.1). Taxonomy (NCBI): domain Eukaryota; kingdom Metazoa; phylum Chordata; class Lepidosauria; order Squamata; family Phrynosomatidae; genus Phrynosoma; species Phrynosoma platyrhinos. The sequence goes on from CM034701.1 coordinate 207,542,174, forward strand.
CAGATAATGGCCTTGGGAGCAAATCTGCAATGATTTCCTCGGAAACACAGTATTGCAGTTTTAGGATTCCACCCTATATTAACTCTCACACATTCTGATACCTCACGCCAATGTATTTCATCCTGTTTTTTAGATTTTATGCTTCTACCATTGCAATGGTGTATTGCATGGTTCACCAAGATCCCCCCTAGCTGCCTGACCCACTGAACCTTGCTAGCCATTTCTGAGAGTGCAGCGAATCCATCTTCTGTGGTGTTCAAAGCTATACAACTTTGCTTTCTGGATCTCCACACAATGGGACTGTCAGCAAATCTGATGACCAAACCAGAAATTGACTTTTTATCTTCTACATCTAATGCAAAGAAGCTGTCTGCATAGCACTCTAGCTGAGACATGCCTCCAGCCATGACCAGACATCTGTCCCTCCTTCCCTTGAGAAATCGAACCACATGCTTCAAAGCAGTTCAATCAACTACCCTGGGTTTTGCAACCCCATTGCAAAACTGATGTCAGGTCTAATGTAACTGGCACTGTACAAAAGGCTACCGATCACTGAATGGAGCAATTCAGGATGCTCAAACATTATCAGATTCTAAACTGACAAATTCAGCTGTCATGGGTGTCAGAGTAAATTGCACTCTGAAGAGAAAATGCCATAGATGTGACTGGGACAAAGGTGAGAGATTACATTCGTACAGGTGGGAGCCATGATGACTCAACATTTGAACAGTCCTGAGTCACAGAGGGCTGATGTAACACTAGGCAGAGGTTGAGTCAGAAATCTTCAATTCTGCAGAGTCACATCAGTCAGGTGACTGGAAACTGGGTGACATCCCAGGAGTGGGCTGGACTAGTATCCCGGAAGGGGATACTATATATATGTGGGTGAGTTGGATACTCATTTGTGGGTGACTGTATATAGAGATACTCCCCATCCTGGGTTCTCTCCACTTTGATTCCTAAGTAATTCTTCAAACTGCTCAAATCCTTCAGTTTGCATTTTCTTGTTAACTCCTCCTGCACATGCTTCACATCATTAAAACAATTTGCAGCAACACAAAGATCATCAACATAGATCACTAGAATGACACTACTCTTAGTATGCACACACACATCAGCCACACTGCATTGGTACCCAAGTTTGATAAGCTTGTCATGAATGCATGTGTTCCAACATCTAGCACTTTGCTTCAATCCATACAGGGCTTTCTTCAACCTGTATACCAGGGGTAGGCAACCTTTCCCCTTTAAGGGCCGAGGGACTTCAGCTCCCAGAATCCCAGGAGTTATTGGCCAATATGGGACTATAGGCCAACATGGCTGAGGCTTCTGGGAGCTGAAGTCCCTCGGCCCTTAAAGGGGAAAGGTTGCCTACCCCTGCTGTATACCCTGTTGTTACCAGGACATTCATGCTCAGGAGCTTGCTCCATGAACACAGTCTCTTCCAAACATGGAATTAACTATGCCATCTCAAAATCAAAATGCCTTACTTCAAGTTTCTTTTTTGCTGCCACTGCCAACACCATCCTCAAGCTCTCAAACTTGGTTGTTGGAGAAAAAGTCACATCATAGCTCTCAAATCTTTTCTGTGAAAAACCTTTGGCCACAAGCCTGGCTTTGTACTTTTGAGTTCCATCTGGCATATCCTTTTTCCTATATACCCACTTGCAGCCTTGTGATCTACTGGCTTATCTACCACTGCAACAACTTCCCTTTCCACAAGTGACTCAAACTCAGAGTCTGTGCCTGGTTCCATTTTCTTTGTTCCTCTTGAGGAAATCTCAACATGTCCTGAAAATTGTCAAGTTCTTCAGCCACCACAGTGCAAACCTTTGCCTCTTGATGACAAACCTATCTGTTTTCCTTCTGACTCTGTGAGTCCTTCTGGGAATTATCACCCTTGTTCTTCTTGGTTCATTCTCACTACTGTCCACAACAGGTGGTTCCACAACAGACTCTTGCTTAGGCTCAAATGTGGGTGAGGGCATGTTTTGCAAAGGTGTTTGTGTGGGAGGCATAGAGGCAGTGTCCTGTGATGTACCTGGCTCTACATCTTCTTCAGCCTCAAGCAAATCCACTCCTCCATTTCTGGCATTTTATGATACAATGTCCAGTGGAACAAACACATCTTGGCTACAGTGGATTTTCTCCCAATCAAAGAGTTTTTCAAAATTTGCTTTTCTGGAGAACATTATTCTACCATGGCCCATCAAAAATCTGTATTTGTTCCCTTCATAGCCAACAAAGCAAAGCCTCCTCCACTTTGACTCTCTCTTTTTGTGAAAGGTGGAACAAGCACATTTGCAAATTGCCCAAAAATTCTTAAATGTTTCAAATTGGGTACATGACCCTACAATAGGAAATATGGAGTATGGTGAATGGCTGAACTCAAAATCCTATTGATGATGTGATTTGCTTTGAGAGTGGCTTCTCCCACAAGTGGGCAGGAGCTGTGCATCCGAATCAAACAATCACACATTTGAATGATGACCTCACTGCATCTTTCGACTAGACCATCCTCCTGTGGAATGGTAGGATTAGTGGTCTTGTGGTGAATGTCTTTTTGTTTCAGCCAATTTTGAAATTGGTTGCCAATGAATTCACCTCCTTTGTCAGTCACCAATGCACCAACTTTGTGTGGGAATTCCCTCTCAACTGAATTTACACACTGTTTAAATTTTGCAGCTCCCTCATCTTTGGCTTTTAATAGAAAGATATACCCATATCGTGTGTGCCTATCAACAATGACTGACATGTATTTGTTGCCACCTTCAATGGGCTTATAGGAGCTGGCCAAATCAGCATTGACCACCTGGAATGGCCTTTGGGTGGCACATTTGCTTTCTTTGGGCACAGGAAAAGCTTTCAGTTTTACTTTTTGGCACACTGAACAATCCAAATGTACAGGGGTTTACCTTTAGATCTGGACAGACTTTTTCCAACTGAGATAGGCATGAAAAACTTGCATGTTCCATTAATCTATGTAAGTAATGGGCACAATCCAAATGTAATGGGACATTAGACACATTTGCACATGCCATCATCTGGAGGACTCGGGGGAAGCTGAGCCAAAGCCTCAAAAGGGACCAGTAGTTGAAGCTGCAGTGGAGCCTGACCCTGAACCTGTCCCTAGTGTGTCTCTCCAGCAGATTCTGTGGCCTCCCAGAAGGTTTAGCAGGCAAGCTTCCCAGAAGCAGAGCCTTCAGGCATAGAGGACACAGTACCTATCTTCAGCCAGTGTTGAGCAGAAAGGGAGGGCCTCCAGCATTCAAGGAGGCTTAATGAGAAATTCTAAAGCAATCAAGGTCAGCTGGGCTCCTGCAGATTGGGCATTTAAACAGGTGCAGATTATCTGAGCTTCCTAATGAAAGCATGCTTGATTCTGACTCTCCTTGACTTCTCATCTGGAAACCTTGATGCTCAGATTGCTAGTCTGCCTTGACTCTCTGGACTCCTTGACCTTGGATTGCCTACACAGCTCGTCTCTCTCTGGAATTCTGGACTTTGCCTAGTTATACCCTTGGTTTGTTGCTACAAGACTTTTGCTTTATGACTGTGTGCACAGAATTCTTGACTGCCTTAGCTCTACAGAGTTTTGTTTTGTGACTATGACTATTAGCATACTTGGCCACTTTCCTGGACAGCCATCATGTGATAAAGCTTATCCTTTTTTATCCCTCTGGAACAGAGAGACTCATTTGAAGATATTGTGCACTCATCCCCTTGAAAATTTTTTGATACCTATCAGATGTTAGTGAGGAAACACTCACTAAACAATTTTCAAGATTGCTTGCATAAAGTACACTATTAAATGTTTTGCCAAAACTAGGAATGAAAGCAGTTCCCATTTGCTGAACCTTGCTAAGGGCGCCATCTGCTAAACACATAGAGGACACTGGGGCAGGCTTTAAGTCCTTCAGAATCTTTGGATTGTTTACCATGTGATGAGTGGCCCTGCTGTTTAAGAGCCAAACACCTCCTAGAGTGCTTGTCTGGTAGGCAAAAGCAAGATTCCCTTCAGCTTGAGAAGCAACGCCCCTCCTTTCTTGAGGCTTCTTCTTTTTTACAGCTAGCTGATGTTGCTGCAGAAGACATCCAACATTCTCTTTGGTGATGCCCTGTCTTCCCGCAGTTATAGCAGTGTCTTTCTTGCAGACTGCAGCTCTCTCACCTTCAGACATTGTGGGAGACATCTTCATGTTGTGGATGGTTGGACTGGCTTTTTCCCTCCTCACAGAACACTACAGCCTGGCCCCCAAAAAATCATGTTTCTGGACTTCCTCCAGGATCTGCGCTGATACCAATCCAGGGTCAGAACTCACTCTGCAATGCTCTACAGGCTGTATATCAAGAAATCCCACTCTTTCAACAAATTTTAGAGCAAGATATAAGACTTTAAGTCTCTGGAATGTTTACACCATGGACAGAAACTTGTGTAAATAATTCCTGCATGCTGCTGAGATGTTGTATTACAGATGCACCCTCTGGCAGATTGCAGCCATACCAAAGCTTCACCCAAATCATGTGAGGTAATGAGCTATCAGGATGGTGTATTGCTTTCAAAGCATTCCATAGCTGAAAAGCAGTTCTTTTCTCTCTCACATAAATCAATTGGGATGGCTCTAATATAAGTAAAAGAGTCACTCTTGCTCTCCTTTCATCTTCAGCCTTTATAGCCAGTGTAGGTGCCTTCACAACACCCCATAAATCCTCTCTAATCAACAAAGCTTCAGCATAAGCTGACCAGGAAGAATAATCACCAGCTCTTAATTTTTCAAAATGGAGGGTCAACTCCATGTTTTTCCTTTATTTTGCCTCTCATCAAGGACACAGTCTTTTGGCAGACCTCCAAACCACAACTCTCAGATAAAGACTAGAAGGCAGTCACTCAGTCTTTAACTATCTTTCTTCCAAATTCTATGGGTGCTTGAGAACTTTGGCTATACATGCAAAAATCACTGGACTTACACAGAACTCTGAGCATTGTTCTAGTGGCCACTGGGCCCATAACCCTTGTTAGCACAGGGAAAACTGAGTCCATGCACAGAAGACAGCCAGCCAGGAAACAAATGCTACTGGAGAGTCTGGAAGTAGTTGAAGAGAAAAAACTCCTGCTGAACAGAGTTTTACCCACAACTGCTGAGGTTCATCCAAAGAGGTTTTTTAATCTTAGTTGCAGCAAATATTTACAAGAATGATATAGCAATATTTACATCATCCAACATAATGCTCTGCCACCAACCTACATCCACCTAACCACTAGTGCATTGGAACATTCTTCCTTATATACACATAATCTGGCTAGGATTCTGATCCAACCCCCTCCCAGTGTTTCATCATTCTGTCTACCGTGACTATGAAATTTTGAATTATTACCACACAACTTCTTGCTGAAGTTTCATCAGCTTCCTCTCAAGTCAGCTTTTCTCCTTTTTGCACACTGCATACACCTGGGACATTTTACATCCTGGGGCAAAGCCTCCCTGATAAAGAATTCTCATACCTGGGATCAAGCATTGGTAGGAACAGGGACTTCAGCCAGGAAATCAGAAGATTAAGAATGGGGGAAATGGCTATGAAAGAATGAGAAAATATCATAAAAAGCAAAGATATACAACAGGACATAAAAGTTAGAATCATAC
>CM034701.1:207578715-207592011 GCA_020142125.1 Phrynosoma platyrhinos
AGCCAATTTCGAAGAATGGTTAAAAGCGATATATAAAGATCAAAGGGCCCAAGCGATAGTTAATGATGAAAGATCGGGTTATATAAAAATAGAGAAAGGGACAAGGCAAGGTTGCCCCTTATCTCCTTTACTATTTATTTTGATATTGGAGTTACTTAACAACAAAGCTAGGGAGGATAGCAGGATAAAGGGGATAAGTATAAAAGGGCATAAATATAAGCTAAAGGCGTATGCCGATGATTTAGTAATATTCCTTGAAGACCCTAATCAAAGTATAGGAGATTTATTAAACATCTTACAAAAGTTTGGTGAACTTGCAGGGTTTAAAATAAATGAAGAAAAGGCCTCTATTATAACATTAAATATGAATAAAAAAGAAGAAGAAGCTTTGTATGAGACGACTAAATTTAAAATAGAAAAGAAGATAAGATACTTGGGAATAACTATAACAAGAAGAAACGCTGATTTGTTCGAAAACAATTATGTCAGGATTTGGAAAGAAATACAAAAAAATCTAGTCATATGGTCCAAGCTTCATCTTTCATTATTGGGAAGGATTTCCCTGATCAAAATGAATGTTCTTCCCAAATTAATGTATCTTTTCCAGAATAATACTGTACATAATGGCAACTAATTGCAGTGAGAAAGATAGAAGAGTCCACAAGATTCTCAAATTTGCAAAAAAACTAGAACTAATCAAATGAGGAAGCATGTCTGTGAGTGACACAGGCTACAAGTTAGATATAACACACTAAACAATTGGTGCAATTGTTACAAATTAAGTCAAGGAGTTAGAAAATAAAAATGCTATGCCAGTGCATAAAGTTTTTAATCTTGTTTGAAGCTGAGAGGAGGACATTAAAGGTAAGCTTTTGTTCATTGTGTGTTTGTGTGTGTTCATTGTGTTTCTGAGTATACATACATACATATATGAAGGGAGAGAGAGAGTTATTTAGTTTTTACACACATTGAAAAGTGATATATAGTGTATTATTTATGTTTTCGGTGGTGGAAATAAATTTGTAAGGTAAAGAATTCTGTGGGTTCCACTTTTCAATCGATTCCACTTTCTGACATTGCTCTGGTCCCTAACCCATCAGGTAAGCGAGTGCTCCTGTACATCAAAAAGGAGGTTTGTCCTTGGGATGTTCATTTTACATGCACAGGTGAAGTGACTGCCTCCCATAACATAGATTCCAATACTAGGTAAATACAGGTTAAGCCAGAACTCTAGATGTTAACTCAGTGTTTCAGAATGAAATTAACTAGAAGTTACTTATCTCTAAATATAAGTTGCTGTGAGTTTTTCACATGTCTGCAACTAAGCACTATCCCTTCATATAATTGCATTTTTTAAAAATACTTTCTGAATCTCCACCTTTCTTTATGGGATTAAAAACAAAAACAAAAAACAAAGAGGTAAACCAGCAAAGATAAACATTTCATATACCTTTCTCCTTCACACACAAATGGTAATGATATTCAAATATGTAGCAAGCAGAGGAATGTGCAGTTTTCCCATACAAATCACCAGTATTTCCCCATTGGCAAAGAGAATGGAAAAAGTTCCACTGGGCTCCTTAAGCAAGATGAAATATTATCTTCCATATGACTCCTTTTGATAGAGGTCTACCCACTGTCAGCCACTTGCTCTGGCATACAATATAGGCATACGGTTCTATTTAGTGTATGAAGATTCAGCTTTGATTTACAGTGAGTGGCACCCGAGATGAGAAAATTTACAAAATGTAACCGCAACTGCAAAAGAAAACCCTGCCAATTTTCCTGGAGGAAATAAGAATAAACCCCATTGTGTATTTGGCAACACCTTTAAATAGTCAGACTATTGCCAACTTTTTTCTTAATATACTATAGTTGTGGTATGTTTTAATACTCTCCATGTCTCTGTGTTTGTTTGTTTTTTTAAAAAGCAATTAAACTGTGCTGCTGCACATAACACAGATTGGAATTTTGATATGTCATCTATCTGCCTGTTAAATTATTTTATTCCATTCTGTGGGTTTTAAGATTGTACTTTCCATTTCCCTGGGCATGGCTGTTGATGGATGATACTTTAGTTCAGATTCAGGCCAGGATCTAGTGATCATTGACCTGTTTCCAGGACTGACCAGGAAAGGGTCTTTTGTGTCCTATGCATCCCTTATTTCAAATTTTAATCCTGGATTTGGCCTTTGGGGTCACTTCAGGCATGGGAATAAGAAAAAAAAACAGGTGTACATCTGAATATTTTGTCATTCGAAATCATGTTTTTGTCACATATAACTGCACGGGAGGAAACAGGTGTACACATTTTCTGTAATATTAATGGGAAGATGTTAGTATTTAGAGATGCTGGGTAGTGACAAATCACATATATCAGTCTGGGCAATTTCAGATGGCCCTGGAGCTTCCTTCCTTCTTTCTTTCTTTCTTTCTTTCTTTTTTTTTTTTTTGTCCTCCACCCCCAGGATTTATCATGGCTTCCATCAGGTCCAGAAAAGTACTTTGTAAAAAATCAATCTGCATTCCTCCAACTGTCCTAATTGGGCAAGATGTGTGTGTGTGTCATCTGTTGACTTAGGCCAAGCCCATTCATTTCATAGGGTTTTCTTAGGCAAGGAACACTCAGAGGTGGTTTTGCCAGTTTCTTCCTCTGAAGTATAGATTACAGCACCTGGTGTTTGGTGGTGGCCTCCCATCTAAGTACTAACCAAATCTGACCCTGCTTAGCTTCCAAGATCAGATGGGATTTGGTGTCTTCTGTCATCCCACTTTTTCAGTGTCTTTTAAAATGTCCCAGTTTCACTTCCTTTCTTCCCCATGTGTCTTCAGCTTATTTCAACTTGTGCAAATTCAGTTCAAAGTGGTCTCATGGCTGGTACTGTTGAAGTCCTGTTGAAGCCTTGGTCAATAAGTGGGATCAAGATCTAACCAGGGCTATTAACACAATTGCTCTCAAACAGCCTCTCCGACTCATTACTAATTGGACCTTATGGTATACAGCAGGGATAGGCAAACATTTTTTGGGGTGGGGCCGGTTCCACTGTCCCCCGATCTTCGATGTGACAAGGGGGGGAATGGAGGCGGAGTCATGCATGTGCATTACCCCCCACCATGGTGCGCATGCGTATGTGAGCGCGGGGCACCATTTTGGTTTTCAAAATGGCGCCCTGCACTCACGTACGCATGTGCACCATAGCGGGCGCAATTTTGGAAGGCAAAATGGCATGGGTGTCGCAAGTGCATGTGCATGATGCTGGTGCCATTTTGCCTTCTAAAAGGGCACCCATCATGGTGCGCATGTGTGTGTGAGCACGGGGTGCCATTTTGGATGGTGCCCCGTGCTTGCACAGACATGCACACGACGGCAGGCACCCTTTTGGAAGGGAAAATGGCACTGCTATCACGAGCGCATGTGCATGACAGCGGTGCCGTTTTGCCTTCCAAAATGGTGCCCGCCATCATGTGCATGCGTGCGCGAGCGTGGGTGCCATTTTGGAAGGCAAAATGACGGCCCGCATTCATGCGCGCATGGCAGCAGTGGCAAGACCAGCCAAGGGCTGGTTAGAAGGCCTTGGCAGGCCAGGTTTGGCCTGCGGGCCATAGTTTGCCAACCGCTGGTATACAGGGAACCTCAGGAAGGTGAAATGGGAAGGACAATGACTGGAGCACAGATGGTGGAAAACAACTTATATCTGACAAGACACACAATAGAGAACATCTTTGTTCCTATAAGGTGACAGTATGTGCAGCAAAGAAAGCTTTCTACTCTGCATGTATTATGTTTGTGAATTTGTGTCCAGTTGAACTCTTCAGGGTGGTGAGAAATTTAACTAATGAACACTCTTCCCTGAATCCAATTCTAGAGTCTTCAGTAGTTTGCTGTGATGCTTTTCATGATGATTTCATAGATAAAATCTCTCAGATAAGAGCCTACTTAGATGCTGGCATTATAGCAGAAGTGTCCAGATAATGTGATGTCCAGTGACTCTGTGAGTAAGATTACTCCTGATCAGTTCCAATTGATGAGTACCGCTAATGTGGACAAGCTGCTGGGGCAAGTAAGGAAGACAATTTGTCCTCTCAGTTCCTGTCCTTCCTAGCTGGTTGTCCTGTGGGGAGACACAGGGCCTTTGCAGACTTCCAGAAATAGTGCACATTAAATTGAGGCACTGCCCTGGCTCAGTGCTAGGGAATCATGGGAACTGTAATTTATTGTGGCACCAGAGCTCTCTGACAGAGAAGGCTCAATGTCTCAGGAAAAAAATACAATTCCCATGACTCCCTAGCACTGAGCCAGGGCAGTGCCTCAATTTAATGTGCACTATTTCTGGCAGTCTGCAAAGGCCCACAATTAAATATCAATTACAATATATTGCTAAGGCATCTCTCAGGATGGAAGTTTTCCATCATATTTAAAAGGAATGCTGGTACAACCACTTCTAAAAAATCCCCCTCTGGACCTCCTGGACTTAAAAAAACTTTAGACCAGTTTCAAATCTCCCTTTTCTGGGCAAGGTGAGTCTTGGATGATACAAAATATCTAGACCCATATTCAAACCAACTTCAGAAGAGGATACAGAGTTGAGACTGCTATGATCACCTTAGTGGATGATCTTTGCCTAAGCATTGATGGGGAAGTGTGTCCCTGTTGGTGCTTTTGGACCTCTCAGCAGTATTTGATACCATCAACAATGGTATTATTATGAAATGGCTGGGGGAATTGGGAATCTGAAGCACTGTGCTTCAGCGGTTCCAGTCCTGTCTTTTAGGCAGGTTCCAGATGGTGGTCCTTGGGGATAGGTGCTCCTCAAAAAAGGAGCTGTTATATGGCATACTACAAGGTGCCATCTTATCCCCAATGCTATTCAACATCTACATGAAACTGCTGGGAGAGAGCAACCAGAGTCATGAGGCAGGGTGCTATCAGTGATGACACCCAAATATATTTCTTCAAATATAACCTCAGCTAAGGACAGAATGAATGCCTGGAGGAGATAATGGGCTGAATGAAGAAAAACAAATTGAAGATGAATCCAGTCAAAGCAGAGGTACTTACTGTCAAAGGTCGTAACTTGGGTTTGGAGGCATGTCAACCAATTCTGGATGGGGTTACATTTCCTTTGGAAGACCATGTTTGCAGCTTAGGGGTGCTTCTGGATCCCTTGCTCCAAATGATAGCTCAGACAGATGTGGTGATCAGGAGTGCTTACTATCAGCTGTTATGCCAGCTACACTCCTTCCTAGAGCTGGAGGACCTAAAGATGGTAGTGCACGTGCTGGTAACTTCAAGCCTGGACTTTTGCAGTGCACTGTACATTGAGGCTACCTCTGTACCTCCATCATTGTGAAAAAGGTTTGAGGGAGTTTCCCTTGATTCTGTTTTATTTTTTTTTACTGAGTCTCTGTCTGTTGTAGGGTTAATCACACCATTCCAAACTCCCATCAATAGTACATATTCACAATTTAGATCCATTATGCTTTTACTCAGCTTATTGTAAAAAATTGTTTTATTTTCCAAGGGCGCATACACTCCAATCACTAAAATTTGTTTGCCATTTTGATTGATCTCAACCATTATATATCTCCCTTCTTCATCTATACTAATTTCTCTAGCCAGAATATGTTTAGCAACACAGAGAGCAACACTGCTTTTCTTCTTCTTTCTAGCAGAAACATACAATTGTCCAAGTTTCGAATTACACAGGTACTTAACATCTTGTTTCCTAATATGCATTTCCTGTATACAAATAATTCCCACTTTTTCTGTATACAAATCTGTCTCCTTTTATGGGGTGAATTCATCCCCCATACATTCCATGATAAAAATTTCATTTTGCTGTTGTCCATCCTATTACTGTTATTTTCATTTTATATAGTTATTTATTATCCAATCCTGTTGTTCTCACTTTGCTTACAAATCTTCTACTACATTTATTTGGGAGTCAACCAAATCTTCTTCTGCCAAATCCAGTTTCCTCACTTCATCCAATAAATCATCCTCTTCTTTCTCTTCTTCTTGGCCCACAGCCTTCCTGTTTTTCTTCTTTATAGTTTGAGGCAGACCATTATCGTCTTGTCTCAGCTGGCTATTATTTCTGATCCATTGACCATCTTTTGAATTATCCTTTCCATTTTCTTCCTCATATGCTCTCTCTTCATTCCCCTCTTCTAACTCTTGCAGAGTTTTGAAGAATTTCTTTCCCTTTTCTGAGGTATTTATTTTAATTGTTCCCCCCCCATGTGGTGGTAATGCCTTCCAGAATTTCCCATCTAAACCTCAGGCCTCTTGCTTGCAGGTTTCTAGTTAGCATGGTATATTCTCTCCTTTTTCTGAGTACTTCCAGAGGTATATCTTTAAACAATTTTATTTCACAATCTCATATTTTCAATTCCTTACCATGGTTTTCTTGAATTATCTTGTCTCTAGTTCATTCCCTCATCAAATAAACCACTATATCTCTTGGAAGGTTCCTCTTCTTGGCAATCACAGAGTTTATCCTGAAAATCTTGTCTGTTTCCATTTCCATAATTTGTTTTGTTACTTCCATCACCTCTGCTAGGAAAGGTATTATAATTTCGTAAAGCTTTTTAATGGGATGTTCTTTCAAGCCTCTTATCTTCAGACACTTTCTCCTCTGTTTGATTTCATTCATCAAATTTTTGTCTGTTTCCTGTTTTTGTATTCTAATTATCTCTTTAGTCTTGCTCTCAGTGTCATTTGTTCTCAATTGTAATGCTCCCATCCTATTATTTAATTCTTTCATAGCTTTGGTTAATGTTTTAATGGATGATTTTAATCTGTCCATCTCCTGCTTAAAGTCAGCTCTAATATCTTGCCTAGAGTCCTTCAGTTCTTGTCTGAAATTCTTTTCCATCTATCATTTTAGTAGCCATTTCCAATGATGGTTTTCTACCTTGTATTTGTGATTGTGCTTGTACCTGCACTGCTTTTCTAGATAACATTGCCATTTCTTTCCTGCTTCCAATCTCTTATCTCAATCTTTGGTGTCACTCCAATATTTCTATTCTTATTATTCCTTACTATCTTTATGATTCACTTCTGATTAACTTTCCTTTTCTAACAGTGCCTCAAGTGATATCTCAATTAAATCCAAATGTGTGATATACAGCTATTTCTCTTTATATTAATATTAATAGTAAATCTTTATAGCTTGGGAATTAATTAATATATTCACACAGTACACATCAAATCCAATAAACCTCCAATAACAGTTCAGTTATATCTTGTCTACTAAGATTTGTCCACTTATGATGAGACAGTGTTACATCTCTTAAGTTAATGAAACTAAATGTAGTTTAATAAACCAGTCCATCTGTTTCTTAGCACAAATGGTATGTTTTATCCCTTATCCTTCTCACAAACTCTAGTCCTCTTAATGAAATCTAGATTCTTATTTTATATCTTACATATCTTATTCAGTTTATGAGTCTTACAGTTGTAATTTTAACCACCTATATTTTAACTCCATTAGCTATTAATTTTTAACTCTATTAGCTATTAGTTCTGTTATCAATTGGACATATTTTTCTATTGATCATGGACTTGTGGTTATTTATTTTGAACCCCACAGCCTTGCCAGTAGTATGGAGAGTAAGTTATGTATGCTTTGAAGAAATATGACAAGGTCATCAGCATATGCTTTGAGTTCCTACTCATATCCCTTTATTTTAGGACCTACAATCTCTGCATCTTCTTGTATTTTGTTAATTAAGGCTTCCATTTCTTTCTTTTGCTTATTATAGAAGACTGGTTTGTTATCTATTGGAAAATATAATCCGATGAGTAGAATATTGATGTTTTGTATTTTGATTTCTACTCTGATATAATGTCCTTCTTTATCTTTGAAACATTCTTTTGAGGGGTATTTGTTGTGAATATAGAGTACTACTCCACTTTTTCTTTTCTCATTATTGGAGCTAAAAAGTTGTCTTAGCTTGGTGTTCTTCAAATATTTTATATTGTCTTTTTGATCTTAGTTTCTTGTAAATACAGGATGTCAAAGTAGTTTTTTTTCCCTGATAATGAAAAAAATGTCTTCATTTGTATATTGCATTGAGACCTTTGATATTCCAAGAACAGATTTTATTTTCATAATGAGGTCTTAGTTTATTAGTTCTTTTAGATCTGTTCTATATTTCACCATCACTTTCTTCTTCCTCTTCTTCTGAGTGTCCTGCTTTTGTTTCTTTATTTGTTTGGGTGTCTTTGTCTTAGTCTTCAGAATTTGTCTTTCCCTTGCTTTCTTCAACTTCTGAGTCAGAATTTTTTGGGATAACATTTGGCCTTTCCCTTTTTCTTGTTTTCTCTTTTTATGCATTTGTGGTTTTCCTTCTTAGATGGTATCTTGTTATCATGCTTTCTCAGCTTTCTTTTTCTTATCTTTCCTTTGTTTTGATCTCCGCTCTTCTTTTTCTGTGAATTCCCTTTGTAAGCGGATGAGAAAAGTTGGGCTTTTTCTTTGGTGTTTATTTTGTACCTTTTCTGTTTATAGTTAAATGTGAAACCTTCTGGTCTGTCCCAAGAGTACTTTATTTTTTGCTGGTGGAGGAATTATGTTAAAGCTTTATAGTCCTGTCTCTTTTTTTTAGAATTGCAATAGGAATTTCTTTAAAGATTCCCATTGTCTTACTTTTTAGTTTAAATGGTTCATTATAGTTTTCTTTGGCCCTTTTGAGAATAGCCTGTCTACATCCTTTAATAATTCTTCTGGAAGTTTCAAATAAGTTGCTAATGGAGGAATTATCCTGGTGTACAGATTTTGGTTACTCATTTCAGGAATTTCTCTGAGTTTTAAACACTTCTCATGGTATTTCAGTTCTTGGATCAGAATCATGTTCTCTTCCAGTTTCTATTGGTTCTGGATTTGTTTTGTATTGTCTTCTAATTGTGCTGTTTTTATTTTTAGCATGTCAACATCTCCTTTTATAATAACTATTTTGCTTGTTATTAAATCCAGTTTTTATCCATTTTTTCTAGGCCTTTATTAAGGTTTTCATTAACTTCTTGTCTATTGACTTTTAATTCTTCTCTAATTTCTTGCTTAAAATTTCACATTTCGTCCAAGATTATTTGAAGGGGATTGGATTGCTTGGCTGGAACCTCAATTTAACCTCTTCTGCTTGTGGGGGGTGGTCATAGTTTTATGTTTGCAATTTTGCTGAAGTTGTCATCTTTTATTAGAACGTTTATTTATAATATTGTAGTATTGCTTGGTTGATTGTTATGTATAATCTTTATCTTCAAATTTGTTATAAGTTCAATGATACATGATTCTTGTAAATTCTGCTTTTTTAGAGGACCTTTGTTTTAAATTCTTTAGGTATAGATTACTATACAGGATCAATCTAACAGTTGCATATAAGACAGAACAGTCAATTATCCAAATTATGACATTCAGTTAATCTCGTTTCATCAGAAAGGCAGAGAAAAGATTATGAGTTAAGTTCCATTAACAGAATCTTCCTAATTTCTAGTCTTCTTTATCAGTTAGAAACTATATATTCTTTCTCCCAGTTTCAACTATTAGCTTATGTAAACAAATATTCTTATCCCTCTTTGTTTTTCAATTCTCTTCATCAGTAAATGCAATCCATTTTAACTGCTCATTAAAATTTTACAGTTCCTTTCCATCAATAGACACAATTCAATTAGGCAATGCTTCTCGGCCTTTTAGCTAGGATCAAGTCTAGTATGCTAGTATTCTTCTGTGAAATGTTGCAGGATATACATGTGGATGTCCATTTCTGGATTCTTTTTGTCCTCTCTTAGTTGGGATCAGTTTGGAGACTTTGGGTTTCAACTTAATTCACTGGGTTGTGGGGGGGGGGTAGAGAGGAGAGGTGAGTACATTCTTGCCCTTCCCTGCTATCTCATGGAAGAACAAACTGTTGCAACCTCTTCTGGTTTGACTGTTCTTCCTCAGTAATAACTTTTGCTATCTTGACAACATTCGAATATTGCTTGGCCACATGTATACTAATTTTCTTCTGTGAAATGTTGCAGGATATACATGTGTATGTCAATTTCTGGATTCCCCCCCCCCTTTTTTTTCTTAGTTGGGGTCACTTTGGAGGCTTTGAGGGTGCAGTGATTTAATACTAAAGGAAATTTTTGCTATTAATGGAAATCTTTTGTTTATCTCATCAGCTGCTCTACCTGCACCTGCTATGTGTGCTCAAACTGAAAATGTAATGTTCAGCTTGTTTGAAACTTGTGACAATGGTGCCTTATGTATAAATATTACATAAAGCAAATAACAGGAGCAGTTATATATATAGAGAGAGATATAGAGAGAGGGGGAGAGAGAGATTTCTCAGCAAAAAAATCAAATATTTTAAGCAAATGAAGGGATTACTTTAGTTTATTCTATGTCAAAAAAAAAAAACCTGAATGTGCTGGAGTATTTTAGGATAATTTCCAACTTCTACTAGATTTTACAGTTGTTCTTTTTGAAACTAAAAAACAACAACAATCAAAATAAATCACCAAAACATTTCAGAATGAACAGTGAGTATATATGGTAGCAGTTAAGACAACATCACTATCCTTCATTTATTTTTTTGTAATGAAGCTAAAATTGCTACCAAAAGTACCCCGGCAGACATCCTGCTTTTTAATAGCACAAAAAAAAAAAAAAAAAAAAAGGAAAAGGAAAAGGAAATTCCAGTAGGATTTGTCATCATGTGCTTTCAAGTAGTTTCTGATATATGTCGATCCTAATGAAAACCTATAATAGGTTTTCTGGGCAAGAGCAATTTAGAAGGATTTGTCTTTATCTTCCTCTGAGGCTGAGAGAGTGTGACCTGGCCAGTGGGTTTTCATGGCTGAGTATGGATTTGGACCCTGGAGGAACTTTTAGAACACACAAGTTCTGGCTTTTAAAAAAAACTTTCTGGAAAGGCCTTGGAGGGAGAGAAGGAGAGGCAGGCACAGCTCCACCATGCCTATCTCCAGAGGAAGATAAAAAGCTCCATTCCATCTTAATTGCTATCATCCTGGCCTTGGAGAGAGAGGAGAACTGGCAGTATCTACTGGACTTGATCCCCTTCCTCATTGACATTCTTCTCCTTTTATGTGAAGAGTGGGGCAATAATAATAATAATAATAATAATAATAATAATAATAATAATAATAATAATAATAATAATAATAATAATGGCTGCTGGTGGTAGTGGGGCAGTGCCTTCCATTCAGAGTCTGGTGTGGGTGTTCACACAGCAGCCACACCAGACTCTGAAGGCCTACGCTGAGGAGATGATGCCTTCAGCATCTGACATAAATATTTGGCAACAGTCTGGGCTGGCAGGTGCATGGGTAGGCAGGCAGCTGGTCTGAAGGAGGGCAGGTAGAGTCATCCCACCCATATCAGTTGACGCCAATAACAGCAACCAAGTCACTAGCTGTGTGGCAGTCCTGCTGGAGTAGGAGGAGGTGAAGTTTAAGTCTTAGACAATTCTGCATCAAGCTTCCTTTCCAAAGTTAGAAGAAACCTCTTTTTCTCTCCTAAGGAAAGAGAGAGAAAAATCCTGTATCACAGATGGGAACCTGAGTTTAAGAAAAAGTACCCTTGATGAGTTCATGGAAGAGGCAGGATTCAAATTGAGAAGTGCCTGATTCCACAGAGAAAAATGACCTGCAAATGACCTAAGATAATCAGTAGAAGACTGTGTCTGTAATGGCCTGGAATTTCTTGTTCATGTAGTAAAGGCTTAATATCGCAGGCTAACAACCGTGAGAAAATAAGCTCTGATTTGTGACCTCAATTAATTAGGTGAAGTTTGTTAAATCAAATGCATTTAACAAATGTATCATATAACAGACAGATCTCACCACCCACATAGATACTTTAAATTTTCTGTATACACAGGACACTTGTAGTGAAAACATGGGGAATGTTTGCAATTCTTGTTGAAAGCATGGGTAAGTTTGAGTCATTATATAAAGACAAGCCAGATTGATGGATTGATGTGTAAAATGCACAGATTGTTTTTCAATAAACAATAACTGCATCCTTCAGTTCTGAAAGGAAAGATGCGTTCCTCTTGAACACATTCACTATTCTTGGTAAGTGTAATTTGCAGTGTTAAAACAGCTTCCCTGATAGGATGAACTATCACTTGACATGCTTAAGAAAAGCCTGTGAAATAAAGAAATACTGGGAGGTCATGAGAGTGGGAGATGAAATATATTGCTCAATAGGAGGGAAAGTGGAAAGTTTGTCTATGTAGCTCAGGCATAAGACAAACTAAACAAGTGCTAATAAGATAATAAACAGGATGTTGAAAGGGCTTCACTTCAGTTAGTTGTGCATGGTTGAAAGATGACATGCACAGAGACTGTTGTACTTTTCTGATCCCTCCCACAGGCCCATTTTAGCCTGTTTATATATTGTCAATGCAAACTATCTATGCTTGTTTACTGAGGTGCAACCACATTGATTTCAGGTCATTCCTGTCAATACTGCACAGTTAAAATGAGGGACACAGGAAACTGAAGAGACTCAGTTATATCACTGAGAGTAACTTTAAAAAGTGTGAGAAGACAGCAGCTGGCATTTCCCCTAGTTTCAGAATATCAAATATTACTACACAGAAGAGAGACATTCTAAACTGCTACAAGCTTTCTCCCACCATGGTACTACCTTTCCAGGGTGGTGGGATTGTGAGCTCCTATGAGGCAAAAAGCTATGCTGTTTGCAGCATTGTTGCTGTGAGGGTCTCCCATGTCACACAGGCTTTTGCTTGAGAAGTCAGACTGAATGTGCCAGACGCCTACTAGGCAGCAGCAGTAGTGGGGGCTGACATTGGCAGAGGGTCTCTCAAAGAAAATAGCAGTGGCACTATAGCTCATAGTTGAGAGGCAATACATGCAGCAAAGATAACTTTCTCCTCTGGATGTATTGCGTCTGCAGAGTGCCATCCAGCAGAGCTGTTTAGGGTGGTGAGGGAGATGACGCAGGTACCCCCGTGACAAATCCCTTGCTTAACCCAATGACAGCCTGCTGTGATGCATTTAACAACTTCTTTGCAGATAAAATCTCTCAGATAAGAGCCACCTTAGATGCCACTGTTGTAACAGAATCTATAGACGAGGTGTCCAGAGACTCCGTCGATGAAGTTATTCTGGATCAGCTCCAATCTGTGAGTACTGAGGATGTGGACAAGCTGCTTGGTAAGGTGAGGAAAACAACCTGCCCTCTCGACCCTTGCCCACCATAGCTGGCTATCCAGGGAGGGGATGCATTGAGGAGATTCCTCATGGATATCATCAAT
>CM034701.1:207624857-207642919 GCA_020142125.1 Phrynosoma platyrhinos
TATGATTCTATGATTCTATGATTCTATGATTCTATGATTCTATGGTGATTGGGGATCATTTGACTCAAGCCACCTTGGATAAAGTTTTGAAAGGAGACGTATTGGGAGAGTTTGGATGAGAAAAAGAGGGACAAGATTTGTAAGAGGAAAGTTGATAGGAATTGGTGTAACTGACTGTCTGTTTTTCCCCCCACTTACACTGGTGTAATGGATGGATATTTGATTTTGTGGAACCAGCATGGTTGCTCTATGGTGAGACTTTCAATATGAAGGTGGCCAGACATCCTGATCTTAGGTGGGACAGACACACCCCTAGCTTTAAATGCATCTGATTACACTGACATGTCCAGGGGGAGTGCAGGGGAAAGATCGCATTAATTCTTTCTGTGCAAGAATTAATATTATTTTCCACACAGAAAATGCTGTTTCCTGTTCAAAACAACTACATGTGAATTTTTTTTAGAGAATCTGTCCCAAACTGTGAAGATTATCATGAGTCCGGGATTCTCCTTGTCGAGGTTTCTCAACACTTGGAAAACATGTTTTCCAAACTATTTCCAAATATTTTTGACTATACTTTTCATCCCTACCACAGAGGGCTTTAAATGTCATAATCAACTCTGTGAATTCTGTCCAGAAACAGAATTCCAGTTTTTTTAGTTATAGGGATTTTATTGTTGCAATTTTATATTGTAGGGCAGGTGGGGTGAAGGGATGGGGGGGGCGCTGGGAATTGTTTTTTGTTATTTATTCTGTATTTGTTTTAATTTTTGCTGTTACCCACCTCGATCCTCAACAGGAAGAGGCAGGATACAAATTATTATTATTATTATTATTATTATTATTATTATTATTATTATTATTATTATTATTATTATTTTGTCCAGAAACAGAATTCCAGTGAAGTTATTGTAATAAGGAATTTCAATTCTCCCTGTAAACAGCTCCAATCAACAGCTTGGGTTCGGTGTCTTGGACCCACTGCAGTTTCCAAACATTTTCTAAAGGCAAAACCATATAGAAAGTGTTACAGTAATCTCTAAGGGATATGAGAAAGAATGTGTCACCACAACCAGATCAGAAATCCCCATTAACTGTATACTCACTTCAGCTGTCCAAATGTACTCTGGGCTACAGCTGAAAACTAGACATCCAAGTTCAGGGCTCAGCCCAGCCCCTTTTCAGGGGAAGTGTAACTTCTGATCTAACACACACAAGATTCCTGTTCCCTGATGTGCCTTTGAACTGACCAAGAGCAACCTTGCCTTCTCTGGAATAACATTCATTTTTTCCATCCTCTGATGGTCTATTATCAACAATAGATATATTCAGTCCTCCTCACTTTATCTGCTAGAAAATTCTCCAGTTTCCAGAAGTCTTTGGGGCCAAACAAAAGCCCTTCCTCCCTGCAGGGGACAGATGTCACCATGAGAGCAGACATCACCAGGAAATGGCCTGATCATTGCAAAAGATTCACTTAATACATGTCCAGCAGCTTTATTGCTCACACCCTAAGGCAAAGCCTGAATCAAGCATGCCTCCTGTTCTTTGTGTTGGTTTGCTGTGGAAGCTAAAATGTTCACTCAGGACAGCTTCTGCACAGATGCTGAAGTCCTCTAAATCTATCACCTTCCATATCTTTGTCTTCGGTTCTTCAGCTCCAGATTAAGTCAAGCAGACTGTGCAAACAATTGCACAAACAAAACCTGTTTATGGCTTTACCATGGCCTGCAGTAGAGCACATTCTTTGTATGCAAATGCTTCCAGTTAAGTTCATGGTTTTTCCACTTAGAAGGATCATGACCACAGAGCTAGGAAAGATGGTTTTTTATCCAAGGCTTTGGGGAGTCATTGGCCATCAGCAGAGAAAGTATTGGCAAAAATGGACCAAGTGTCTGGCACAGTATACTGCAGCTTCATAAGTTCATTTAACATGACACAAGGCACTTGGGCCCAGTCTTATCCAGATGGAATGCCACCATGGCAAAATACAGGATTTAGACATGAATGTTTCTGTCTTTTTCAGACAAGATGAGTCTGAAAGAAACATTTCTCCCAGCACCCATGACATTCTTTACTACTGATATAACCATACTATGAGCTACACAGCAAATAAATAAATGTGCTCCCCATGAGGAAAGAACAGTTGAGGCTAGAGTGAGGATATGCAGAGAAGGTTATGCAAAACTAGGGTAAGGCTTGGAGGTTAATGATATGAGAAGTTAGGAAAATATTTTTCTAGCACTGCAGTAAAGCATGGTAGGCTTCTCGGGAAAAGGAGAATTTAAAACAGCCATGTCAGTAAATTCTATAAATGGGAGTCCTGAAATAACACATGGTGTGCCTTGAACTTGGGCAGGAAATTTAAAGTTAAAGCACGAACTAACCTCTCCCATCATAACACCACCTTTAACTCAGTTTGTGTGATACAGAACTGTTGCATTTAAGCACTATTCCCAGATGAGTCAAGAATGCTAAATTTCTGTCAGATACATTTTCTCTGATTGGGCTGTACTGTACTTGAGCACTCTTCAGGGCCAATTTCATTTACCATATGAACAGTTTAAGGTGAAGAGGTTTGGGCATGGTGATGTGGATGTCAGTAGAGACAGTAAAAGGACATTAGAGGTATGTGTACAAGAAAGGGGGTATGGAAAGTGGAGTTGAATGGTGGAATACTAATTAAAATCCAAACATGGCTTTTGGAAAAGAGGAAAGAAATCTCCCCGGGCTTGTAGTTTAGTTTTAATGATGATCGATGGGGGACAAGGCAAGGATGTTGCCTAAAGCCAAGGTTAGTAGATAACTATATGATGAGTATTGAGATGTAATGTGGGAAGATGTAATGAATTGGTCAAGAGAGGCTGGGGGTTAGCTAGTGTTATAATGTGTGTAGTGTGTCAGGAAACCATTGTCTCTGTTCAACCCACTGCTGATGGACTGCATATATTCCAATTCTGCTGTGTCTCGTTCTGATCTTCCCTTGTAGTTTTTTTGTTCAAGGACTGCTGTATGAGACTTCAGAAAGACTGAAGTGTTCTGCAACTGGTTTTTGTAAATTGCTATTTCTAATGTCTGATTTATGTCCATTTATTCTCTGATGCAAGGACTGCCCAATGTAGTGTGTTGAAGGGCTTTACTGATATCGTATGTCATAAATCACATTGGAGGGTGAACACGTAAAAGTCCTCTAATATTGTCTTCTAATATTGTGAGTGATATCATTAAGTCCTGTGATGACATTTCCTGAATAGATATGTGGGCAGAGTTGGCATCTGGGTTCGTGACAAGGCTTTGTATCCATGTCCACATCTGTGTTGTGTGTTCTGTAGATAAGTAACTGAGAACAGTTGCATTCAGGTTTCTGACTTTATTTCAGTCACCTTTTACTTTTGCTTCTTGTCTGTCCTTAACTGCTTGATAGAATTTCATCTGTCATCCAGTTAGGCTTTTCTTTCATTTTGGCTAGAGATATTGTCTTTTTGCATTCTTCCCTCATAGTTTCTCTGGCTTCAGTCCAGAAAACTGAAGTTAATCTTAATCATGCAAAACTATATTATACATGTTCTTTAAATTCTAGAAGGATGTTCTTCAGATATGTTCTAAAGGTTGTATTTTGTCACAATGATTAATTTAGTGTTCTTTTTAAAGCTTTTAAGCTACTCTAATTTTGGTGCTAGCACATCACAGTTTGTGCCACAATATGCTCTTTGTCTTGTTTTTGCAGAGAGAATTGAACTTCTCCATCTTCTGCTTCTACTTACGAAGTCTATATGATTTGTATGTTGGCACTGATGATTGTATTGGTTGCCTAGAGGCCATGTTTACAATGAACAAAATGTTGGCTTCACAAAATTCAGTCAGCTGAATATGGGGGTATATTTTTCATACCAACGAGTATTTTTGTTGTACTTCTGTTAATGCCTTCAAATTTGTTTTTTTTTTTTATTTCTTAAAATATTGCATCTAGAATTGGACACTGGACTCTAGATGGAGATTTCATTAGTTCAGGATAAAGCAGAATAATTGCTGGGAAAATATGGTTCTATTAATGCAGCCCAAAAATCATAGACCATTCAGCAAATCAAAAACTATGCAGAAAACAATGCACATATTTTTAAAAATGCAAACGATTGAAGGATATACAATGGAACAAATACACACACACACAATTTAGCTTAAATTTATAAATAAATGATTATTTTAGGGAAAATCTGTTTAAAATATGTACATAAATTTGCATGGGGAAAAACCTGCAGTGTCTTGCAACCTAATACAGAACAACGATTTTTTGACTGGAGGCTGGATGTAGGTGAAATTTGGAGAAATAAACCAAAATTAAGACCAAAATATTTTCATGTCATAAATTTCTTCTTTTAAAAGTTTCCCATGATTTTTTAGGTTTTTAATTCATATAAGGAGCCTGGCTGAAAAAGCCTTTTCACAGCAGAAATGATCTCTGAGGGGCTAAGAGGAATTATGCCATCTGGATATGGAGGTAAATGGCCAGCCACACAGCCCCTTTGAATTCACGTTGCTTCATGAGTAACAGTGGTTTGAGGAGCTGCAATATCTCTTTTATTCTTTAATTTTAGATCAGGCAGGTCCTTGCACCAGAGGTTAAATTGGGTATAAATCAGACATTAGGAATAGGAATTCACAAAATCCAGTTGCATAACACTTCAATCTTCCTGGGCTTTCCATCTCATACAGCGATCCTTGAACAAAAAAAACTACAAAGGAAAATCGGAACAAAAAACAGTAGAATTGGAATATATGCAGTCAATCAGTGGTGGGTCGAATAGAGACAATAGTTTCCTGGCACACTACACACATTATAACACTAGCTAACCACACTCCACACTCATAAAGTTTTGCATTCCTATGGACATTTTTACCCACAGACTGCTATATAGGTCTATCCATGGGCTTTCCATTCTAACACATGCATCTAAGGAAGTAGACTCAAGTCTACAAAAAGCTCATGCTACCAGCTCTATCTTTCAGATAGTCTTAAGTTCAATTTGATGGCAGTTAACAATAACAAAACATTTCCTTGAAGGGTTTGCCCCCCAGTTTGTGCTGTGACCTAGGACACAACCCACTGCCTGAATTTGTATGAATATTTGATTATTAATTTTAAACTCTTTGGCTTTAAGGTACATGTTTGCTTATTTGCATTGTTTTGTACTTTTGTAGTATTTCTATTTAATTTCTATTTTAGAATTTTTGCCACCTGATGAGAGAGACAAGTTTCCAGAAGTGAAGATTTTTTTGCACCAATATCTGATATCTTGGAACAAGATATTTACTCTTATTCACTGCCACTGAAAAAAAATAGTTTTAATGAAATGCATCAAGCATTAGTACATGAGGCAAAACATCTGTCTACAACAGGGGTGGGAATCATACAGCCCTGAAGATGATGCAGAATGGATAGTTCCAAAACTCCTATACTACCTGGGACTCCTGGAATTCTTATGATGACATTTGGAAGGTCACTTATGGAACATAACCTGTGCATGTGACCTGTGCATGATGTTTGTTTCTGTTTCCTCTCTTATTTATTTGACAAACATAATTAAATTAACAGTTTTAACAGTTATTTATATTTGTACAACACGTGAGAATTTTTATTGAGAGAGAAAGAGAATGTGTATATATTTGCCTGTCTGTCTCACTAGATATATATGAGCACACACACAAACATATGTATGTTTTCTTGTTCTTTTGGTTTCGTTTGGTTCAAGCAACATTCATTTGTGTGTGTGTATGTGTGTGTGTGAATTGCAGTCCAACCTCTAGAGGGGCACAAGCTGTCCATCCCTGTAAAAAGGCAGTGTCCCCAAAGTGTACTCCCTATATAGCCTCCTTTGTTTGTCACATTGCACCTTTCCAAAGACATTTTTGTTTTTTCCTTTCTTCACTGTGGGTGGCAACTGCATCATTCTGATGCTATCTGTGCTCCTCTGTTAGAGGACAGCTCAACAAAGGATTGATTTGAATGAAGCTCCTCACTCCAGCCTCCAGCTGTCCCCTAGCAATCAACACAAGTCCCCTTTGAAACATCGGGTTCAAGGCAAGCATTTAATCTGCTTTACCCTAGGTCCAGGTTTGGACTGTGATATATTAAATTGTCCTTTCCATGCTCCTCAGGCACAAAACTGTGTCTACTTTCCTCCCTCTGCATGTTTCTGATTACTGTCTATTGATTCTGAATTTCTGTTGGTCCTTTCCCCTGGAGGCAACCCTACAAAATGAGCTAATTAGAAAAAAATAAAGCATACTTTAAAAGTTATGCCTTTTAACATAATCCCATCTGTGTTTTCAATTAAAGGTGAGCAGGTCAAATCTTATGAGAAGTTAGCTATGAAAATACAGGATACAATCCAGTCCTGCACAGCTTACTAAAGCCACATCTATCTCCTTCTCCTAAAAGGGTTACTATTGTCCCCAAAGCTTTGGCATTCTTGAACCAAAGAAATCTGGTCCTATATTAATGTTCCACACACCCATAACAAAGAACTCTAGTCTAGGCTGGGCTTGCTAGGATCAGGCCCAAAGATAGCCTTCATCTCCTTAAGAACGTAATGTTACAAGCAACACTGGCTTACTCTGCACTTGACGCTGCTTTAACTGCCATGGCTCAGTGCTATGGAATTCTGGGATTTGTAGTTTTGTGCAATATTTAGCCTTCTCTGTCAGAGATTTCTGGTGCTGCCACAAACTACAAAATCCAGGATTCCATAGGATGGGGCAGTGACAGTTAAAGTGGTGTCAAATTACATTATTTCTGCAATGCAGATGCATCTGCAGTGGAATCATGGCACTACTGCCTTCTGTGCAATCCTCAGCTGAATCAAAGTTTGCTGTGCTGTGATATCCCTTCAAGTCAACTACAATTTATGACAAGCTCCTCCTAGGGTTTTCTTGGGAAGATTTATTCAGAGGAGCTTTGCTATTGCCTTCCTCTGATGATGAGGGAAGTGTAAGTCCTTTAATGTCAACCAGTGGATTTCTATGGCTGAATGAGTATTCAGAACCAGGTATCCCAGAGTCCTGGTCCAAAACTCAAGCCACTGACTCTCATGCTAAGGTATGGACCTGCAATCAAAGCTGTGCCGCTTGTCTAATAACACCAAATTCAGTGTGGTCTGTGTACACTGGAAATTACCATGTTTCAAAACCTAGCCATGCGATTTAATGTAGACATAAACAGACTTTGAAACAGGTGCTGGTGTTATAACATTCCCCAGTGTTATTCCTCAAATGAGAAGAGCAAAACTACTTAGACAGCTTAAAATGCCCACTTATATTGTAACCAAGAACCAACTTTGCCCCCACTCACCACAATTAGGAACATGGATTCTCCATCCCCAAAAAGCATCTTGCATTTGGGAGATAATTTTCATCAGGGGCCCAATCCAAATAAAAAGTGTGCAGATCCAGGAGGCCATGGTTGGTTCCTAGCTCCCACCCCTGAATAAATGTTTCCAATATGACCACTTTTTAAAAAATGTTTATTACTACATTGGCATGTAGTCAATGTTGTCTTCCCCCACATATGTAGTCTTCCTCTACACATACTTGCTACCAATCTGTTGCTGACCTCTTCTCCCTCTTGAACATTTCCTTCTCTAGGCATTTCAAGGATGATAAATTCCAAATGCTTTGAAAGTTTATGTGATTAAATATTTGTTGACTGTTCTGTCTATTAAAAATCTAGTCAGTGTTTAAACTTGGAAAACTGCTTGGGTTATGGAGGGATAAAGTTTGAAGTAACTCATTACAAATAACCAAATATCTGTGATTTATAAACTTTTTCAATAAGTAAAATAAATATGTCACATTATACTTATCATGTTATTAAGTTATTAAGTTACATTATATTTGTAACATGTGGATGAATAATATCATTCTTGGAGATTTCTTTGCATTTTAAATATCAGATGTTTCCTCAATATAATGTTGTTGCCATTGTTGTTATGTGCTTTCAAGTTGTTTCTGGCTAATGGTGACCCTAAGGTGAACAGATCATGAATTTTCTTGGCAAGGTTTGTTCAGAGGGGTGTTGCCATTGCTAGCCTCTGAGGCTAAGAGTGTGTGGGCCTTTGCAGACTGCCAGAAATAGTGTAAATTGAGTCCACTTTAACTGCCCTGACTCAGTACTAGGGAATCATGGGAACTGTAGTTTATTGTGGTACCAGAGCTCTCTGACAAAGAAGGCTCAATGTCTCAGAAAAAAATACAATTCCCATGATTCCCTGTGATTCTCACAAAGGCCCTGTGACTTGCCCGAGGTCACTCAGTGAGTTTCCATGGCCAGCTGGGATTTGAACCCTGATCTCCAGAGAGATAGTCCAATGTTCAAACCACTATACCACACTGGTGCCCTCTTCAAGATAATAGTGGGTTTTAAATGCCCCAGTGAATGTCATGTAATGGTTTGAGCATTGGACTACAACTCTGGAGTTTCAATCCCTGCTCAGCCATGGAAACCTACTTGATGACCTGGGGCAAGTCATACTCACTCAACCTCAGAAGAAGGCAAGGGAGAACCCCTTCTGATCAAATTCTTCCAAGAATATCCCGTGATGGGTTTGCCTTACAGTCACCATAAGTTGGAAATGACATAAAGCACACAGCAACAGTAATGCACAGACTGACTAGGATACAGTCATTGAGATAAGTACATAATTGGGAAGGTGCATTTGTTCAGCTGAAACGTCAAATGATGACAACATATTTAACTGAGTTGGTTATACTGCTTATGAAGGATTACCTAGATTATGTAACAACATGCTATACAGTTCAGTGCCAGAACTGCCCAAGGAAATTTACTGTTATCGTGGGTTACAGTAAGAGCACATAACAGTCCCTTCAGGTCTTCAGAAATAGAATGTGAAATTGTTGTGACAGAAATGACTGCAGATGAAAATAATAGAATAGGCTTCACAGTGAAAAACACTAATTTAATGGCAATGTCACTGTTTTGAGAGTTTTATGTTCTTTTTGCCAGCTCATCATTTAAAAATTCATCCTAACACACACTGTAATGGCTGAATGCAAAATATCTAGCCTCTTCAGGGCATGAATCCACATGACTGTCATGAAGCAGCCAGCCATAAAGCTTAAA
Source organism: Phrynosoma platyrhinos (assembly GCA_020142125.1). NCBI lineage: Eukaryota > Metazoa > Chordata > Lepidosauria > Squamata > Phrynosomatidae > Phrynosoma > Phrynosoma platyrhinos. The sequence goes on from CM034701.1 coordinate 207,633,994, forward strand.
TCTGGTATGAATCTCTATAATGTTCTAAAGTCTCCCTAGCTGGCAATTATTCCTCATCATAATTAGGACTGCATCCTCATCCAGTTTGAATTGGAGATTAGACTGAAAATAATGGTTCTCAGAAGCAAACTTTGTATCTGAAAATCTCCTTTTTCTTATCTTAATCTCTGCCCTTTCCTAACCTCTTCTTTTTGTAACTATCTCCTGCCTTGGTACTAGTATTTTCTTTAAATTATCATGTCTTCTTCCTTCAAATAGTGATTTTAGGGTTAAAACAATAAGTACAATGACTACAGTTGGCTACAACTGATGTAGCCAATAAAATTTTTCTGTGACATCACTCAGGGAAAATAAGATCACATCATAGGGAGGGTAGCTTTGCATGAATAATGTTGTCCTTACTTGGATCTTCACCTCCTTCCCACCTTAAAGAAATAACTGAAAGGAATATTCTATTCACAGTGCCTTCAATTTCCATAATGCCTTGGAAAGTCTAGAAGCTGTTTGGGGAAAAATAAAGTATTTACATTATTGAGTTAATTATATTGCTCATTATTTCTCCCTCACCAGCACTATCTCAATCATCTCAAAGTAAACATCATAAAGGAGTAAGAAAAGGAAGAACAGAGTGAAGAGGACAGAAAACATCTTCATGTGCCCATGGGGTTGGGCCATACTAATGGTAAAATGAGGCAGTCATCTCAGCTGGCAGTGGTAGTGGCTTCCTTGTTGTTCCTGATGGACTCCCTGGTTGTTGTTTTCTGATAAAGATGTTACCCACAAAGATGCACAGGTTTGGAGAGCCTTCACACTAGTAGCACTCTACCTTTAATAAATTGGGGGCATTTGACTTGGTTTTGCAAGAAGGTAATAACATCAGGATTGAAGCACCAACTAGGTGACTGATGAATAATCCAGGCATGAACAAACTAATTAACCATTACTAGGGAAGAATATGAAAGACCACATGTATGAGACTTAAACAACTAGCATACAGAGCTAACTGGAATAGAAAAGTGAAAGGAAGCAATTTAAGGTTGGATTGAAGGGTAATATTTACTTATCCCGAAGAATGGTCCATGGGAAGCAGGAGAGAATCAAACTGAGTCCAGGGACAACAGGAATGGCTGAGACCTCCATCTAAGGGCAACAGCCACTAGGAAAGCAGGGTACATCGACTGCAGCAAAGAGGCTAGGCATATTTATATCTTTAAAGTAGCCTTCGACCAAGGTGATTTCATGGGAAACAAAGATTTGATAGCCCTTTGGAAGGACCAGAAGGGTTCTTGGTGGCTTGCTTTGATATCCCAAAAGATGAAAAAGGCTAATTTAACTGATAATGGCTTCATTGACTTCACAACACCCTGACAAGATCTGGAGTACCCCCAGAATGGTTTTTAGGAACACATTAGGACAGTGATTCCCAAACTTTGGTCCTTCAGTTGTTTTGGACTTCAACTCTCAGAAGGCCTAGCCAGCTTGGCCTACAGTCAGGAGGGCTAGGAGCTGAAGTCCAAAAATATCTAGAGGACCAAAGTTTGGGAAACATTGCATTAAGGGAGGAAAGGGATTTCCAGTTTCATTTGATCTAGTTGTCAGAACTCAAGTTTTGATATTCAGTTTCTGTAAGAAATACAGTGTGCGGGATATTGCAGACCGGCCTAATGGGCTGGCCTGGGCATTGAGTTAGGATGGGGCAGCTGCACACCAACCATCTCAAGTCCATTGCAATGCTGTCCTGACTCAGCGTGCCCTTACGCACGGCACACAGCATCAGGACGCCCTAATGGTGCAGCATGTAGACACACTGTGCTAATAGGGCACGGAAGAGCCATGTCGCTGGCTCTTAGGGCAGCCTTTTGCTGCCCCTAAAAGGAGCATCATTTTACCTCTCTGTGATGTCCAGCCTGGACTGTTTAAACTCTCCCCTGCATTGTCCTTCATTTTTAGTCAGTTCTTAGTATGTTTGAGCATAGGAATGTTCCATTGTATTCGTTTGTGAGAGGAGCTGTAGGAATCCCCTGCATTTTTCTAGTTTTTGGTTTGCCCCTTCCCAGCAAGCTCTGCTTCAGCTTGGGATTTTTAGTTTTTCTTAGGCAGGCTTTGCTTTATCTGTTTGGTGGCAAACATGCACAGACAGACGGAAAGGGCATTTCTTACACCTTTTAGCCAATTTATTTACTTACCAGTTAGCTAATTTAGTTATCAGAAGCAGTTAATTCTATTAAACATCAACAATAAAGAAGTCAAGAGCACCAGAAGCTGAAAGACCCTGCACCAGCTTCATTGAATAGGAGATCAAATCAAGATCAAACCCAGAGAGATTACAGCCCTGAATATTGCTGAAACCTAAACTGTAAAGTACCTTTTATTTTAAGCCTGTTAGAGCTGGGGAGGTGAAACCCTTTTCTTTTGTTCTTCAAAATAAATTTCCCCCTTTTTGGACTTTACATTCAGCATTGGAGCCTTTTTGGGTAAAAGAGTTTGATTTCACCAGGGTACTGGAATTGCACACCCATATTTGCCACCACCTTTAGTTGGGTGTGTCTTCACACACTCTTTTGGGGTCAGCAAAAGGGAGGATCAGGGCCACAGTGTGGGTTTGCTGCAGCTCTGATCCTACTAACAGGGGTGGCCCAGAGCCACCCAAAATGGGCCGTGTGTAGAGGCCCTGTGGGGGGAGGGGTTGCATCCCCTCTCAAGACCCTTCCCCCCATTGTTTTCAGCCTTCCACATGTCCGGGCTCTGTCCACTATATTCACAATACTACCTTTTTTGATGTTTCAAAAGTCATCACAACCTCTGCACCCCATGCTGGCTTCCAGAAATCTGATATCAAAATAAGGCTGGGTCATGTGGATTTTAGGGTGCTTACCAAGGAAACAAGAGCACACCCTACACAACCTCTCCTGAATCTCCTAATATGGCCTGCTACGTCAGGTGTGGTGGATGACACTATGCTTTTCCAAGTACTGAAGTAAACTTCAGCTGTCATTCCTGTCATCTTCTGTACATGGAACAGAGAACACCAAATTTATCCTCTGCATAAAACAGGGAAATGTTCTGGATTAGCCCTGGATACAGCAACTTGGTAAAGCTAAGCAAGTAAGTTGGCTCAGATGACAACTGTTAGACATTGGCTTTGAGCCCTCTACATTCCACCAGAATTTCCATCAAGGAAAAACATCTATATAAAAATGCATATGAGCTTATTTTGATTTTTTTATAATGTCAAATGCTTATTAAAGGAGTAAAAGCAAAGGAAAAATAGTCCAATTTTCAGAGAGGACTAGACAATAATAGAACTTGGGTCAGGAACTCTGAATTAAATATTCACCCTCCCCTCTCCCAATTTTCCACAATCTATTTTCCATGTATTCTATTCTATTTCACAGATTGCCTTTATGTGGGAAGTAAATTAAAAGTACAAATGTCACTTCAAAAATTGTTATGCATTACCAAAGGGAGGGAGGGAAGAATGGAGGGAGGGAGAGAGGGAGATAGGAAAAACTGTCAGTTATAGCATCAAGAAGTATTTTAAAGGAGGGGTATGAAATATTTTGCAAGCGTTATTATTTTCATTATTAAAAATCTCATTCATTTTAGTATTAATTGATAAAAGTCCATTTTATTATGCATTTTATTTTGCATTGTTCTTTGCCTCATTTATCTTTTATTTGCCATTGGAAACCCAAGTGCTCTTGTAACATCAGCATTTTCCATACAATTAGCATGGTATTTCCATCATTTTACACCTTTCTAAAGATTCAGACCTGCCAAAGGACAAATAGGGGGAAAGTTATTAATTGTATGTACAGTTTTATACATACTTTAAATCCAAGACATGGACACAATGGAGATTATTGCACCACTAAAAAACCTGGCTTACCTCTCCCATGTGGAATTCTAATTCAGGGTGCAGCCAGGTCCTATCACATATAATTTGCCATCGAATCCAGCAGCCGAATACAATCTGGCTGCATCTGGGGTCCTAGGCATGCACAGCAAGCAACTTTTCCAGCTTTCAAAAACAGCTTGCTGAGTGCACCTGGGACCCTGGATGCAGTCAGGCTGTATTCGGCCACTGGATTTGGTAGCAAATTATGTGTGATAGGAGCTAGCTGCACCCCAAATTAGAATTCAACTTGGGAGAGGTAAATCAAGTTTTTAGCTGTGTGATAATCTCGTATAGTTGTACAAAACAGCTGGACGAAGACCTAAGTTGAACAAAAACACCTTTAAAAATGTTTAGAATTTATGTATGAGCACACTGATACCTCAGCTGAAAAACATTTTACAGCCCTTGTGTTTATTTGGATTTGAGGAACTTTCTTAAATCACTGTTAGAAACAAAGAATGCTGTTTTAGTTAAATTTATTCTATTCTTAATTGTTTTACTACTTTAGGTCAAAGAGAGGATTCAAGAGAGAGGGTGGAAAAATGCTTCCTCCAGACATCTTGAGTGTCCAAAGCAAATTCCATTTACAATAAGCACTAAAGGGACTCTGAACAAATATCTTCCAGGCACCTGGAGGAAATAACAGCCATCACTTCTGTCTTGTGCTGGAGTTTAGAGCTTCTGTGTGTCAGACTGGTAGTGAGTAGGATACAAATATTGTGATTGCTGTTAGGTTTGTTTACCAGACTGGAGAGAGTTTTTAAAAATTCTCTTGGGTGATTTAATTGTTGCAGTATGAGCAATAATTGGCATCCAGAATTGAACAAAAAATGAGCTTTGCACACACTCTCCCTCCCTCTAATCTCTCTCTCTGACGTATTTTGACTGCTGGGGGGATAAAAAGAACAAATAGTCCTGAATTAATCCATGACATTTGGAATACATTTTTCACTCTGGTATTTGTTTCTTTACTCAGAAAGTATAAAATGAATGAGCCTCTTTCAGTCTAATTTTTCTAAAGCAAATTCACTGGAAAGCCACTAGTAATGTTATTTGTCATCCAGTTTCTGAGAAATGTAACATTAAACAGCAGTGAATGTACAGTGTGCTTATGCAGATTCTAAGAGTTTTCATGAGCCCCCAAATCCCAGAACTAGGGAACCCATACTTAGTAAAGAACATGGGATTCCAAGTACCAGGGTTATCCAAACATTTGCAACCTAAAAAGGTGGCGCTTCCCTCCTTTCCTTCCATTCTATGTTAGAAAAAAAAGTCTAACTGGAATGGGTTGCAGACTGCCAGAAATAGTGCAAATTGAGTCCACTTTTAGGGTTAGGGTTAGTGCTAGGGAATCATGGGAATTGTTTTTTTTTTCTGAGACATTGAGCCTTCTCTGTCAGAGAGCTCTGGTGCCACAATAAACTACAGTTCCCATGATTCCCTAACCCTAACCCTAAAAGTGGACTCAATTTGCACTATTTATGGCAGTCTGCAACCCCCCGTAGTTGCATCTTCCTTGATCACTAGCATCTGAGGATGGAAGGCTACTTGAGGCTACGTGGCTGGGGTATGCAGTCATGGCCACTGCTCATTCACTGTTCCTTCTGCTACTGTCTGGTTGACACAATACAGCCATGGCAATCCTAGTGCTCATCACATGGACAGAAGAATGCATATATATCCCTAAGCTGCTGGAGTAGGTGTCTGTTTGTCTGATCAAGAACCTCTCCCAGTGGTGATATGTTGAGAGAAAGTGACTGGCAAGAGACAGACAGACAGTCCTAGCCTGCAACAAACACTGTTGAAATACTTGTTCAAGAAGATGGGAGCAACCAGGGAGCTCTCAAGAACCACTAGGACAAGCTGTTGCTGCCAACCAGCAGCATCTGCTGTCTAAAGCGACTGTCTCACAGTAGGGCTAACTGCATGAAAGACTTTCAAAACATAAACCATTCAAAAGATCCCACCTTAAATGAATCTGTTCTGCTAAAAAGAAAAAGCATTTGACATAGGGGTATGACTTTTACAAAATCTTTCAGTTAAACTTTGTGCTCTGTGATATAAATAGATATTCAAGTAATGACAATAGGTAGCAGTTATATAATGCTTTCTGAGTGCTCAAATTGATTCACATTCATTATCTTCAGAATCGATGGTTTGGTGAAACATGAGGCATACTATTAGTTGATCACATAATTATGTGCCTGTGTTCTCGGAATTGAGGATCTTGAAGAAAACTTCTTACCTTTCCTTTTCCTAGGAGCTGTTTTCTGTATTTTGAATAAAGCAAGCCTTGTCAAAACATGTTTATACATAATAAAGGAAAATCATGAAATACTAAATCCTATTTCTTTCCTTTTAAATGCTTCAATGTAGATAACAGCTTGGTGCTGATTACAGTGTACTGTGTTCACCTGAAACTGAATCTAAAGAGGCTACAGCTTTCCAAGGATACCTAAGAGTAGCCTGAGGTATGGCTACTCTGCTCTGAGCATTTGACTGAAAGCTTGGGTACAGTGAATAAACAAACTGCAGAATGAATGAATGAATAAACAAATTTCAAGGCATCAAAAAGTGAAGTATCCTTTGAAAGAAAGGACAGAAGCTAAGTTGAATGTCATACCATCCTGTTATAGCAATATTATTTTACTTTAACTGCCATGGCTGCCTCTTGTGGAATCCTGGGTCTGAGGTTTAGGGTGGGACATTTAGAATTCTCATCCAGAGGGCCCATAGGCCTTATTAAACTACAAATCCCAGAATTCCACAGGAGACAGCCAGAGCAGCTAATGTGGAATAACAGCACTATAACAATGTAGTGTGATATCGACCTAAGACTTATGGTCTCCTGGCTGCTAAGCCAATGGGCTACAAAGGTCTCAGATTGACTTGCGTAAAGCAGCAAATACTGAGAACAGTGGAAAAGGAGCACAGCTCTTCACCATAGGACATCCTCTTAACCTCATCATATTGCCCTATATGTGTAAGGTTGCCATACCACCAGTTGTTTGGGTTTTACCTGGATTCTAGGCATATGACCCAGTGCCTGTTTGGACCACCATGTGACTAGGATTCCAAGCTTTCATTTTCATTTTCATTTTTAAAAAAGTCTCTAGCCCTTGTAGAAGTTGAAGTATGGGGCAAAACATGGACACATTTTTTTTTTGTGAAATTCTTCTAGGAGAAATGAGACATGAAGGAAGAGTAGTAAGCTGTGTAGGCAGTTAGGGCATACATTGTGAAAGTGAGAAAGAAGGAGAAGGAGGGAAAGGACAATGAGTGTGATGAATGGCCCAATGCAATTTGCACTATTTCTAGCAGTCTGCAAAAACCCTAAGTGGCATGACTTTAAGGCAGATTTGTCCCATGGTCACATAGTAAAGGGCCACAGAGCTTTGCACTTGTGTCTTCCTGTTCCAGATCCAGAACTCCCTGTTCCAGTTCCAGATCCAGAACTTTAAAATCTATATTGGTTTTCTCAGATCAGTTGTAACTGTAAAAAGTGGGCTGATGGCTGAAACTTAGTGGAAGAAAAAAAATGCAACAAATAATGTGCTGTACTTGCATAATTGAAATGCAAATTAGAGTAATCTGCATAATTACATAATATCTAAACGATATACCTGGATTTGAGGAATTGGAGTACAGCAACCTAATTCTCTGATACCTGCTTTGTACTGCCTTAGATGAGCTTTCCAAAGGCAAGATGGAGCATAAACTTTCTACTATCAGCATCCAGTCACTTGTCTTTTAGGTTTCCTTGCCCAGGGTGTGAAACAGATTGTGTCTTCCTGTCTGTGTATACAATACATTTACTGTCTCTTTCATGCATCTCATCTCCCTGACAAACACTCATCTGCAATAAACTAGCCAGCCTACAAGGCTCTTTGCTTACATTTCCAGTTCATTTGCATTAATTCTCAACACCAGGCCATGCCATTTATATTTGGTTAATTGTTAAACCTCTGGCTGTAATCCAATACTGGGAATTTTCAGTGAATTCTCAACTCCATATGGAATGCAGTTGAGTACATTTATAACATCACAACATTATAACATTGAATTTTTGTTCATCAAGCAAGTACTAAACACATGCTCTTTCTCTGAATCTGCTCAATGTCCATGTTGACTTCTGAGGACTACAATGTTTATACTCTCTGATGGCTGCATTTTACAGAAAATGTTGCTATTGTAAATTGCCTTTCTAAAGTTGACATTAAATAACATTTTGGATTCTAGTAATATCATAGGGCTGCTGTCATGACTGGGTATTGTGGGTGAAACAGATGGATCACATTCTACTGTTATAATGGGGAAGAGGAGAACAGGCATTAAGTTCTGCATCTTATATTTAGAAATGGCTCAAGAGTTTATTCTGAAATTTGGCAGTGTGGGTAAAGGTAGTTTATTTGCTCACACTGATTTAAAATATGACAAAAAAATCCAGCATTCTGACAGATTTTGTCATTCTCCAAAAAAGGAAAAAAGAGGACCCAAACAATTACCTCCTGGTTAGCCTGACATCAATATCCTATATTCTTTATAAAAAATATAAATATAAATAGGATATAAAGATTCTGGAGCATATAATTAAACAGGAAGTCTGTAAGCATTTAGAAAGAAGAATTTAGATCAGGGGTAGGCAATCTTTCCCCTTTAAAGACCAAGGGACTTCAGTTCCCAGAATCCCAGGAGCTATTGGCCAACATGGGACTATTGGCCAACATGGCTGAGGCTTCTTGGAGCTGAAGTCCCTCGGCCCTTAAAGGGGAAAGGTTGCCTACCCCTGATTTAGATATTTGCCATAATTGAAAAAGTTAACATGGATTTCTCAAAACAAGTTATTCTTGATTAATCTTATTTCTCTTTTTGGATAAAATTACCAGCTTGGTAGATGAATGGACTGCTGTGGATATAGCATATCTTGATTTCAGTAAAGTCTTTGACAACATTCTCCATGATATTCTGGCAAACACGCTAGTAAAATGTGGGCTATATAATGCAACTGTTAGGTGGATTGGTTGACCA
>CM034701.1:207643158-207657609 GCA_020142125.1 Phrynosoma platyrhinos
GGAGGACCTCCCGCTGCAGCGTCCACACACACTGCAGCAGAAGAGTCGACGAAGGTGCGCCGCAAGCTTTTGCTGCGCACCTTCGGCAACTTGTGAAAGGAGCGTCAATTTAGCGCTCCTTTCCAGGGGCGATGAAAGTACACAGCAGGGCTGAGGTGTGGGGATACCTCAGCCCCGCGGTGCAGCTTCCCGGGGTGGCCCACAGCCTCCCATCTGCTTCCCCCCTTGGATGAAATAATAGAGGGCATGCTTATCAAATTTGCAGGTGACACAAAATTAGAATTAGATAATACTCCAGAGGATAGGATCAAAATTCAAAATTATCTTAATAGATTAGAAAGCTCAGTCAAAATAGCAAAATGAATTTCATCAGGGAGAAATGTAGGGTACTATAGTTAGGGAGAAAAACAATGAAATGCACAGATATAGGATGGCGGACACCTGGCTTGAAAACAGTACATGTGAAAGGATCTAGGAGTCCTAGTAGACCACAAATTGAACATGAGTCAGAAGTGTGATGAGGCAGCTAAAAAGGCCAATGAAATTCTAGGCTACATCAATAGAAGTGTAGTGTTTAGATCAAGGGAAGTAATAGTGCCATTCTATTCTGCTTTGGTCAGGTCTCACCTGGAATACTGCATCAGTTCTGGGCTCCACAATTCAAAAAGTATATTGACAAACTGGAACATATCCAGAGAAGGGCAATCAAAATGGTTAAGGATCTAGAAACCATGCCCTATGTGGAGAGACGTGGGGAGCTGGATATGTTCAGCCTGGAAGGTGATATGATAGCTGTGTTTAAATATTTGAGGGGATGTCATACTGAAGATGTGCTCCAGAGACTAGGAAGATTATCACATGGGGGCTTACCATCCATAAAATGTCCCTAAATCATCCGGCAAGTGCAAAGGTGTGATAGTCAGTTGCATTTGTCCCTGTAATTAAATTGTCATGGAGGCATCCCCTTGCCTCTCGCACATTTGTGGAGCCACCATTTGTTAATAATGAAAGTTCCCATTAATAACAAATGGTAGGCTCCACGAATGCTTTAATGATGGGAGAGGCAAGGGGATGTCTCCATGATGATTTAATCACAGGGACAAGCATGACCGACTATAACACCATCACGCTTGCTGGACGATTTAGGGATGTTTTATGGACAGTAAGCCTCTGTGTGATAATCTCATAGGACATGGAGCAATGGATGCAAAGTACAGAAAAAGAGATTCCACCTCAACATTAGGAGGAACTTCCTGACAGTAAGAGCTGTTTGGCAGTGGAACACACTCCCTTGGAGTGTAGTGGTGTCATCTTCTTTGGAGATTTGTAAAGAGAGGCCATCTGTTGAGGATGCTTTGATTGTGTCTTCCTACATGGTAGGGAGTTGGGATTGATGGCCCTTGAGGTCTCTTCCAACTCTATGATTCTTTGAGTCTATGTCTATAATTTTGTTTGGTAAATTATTTTATAGCTTTTACTTAAACAAAATTATTGAACCTATTTTATCCTATATGCTTTTGATGATAAAGATAATTGTGCCACATACTCAGTAGGAAGTCCTGTTGCCTATCAACAGTTAAGCTACAGAAGGTCTATGCTCAATATTGGCAGATCTGCTTTAGTAGCCTGATTGGTTTTAATATTGAGAATTATCTTGAAAATAGCTGGATCATGTAGCTTATATAAACCATGTCTCTTAAGGGGACTGCACTGGCTGTCAGTATGCTGCTCATCTGAATGGAAGATGCCAAGAATGACACTGAAAGCTCTAAACAGCTTTCTCAATGGCAACGGGCCTAAGCAGACGGCTTAATAGGCCATCCTCGGTGCAGGAAAGGGGAGGGGCAGCCGCACGCTCGGCACCCCCTCCCCCTCCCGAGGTCATCCTCAGAGCCGCCGGCCCTCTGCAGCATCCGGACACGCTGCGGCAGAAAAGTCGCTGAAAGTGTGGCACACTTTCAGCAACATATGAAAGGAGCGCTATTTTAGCGCTCCTTTCCAGGGGCGCCAACGGTGTGCCGCTGGATTGAGGCATGGGGATGCCTTGGTCCCGCGGCGCACCTTCCCAGGGCGGCCCACGGCCACCCATCTGCTTAGACCCTAAGATCCACTTGAGGGGCCTCCTCTGTATCCACCCAGTGGGAAAAATACATTCTGTAAAAATGTGGGCCTTCTCTGCTGTGGCACCCCAGTTATGGAAGATGATCCCCTTAGAGGCCCAGTTGGCACCCACTTAGAGGCCCAGTTGGCACCCACTAAGGAGATTAACGCATGTGCCTTGTCCCATCTTTTTCCTGATGGGATACATGTGTGTCTGACATCAAAGATGTGTCTTACTACACTCTCCTCTATGCAGCCTGTAGGCATATGGAAAATCCCATCCTTGAAAAACCCCAGGCTAAGCCCAGGATGCATACTGGTTGAATATGGGAGAATGCAGTAAGAACCACATTTGAAGTTAAATGTGCATATATCCCACTGGTAAAAAGATGGGATAAGGCACATGCTATAATCTCCTAAATTAAAGCTTGACTTGTGGGGGAGGGGGGACTGATTTCTTCCAAAGTATCATATACACTTTTTAAAAATACATATGCATGATTTTTACCTTTTTAAAAGCCTTTTAAGCTGTTGGTCTTAAAATCCAAAAAAGGATCCCAGAAGGATGTAGTTAATCACTGAAGACAGACAGACAGACAGACAGACAGTGTGTATACACACACACACACACACATATATACACACATTCTGTATATATATATGTGTGCATGTGCGGGCAAGTGCTCTTGGTATATATTTTTATGTTTTGTTCTTTAATTGCTTCAGTGTGTGTGCGTGTGTGATTTTAAGTTGCATACAATTCTGTTTGTATACCACCATGACATCCTTTGACATTGGGTGAGATAGAGATAATTTAATTAATACATAACTTAAATAAACAAGTTAACCAAGTAAACTATTGGTGCATGAGTGAGGAGAAACTGCAGCCACTACCATTGCAGGCCATTATTGTAGCAGAGCAGACCAAAAGTGAGTTTACTTTAAAGTAGTTGAGTCTATTGTCTCTTTGTGGTACAACCTGTTTACTCCTTTAAATGGACCCTTTTTGAATCTGACAGCTTCTAGATGACTTGAGAATTTATCACTAGTAAAATGCAATTTTAAAAAATGAAGGTATTCCCTGTTGACAAGGTTGTCAAGTCATGTCCGACCGTAGGTGGCGGTGCTCATATCTGTTACTAAGCCGAAGAGCCAGTGTTGTCAGAGACTACTCTGTGATCATGTGGCCAGTATGATTGCACAAAATGCTGTTTACCTTCTCACTGAGAAGTGGTACCTATTTATCTATTTGCATGTTTACCTTCTCACTGAGAAGTGGTACCTATTTATCTATTTGCATGTGCATGCTTTCGAACTGCTAAGTTGGCAGAAGCTGGGACTAGTGACAGGAGCTCACCCCATCATGCAACCCCTGGCCCTTGAACTTCCAACCTGCCGATCTTGCAATCAACAGAGTCAGCGTCTTAATCACTTGAGCCACCACATCAATTACATGCAATTACAATAGGATAATAGCATCTTTGGCAGGTACTTGTCACACACGATCTTGTTGTTCCAATTGCTGCTTTGTATTTCAATAGTTGGTGGACAGCATCTTTTCATTGACAGGATGATTGAAATGCAAAGCAGCAACAGGAGAGACATAATGCTATGTGATAAGTACCTGCCAAAGACACTGTTATCCTACTGTAATTGTGCTTTACTAGCCTTGTGTGATAAACTCCTTGGAATTTGGAATCCTACAGTTTAATTGCTGGATAGCTGGGGATGGCAATATTTGTAGTTCAACATGTAAAGAAACTGCCAGGTAGTGGAAAAGTACCCTTGAAGCAAGGTGCCTAACAACTTGTCAACTGCTGTTTATCACTGATCTGCATTTCTTTTCTTTTAGGTGCCACCTATCACACATAGCAATATAAATACACCTTACTTCAACCTATCCAGTGCCATGGGGTATTTTTTCTGGATCAGATAAAGTTACTAGCTCCAGTTAATTGTCCTAGCTACCTCAGGCACACTGAAATTTATTGGATGTGGTAAGCCAGCACCAAAATCTATCAATAGATCTGTTGTGTTTTAAGAAGGATCTTGAACCTGGGGAATTAATAAAGTCCAAGTCTTCATCCTATGTTTACTGAGGTGGCCAGCTAATTTAATAGACTGATAGAGACAAAGCTTTCCAATGAACTGTAATTTATTTGGGTATTCAAGTATACAAAAGACACTCTACCATTCACTCATACACACAAGAACTCAGGAATAAAGTAGTTAGCTTGGAGAGGAAACACAAGGCTTTCTAATGGTGATAATTACCTGAAGGAGGCTGCTCCAACAATGAATAAAGATGGATAGACTCAACCATTATGAAAGGGAAAGGACAACGGAAAGAGCTGGGACCCAAGTCAGAGTTCTCATGGTGCAGTGTCACCATGAAATCTAACCAGACCCCATGTGCCTGAGATTTTGGAGATCTTTTATACCCTTAAACCTAGCCTGAGGTGAAGAGTTGCTATTGTTTATCAAAGGATTCTGGATTACTATTTTTTGAAGTAAACAATTTCCAGTGAGAGGAGATGAGATATTAATGTTATCTCAACTTCAGCTGGACATATCTTGACTGGTACCCATAAATCTAGGTGTGAATGTCCTGCTCTGCAGCTCCTAGGCCTGGCCCTTTTGATCTGCAAATTGTTGTATGTGTAGATGTGACCTTTCAGGTGCCTACGTGATGTGCTCACCTTGGATCCATGGCAGTTGAATTCTTCCAGTCCAGGGCCATGGCCAGGACCCACTAAAAGGTTTAAAAAAAAAACAGTTTTTATAACACTGTTTATGAGGATTTTGGCTGATGTTTTTATTCCAGTTAGCAGACACCGATGCTATGCAATACCGAAGCACTCCTTACTCTGCGTCCAATGAGTTTTTGTTCTGGTGAGGAAGCATTAAAATGTGTCTCTGTCAACCAGCAACCTGAGGCCTCATTCCCACTGGGATTTAACCTGAATTGCTGACTAGGTTATATGTCAGTTGTTCCCACTTGAAACTGGTTCCAATCCTACTATGCTAGGTTTCAATCATGGTGAAGCAAGGCAAACACAAAAGAACACTAGTTTCCTGACACTAGTTTTTGGGCGGTTCTTTTGAAAAGACCAAAATCCAAACCATGTTCAATAAGTGGGAATGATGGGTCTGATTCATATGGGGGGGGGGGGGGCTTTGCCAGCTCTTGCTGGCTTCTCTCAACCAGCTCCAGTGCTCTGGTGCCATTCCTCTATTGTTGTTGTTGTCATCATGTGCCTTCAAGTCTGTCATTAAGTTTTCTTGGCAAGGTTTGTTCAGAAGAAGTTTGCCCTTTCTTTCCTTCTTCTCCTCTTCCTCTCTCCATGGCAGCTGTTCTTCTTCTCTCCCCCTCAAGTGTGAAAAGGGGAGTAAAAGGAGAATAAAGGGCCCTGGAGAGGTTTGATCACCAAATAACCCAGTTTCCACACCGGGTTATTTTGTGGTGGGAATGAGCTCTGAATTGGTGGCAGTCCAAGAAAAACATCATGATGTGACTCTTCCAAATGAAGGAACTGGATGTGAGGTTGCTGAATCTGACACAGTCTGAGATTCTACCTGGAAGATTTTGTGGAGGATGTCTGTAGAAAGATATATGTCCCTGACATTAGGGGAACTAGGATTTGCTGAGGGTGGGAGGGAGAGCTTGAACTGAATTTGCAGTGAAGGCCCATCCACAGGCTGAAAAAAAGAAAAAAGCAGCCTTTTCACAACATTTTTTATTATTCTAAATAGCTGGAATTAATATTTAACACCATTGGTATCCACTGGGGTTTATTTCCAGGACCTGTCATGGATACCAAAATCCATGGATGCTCAAGTGCCATTAAATACAAATGGCACAATGCCTTTATATGAAATGGCAAAATCAAGGTTTGCTTTTTGGAATTTATATTTGTTTAAATATTTGCAAGCTATGGATGGTTGAATTCATGAATTAAAAAATCAGTAGATATGGAAAGACAACTGTAATTATTAAGCTTTTGGAAGCAACCTTTTTAATGAATTTTAAATGATGAATTTTAGAAGTGGATTGTGTTAATATATGCACATCTTATTTGTCCTTTTAAGTTAATGTGTGTTTTAACCAATGTGCTTTAACTGATGTTGTTTGTCTGTTAATTGTTGTTGACCTCCACCTCAATCCATGGGAGAGGCAAGTAAGAAATAACAACAACAACAATTTCTCAGCAGTTATACTGCTCAGTATCTGATATTACAGGGGTGAGGATCACCCTATTGCTGTTCAACTCCTCTACTCTGTCCCCTTCCTCCTCCAATGACCTACATGATTGCTTTCCATTTCTTAGGATGTGCTCTCTGAAAGACAAAAAGACAAAGAAATCCTAAAACAAAATTGGACATTTGATATTCACAGCTTAGTCAAATCTCTCCCAGCCCTAGTCAGTCCTGGTCCAAAAACATTTAGGAGGGCATAGTTGCTCATCCCTGATATAAAGACACTTTCCATGTGAAACACAATGTGTGGGGAATGGTGAAATGTTTTAATAACAACAGTGATTTAAGAGAAACTGTCATCACACTTACATTATTTGGAAATGGACTTCCAGGGGGCATTAGATAGATTAATCTTCCTCCATGCTGCTCTAGTCACCTCCCTTGATTCCAGCCTGTGCCATTTACAGACATATCTCTTCAGATTGTTTGAGTTCACAGTTCTTTTTCAATATCTATTCCAAGTCAAGGTCCAACAGATACCCAAAGGTACACTTCTAGTATATGGATACAGTTCTGAAAACTAATAGCTATATTTATGGAATAAAACTTGTGGCTGAAGAATCTGGGATTTTTAGTTTAACCTAAGGGCATCATGGGAGACAGTGGTTTGAGTATTGCACTATGTCTCTGGAGACCAGGATTCAATTCCCCACTTGGCAATGAAACCCACTGGGGGACCTTTGGCAAGTCACATGCTGTCAACCTCAGTGGAAGGCAGTGGCAAACCCTCTGAAGGCACAACAACCAACCAACCAACCAACCAACCAACCAGCATCATATTTATTATTGCATTTCAGTGAAGCAAGTAACCCAGATCATTGTAGCTTTTGTTTTATTTTCAGTCCCAGAAGGTTTTTGTCAAATGTCCAGCTTACATTTGCTCCTTCTTATTGAAGCAGTTGTGAAGATACCCATGGGGTGCGCAGAACTACAGAGATGATCAAAGTTGCTTGCTTTCAGGGGATTCATTTTCATGTGTTCAATATGGACTCCTCTTTTACATTGTCACATTGTGAAAGGTTGCCTAGGGCTGCCAAGAAAAACAAAGGATCCTCTGTTTTATGAGGTGGCCCTTCCTCCCTTTCATGCTGTAAAAAAAAAAAAAAAACCAACAGTGTGTTTCTCGTTTAGTGAAATCCTCCTGTTTGTAAATGTCTCACAGTGATAGTGATCTCTTCAGGGGACTCCATCTGGATTAATTAACATTACTGCCTTGGCTTGTGTGACAAAAGTGGCTTCTCTTTCACCCTTTACCCTCATCCCAGGTTACATTCTGGTCTTCTCGGGGTCACAGCTGAAAGGGGGAAGATGTTATATCTATAGTGATCTGAGCCATTCCTATGCACCCTTTGCTTGGAATAAAGTGTCACTAAATCCTGTGGGATGGCTATATCCTAAATATTCAGAGAATTGCAGGCAAAGGAATGCTAGCTTCAGTTCAGACTCTAAAACATAGCCTCTTTATTTTGCCATCAAGCATGTATCAAGTACCTGGTTAGCTCTTTCAGGTATTGGCTCCCCTGGTGACATCATCTTTATGGATTTCCTTGTCTCACTTCTCTATTAGGATAAAGTCCATCACATGCTTTCCTTCTTAGACTTGGTCTATGCAGTCATGGGTCCCATACTATGGAACATCCGAGACCCATACATACATGCATTCCCTCATATAACTGTCACTGTGTGGATGGTGTTGCAGTGATGCTCTTTGACACCCAAAGACTTTGGGGAAAACAAAGGAACTGCAGATGTTACACAGATAGTGTGATTCAACAATAACATTCCACCACTTTCCTGAATGAAATAGGATGTTTTGCTTTGTTTTGTTAAAGGAAAAGAAATTATATTTCCAAAGAAAAATGGAGAACATTGGAAACTGAATTCTCACCACTCTGCCCCTTCCTTATTCCAATAACTTCTTGTTAACATGGCAATCCTGTGAATGAAAGACCTCCAAGACACCCTATCTTCAACTGCTCTGCTCACATCTTGCAGACTCAGTGTCATGCATTCCTTGTTTGAGTCTATCCATTTGGTATGCAGTCTTCCTCTCTTCCTTCTGCCTTCTAAGAGCCCTGATGGTGCAGTGGCTAAATGCCTGTACTGCAGTCACTCACTCATAGACCACAAAGTTGCGAGTTCAATACTAGCCAGGGTTCAGGCTAGACTTCCGAGGTTGCTAAAATGAGTACCCAGCTGTTGGGGGGCAATGGGCTTACAGTTGTAAACCGCTTAGACATCCCATAGCATGATATGAAGCGGTATATAAATGAAGCTGCTTCTACCTTTCCAAACATTATAATTTTTTCTATTGGCTGAAATACGACAGCCTCAGTTTACTCATGTTAGCTTCTAGGGAAAGTTCAAGCTTGATTTGCTCTAGGACTCATTTATTTATCTTTTTAACTGTCTATGTTATCCACAGAATCCTTCTCCAGCATCACATATCAAATAAATTGATTTTCTTTCTATCAGCGTTCTTCACCATCCAGCTCTCACACCATGCTGGGAAATATGATGGTATGGACAATCTTAACTTTAATGCTCGGTTGTATATCTTTGCACATCAGAATCTTGTCTAGTTCTTTTATAGCTGCTCTTCCCAATCCTAATTATTGCATAGTCTCATTTCTTGACTACAATTTACAAGAACATACAAGTTATCATATCCTTACATTGCTACAGTTATACTTCTGCCACTGTCTGTGATGGTAAAGAATCAAAAGCAGATGTCTCACTGCCTCTGTTTCCTATCTCACCAATATTTCTTCAGTCATTTCCCATTTTATTGTCACTCTACCCATTGTTCTGTTCCTTTCTTTGATCTCACTTTCCATCATTCCAGATTCTTTTCATCATTCTGCAGCTGTCTAACATTTTTATGTATTCAATACGTGGGAAGGGAAAGCTGGTTTGTATCTGGCTCCACCACTGAACTCTCTGTGGTGTTGATTTGCTCTTCTGTACCAAGGCTATGTACAAACACCTCTCAGGAACGCTGTAGTTCTGAATTCTTGCATGGCAAGAGGCTAGGCTATATGACCCCTGAGATCCCTTCTAACTCTAAGATTTATGATTCTACCTAAGCTGATCACAAGTCCAAACTAGAAAAGGCCCATTGAATCAATTGCAATATAGGAAAGCTACTTTTCTGCTAATCTTACTGATTTAACAGGTCTGCTTTAGTTAGGAGTAGTAATTGGCCTGAGACAATTGTGCCCTAAATATGGGGAATAAGTGGAGTTTGTGCCATTGCAATACTGATGTTATCCCTATATATTGGTTACTTTAGTTGACTGCAGTGCATAGAGTTTATGCCTGCTGCTGTCTTTCCCTTAGGATGACACAAGATACTACAGTAAATGCTTGTAGTGTACAGGGAAGCCTTATTCCTTTCTTAGGGTACATCCACTCTGATTAAAAGGACCACAAAGGCACAAGTTTTCTTCCTGTTGTTTCTTGGTGTGTGTATGTGTAGATCCTTATGATGTTTGGCTTATCCCAGAATATTTTCAGTCCATGTGCATCTGAAATTAGGGGGGAGGGAGCCACTTTGAAAAGAAAACACAAAATATCTCAAGAAAGGTAGGAGGAAGGATATGCAGGTACAATTTCAAACAATTGAAACACAAATTCCTGGACAGTCCTGGAAAGTCTCAGTATTTTCAGCTAGTGTGGATAGGTCTGAGTTACTGTTTTAGTTGCCTATTCCACATTGGGTCCACCATACACTGGTGGAAGAGGTTTAAACCTTCCCCTAGACTGGCTTTTCCCCCCTAAATTCCACCCCTCCACACACATGCACACACTTCTATGGGAGCTAAAAAAAAGTGAGGGTTTGAGTTTTTAAAAAACATGAGAAGATTTAGGGGGAATACAGCTGGGGTAGGGATGTCTTAAACCTCTTCTAACCAATCTCAGATCCTCTTTATATTCATGATATTCAGATCCAATTTTTTCCCTCCTATTATTTTTGATATAGTCTTCATCTTGTAGGATGATATCATAAGTGACATGCCTATTATTGCTATATAACTGAGAAATTAAGAAAAAATCATATATCATTCCTTAAGGCTGCAATCCAAAACTAGCAAATCAGGCCTATTGAAAACAGTAGGATTTACAGAGATACAATGAATAAGTCTGGGCTACATGTCACAGGACTTGACAAAATAGCAGCTCTGGGTGATTTTCAGTTTCTTGCAGATCACTTTCAGTGATTGCAAGTTTAGGATTCAACAACATGCCCTCTAAAAATTACACCATCCTTTTAAACCCTACATGTAGAAAGAGCAGATTCAGAATCTGTTTACTAAGCGAGACATGAATGACAACAAATCCAGCTCATGTCATTGCTGTTCTAGAGTTAGTGAAAATCTTGCAGGAAAGGAAACACCCATGATGTGGTATGTATTTTAAATTACTCTGTGATTAGGTCATAGAATGAGAAGCCAGAAGGAAAGAGTGTTTCTTTTCCTTTTAGCATCGTTTGTCTCTGTTATGGCAGCTTGGAGAAATTCTTAATCCTAGCATCATTAAATCACCATTTCATTATCTGACAGTGTTGTTCAGGCACAGCTTCATAGACAGAAGCTGACAGACTTCCAAATAGTTCTTTCATGTGTAGCTGAAGTATAAAATGCATTTGATTCTGGTTTGACCTGTAAGGAAGTCCCTCAGCTGAGAAATGAATTAATAGGATCTGGGATAGAGCCTATATGGAAAACAGTAAATGTAATGAAGATTAAACAGGAAGGCAATGGTTGGATAGATAAATAGAAAAATAGAGTTACTTTGTCACATACTGGATTGCTAGGGGTTCAAGATGAAGTAAAATTTCACATAATTTTGCAGGCTATTTAAAGAATTAGCTTGTAATTTACACATGCACACACAATTATATGTGAATTATTGGAAATATATTACATGTAATAAAAGGAAAATTAACAAATGCAAATGAAATTCTTGTAGCTATGCTTTTCTGGAAAAGAAATGAACATATTCCTCATGATTGTTAAGCACAGGGTGTCATGGGATACCTGGAAATACTGCCATTTTCACAGTTTTCACAGATGAAAACTGGGATGTGTGGGACCAACCAACATCAGAGTGTGGTCAAGATGGCAAAAGTTATTACAGGTTGAATATTCTTTATCTGAAAATCTGAAAAGCTCCAAAATTCAAACTTTTTTCATGAGTGACTGAGATAGTGACACCTTTGCTTTCTGATGGTTGATAGTAGTCCAGAACAAAGTACAAAAAAGTACACAAACTTTGTTTCATGCACAAAATTATTAGAAATATTGAATAAAATTAACTTCAAGCTATGTGAATAAGGGGTGCATGAAACATACAAAGATTTCATGCTTAGATTTGGGTCCCATTGCCAAAATATTGTATATGCAAATAAAGGTATACCAAAATCCAGAAGAAAAACCACTGAAATCCAAAACACTTCTATCCCAAATATTTTGAATATGGGACACTCAACCTGTGATGAGGAAGAACACACAGAGGAGGCAGCAATTTGCTTTTTCCTGAACCTGCTGGTTATCTACCTCATCTTTTTCTCTCCTCCACTAAGTTAACTGAGTGCAGACTGGTTTTGCACTCTGAATACAGCTGAAATAAGCTGAGGAAAGTACAAGAAGGAGAGACAAAGGGGGGAAGCAGACGAGAGCTTCCAGGACACCGTGGGATGGTGCGCCATGGGACTGCAGCATCCGCACCGCGGCGCACCATCGGTGCCTCTGAAAGGAGCGCAAAATCAGCTCTCCTTTCAGAAGTCAGTGAAAGTGTGCCCTAAAAGCATAGGGCGCACTTTCACTGACTTATCTGCCGCAGCGTGTGCGGATGCTGTGACAGGAGGTTGCCCTTGGAGTGCCGGCCGTGCGGAGGGCCGGCAGTTCCGAGGGCAACCTCGGGAGGAGGAAGGGGCGCCGATCGTGCGGCTGCCCCTCCTCTTCCTTGCCTCAAGGATGGCCCAATTAGCCATCTGCCGAGGCCCAAACTGATTTTTTAAAAAGCAGCTGAAAAAGTGGGACTTCAGAGGATCAATCTGAACTGCCCCTATTAAATTAAGCAGTTGGAGTTTTTGACAGGGTTTTAATACATCAGTACCAATGTACTTACCTACACAGTATTAATGTTTGCCATTCCCTGGCTTTCTATGCAATATTGTGCATATTTTCCATTTCTGGCATGTACAGTTGGCCCTCCATATCAATCGAGATTTTAGCCATGGATTCAATCATCCACAGCTTGAAAATATTCAAAAAATGTATAATTTCCAAAAAGCAAGCCTTGATTTTGCCATTTAATATAAGGACACTATTTTACTATGCCATTGTATGTAGTTGTACTGTAGCATCCACAAATTTTGTTATCCACCAGGGGTGGAAGTGGGTCTGAAACCAAACCCCAGCAAATACAATGGCCCGCTATAGAACTAAATTAAATAGCTTTGATGCTTTTGTGTCAACAAGATAGATATATCTCTCTGCTGATTCTGAAACCCTCCTACTGCAGGGTCAGATAACACATAATTATTTCCAGATCCAGGGGATAAATTACTTTGTTGGTCAGCTCCCATTTTGCAGCATCCAGTTTTACATTCCCTATTTCATTTTCTTATCTAACTTTAATAGTGTGTCATTTTTTTCTAGCTAAGTTCTTGTTAATGAAAACATAGGCCCACAAAACTGAGGTTCATAAAAACTTATTAAAAAAACCTGCATGCTTGTTTTATAGGAATTTGGCATTCTACATCAAAAAAATGACCTTAGATTTAATCCATCACTGTACACTGTGTTTTTCCACAACTTGCTTTGATGTTTCTGTGTTACAATATGTGACTGAATGAATTATCATGCAAAGAATAAGAAAGGGGCAATTCTAATAAACTTTCAAAATACTTTAATTTGCTAATATGAAACAAAAATCTGCTCAAAAGTACTAAAAGAAATTGCACTAATGCATCAGTGTCCACACTTAATCAAAGCTGAGTAACAACTAAATTGATAAAAATACTGAATTTGTGAAAGAACTGTGTGTGGTGTGACATTTTTATTGTGTTTTTCAAACTCAGTACCCACAAATATATTAAAAACAGCTACAATATTGAAAAATGTTGGGTGTTTTTTTTTTTTTTATCACAGACCTGTATAATTTACAAGTATGTATGGTGTCCCCAACTGTGCTTGGAGAGAGATCACAGATCCTCTGCCAATTTGAAAGTCTTGCCAGCTCACATGGAAAAAAGAAGGTCTGAGGAGGGTTTCCTGGATTGTTCCTTTCTGATGATGGCAGAGGTGGAAACCTCTGGACTCAAGTTGAATGTTTAGGATTAATCTCCCCTTAATATTCCTAGATCACGTTTCAACAAAAAGTTCGCAAGAACAAAAAGTAAAACACAAAACACACACAAAGAGACACAAATACAGGAATTAAGACTGGTTTTCCAAGATTTGTCATTATTGAAAATGTGGGGGATTTTCTTTGAAGACCTTTCCTCCTTAGAGGTAGCTATAAACATAACATCTTTCCCACGGTGGTTCCTCAGTTGTGGTACTGTCTTTCCAAATATATTTGTTTAGAAGACAAATGTTTTCTTTTTTATTATATTTTAGAAGTCAGAGTAATTTGTTCCTTAATTTTTGAACAGTAATTATATTTTGCTAATATTAGCAGCTTTTGGCGGGGTCATTGTGACTGCTTCATTTAACTATTGGTATTTTAAATCTGTTTATTCCTATTCATATTAAAGGTTTCTGATATTATTTGTGGATATACTTTTAAGTGACCTATAGTATTTTTATAATAACAAAGGTAAAAGAGTCAGTCACAATGAATTGGATAGAAAAACAATTGAAATACTGCTCATTTTATTCAAATAGAATGTGATCTCACCACATGTAATTTGGAGGAGTTTGGGCTTTTAGGGGGAGGGACAACACAAACTCTGCAGAAAAAAAGCTTTGTGTTTTTACTAGAGCATTGGCAAGGATGTGCATTATAGAACATGTGGCCATCCATGTGTACTGTATGCCCGGCACTCGCAGCAGCGGCGACCCTCCCGGCTTTGGCGGGGACCAA
>CM034701.1:207683217-207693683 GCA_020142125.1 Phrynosoma platyrhinos
TAACCATAAAGTTGAGTACGGTGTCATTTTTGTGCCGGTGCAATAGTTTAATTCTATTTTAATATTTGCTTTTTTGTATGTTTTTCATTGTATTGTCCTTTTAAATTTTAAATGCTTTGTATCCCAATTTGGGGAGAAAGGTGAGATACAAATTAACAACTACAACAACAAAAACAGATAACATTTTAGAGTATATATCAATTTTGAAGACCAATAATATAGGTAAGACTTGTCCCATGTCTCTGACATTTGGTATGTCTAATGCCTTGAGATTTCATATTAACAGAGGATTGTCAATCTACAGATTTACTCAGCTATTTATTTCAAATTTATTATCTTCTAGGATCTGGGAGAAAATTCTCTGTTGGTGGATCCCTTCTTTCCAACCACCTAAAAGCCAATCTGAAATTGGTTAGGGCTGCAATTAGTGTTATTCCAACTAAAACTGCATGCAGCCTAGCAATTTGCATTTCAGACATCTGAAATCCAAATAACTTGTTGTAGCAGGTGGGTAGTCTTGGGGATCATGGTCTCTGTGTGTGAAATGTTAAATGTTCACTTGTTCACTGCAGTCCCAATTGCAACTGGGTTTCTCCTCACCTGAAAATCAGAAGAAGAAACAAGTGAAAGACGTTAAAACAGCAGAGAAGATTCCTAGTAAGAATGAGACAAGCAATAAAGAATGATCGCACTAGCTTTTCTAAGGGCTCTAAACCTGCAGTTCAAACCAGGCACACAACTATGCAAAGGAAAACTGAGATAAGCCAATTCAGGAATGTGCCTTGGTGCCAACTTGTTAGTCACTCTAATATTGTATTTATTTATTTATTTCATTTATATTTCTCCTAGAGTGGGATCCAAGGTGTCTCACTAAAGGAATCAATTAAAATCTGACAATGACATTTAAAAACCAATAATTAAAATGATCAAAATTCTAAAATCTTCATATTAAAACATTATCAATTTTTTAAGAATGCATACAAAAGTTTAAAAAATCAATAAAGAACACACCCAAATAAGAAGCCTCCCTGCAAGCGATTACATATTTAAAGCCTGATTAAACAGAAAGGTCTTTGTCTGCTGCCAAAAGGAAAGCAGGAAAGGGGCCAACCAAGTCTTATGTGGGAGGGAGTGCCAAAGAGTGGGATCAGCCACTGAGAGGGCTCTTTCTTTCTCATGTCCTCACCAAGAGAGAATATGACAGTGGCTTCCACTCTAGATCCTAGAACTATGTCAGGTTTACATAGGGAGATATGGTCTTTCAGATAATCTGTACATAAGATGTATAGGGCTTTATAAGGCATGTCCCACACTTTGAATTGTGCCTGGAACAAACTGGTAGCCAGTAAAGCATTTCAACAAGGGATTTATAATCTCCCTGTAATTGGCCCCATGAAACCTTTAGAAAAAATACCCAAAAGGGTTGAGGTGGGGGTTGCATTTTCAGAATGAAACCCCCCTCCAAGACTTTTTGGCTTTTCTCACTCTCATCCAGCACAGGAACAACTCCAAACAAAACCAAACACCATCACATTATCTGATGAGTCCTATTTGAGGATCAGTAAAACTTTTCCTCTGCATTAGTGCTTCTGATGTGGCACACCAAAAATTATTTTTTGTTTTAGGAATGTTCTAGGGACTGGTAGCATATTTGTTCCCATTAGTTATGACTGTTTTTTTTCCTTTCCTAGAAATTTTCCAGGGACTGGCATCTGATGGCTTGTGGATTGGCACTGGTCCACCGCCTACCACTTTGGGTAGCACTACTCTACACAACATAGAGATAAAACAACAACAAAAAATTATATTTACTATCATGTCTCCCCATCCCCACCACTTCTTCCTTCTCCCCTGTTTTTTGAAGCCTAAGGTCTGATTTTGTGTCTTTTAGGGAAATTAATCTAATGAATATATTGCATAGTACAGACTGTGGAACTTTATGAAAAAAGTCTGCTGAATTCAGCATTTTATATTATTCAGTTAGGGCCTCGGCAGACGGCTAATTACGCCGTCCTCGAGGCAAGGAAGAGGAGGGGCAGCCGCACGCTAGGCGCCCCTTCCTCCTCCCAAGGTTGCCCTCGGAGCCGCCGGCCCTCCACATGGCCGGCGCTCAGAGGGCAACCTCCCGCTGCAGCGTCCGCACACGCTGCGGCAGATAAGTCAGTGAAAGTGCGCCCTACGCTTTTAGGGCGCACTTTCACTGACTTCTGAGAGGAACGCTGATTTAGCGCTCCTTTCAGAGGCACCGACGGTGTGCCGTGGTGCGGATGCCGCGGTCCCGCAGCGCACAGTCGGCGGCATCCCAGACGCCCTCGTCTGCTTCCCCCACTACACAACTTGCTCAGGGCAGTAGGGATGACTAGCCCATATAGTCATAGGCAAAAATGGTACCTGTAGACAACCCTGAGTGCTCTGTTAACTGACAATCTATCTCTATACAAAAGTGTCCTCCATAATAAAAGCCATGGTTTTGTTCAGCAAGGGTATCTCATATGGCTTCCATTTTTGAGCAATTGCTTGAAAATAAAAATTACTTGGAGATAAAAATCTCCCCTGTAAAATATGTAATTAATGTTCTAACTTTGAAGTGTGTTCCCTTGAATGTGTATTGGTGTGGGAGTATGGAACTAGCAACAGAGTAGAAGAAGGCATGTTTAAAGTAATCAGGATGAATGTTTTATTAAATGCTTACACACTCTGAACATGATTCAAGAATTTCCAAGAAGATCATTATGTTAGTCTGTTGTAGCAAAAAACAACAGAGTCTTGCAGTCCCTGGAAAACTTAATAAATTTTATTATGGCATCAGCCATCACAGCATGAGGTGTTCCCTCAGTTGACAGTTTATTAAATCAGGTTCAAGAACAAGTCAGTGGTGCAGAGATGAAGCAGGAGATGAATGAACACTAGCACCTAGAAGCCAATCTGAAATCAGCTTGTCCACATACCTGGGAGTACCTTCTGTTGAACCTAATGGGCCTTACCTCTGAGTAGATCTGTACAGGGCATAATTCACTGAAAGATTGATGTGCATTTGAACAAACGGTATCCTAGGATGAAAGAAAAGAGGAAAGAACAGTACAAGGAGAAAGTTAGACTAGCACAAGATGTCTTAAAACTAAGGTGAAGTATAGAAGCATGACTTGAGGCCTTTTTAACAGGAACAAGAACACAGCAGAAATAATGCAGTTTGACATTGCTTTAACTGGCATGGTTCAATGTTATTGTGGGATTTGTAGTTTTGTGAGATATTTAGACTTCTCTGGCAGAGAGCTCTGGTTCCACAACAAACTACTGTACAAATCCTGGGATTCCATAGCATTGAGCCATGACAGTTAAATCAATGTCAAACTGCATTAATTCTGAAGTGCAGACTAGACTTGAATTAGGACAAAAGGAGCCCACACCCAGGGAAGTGACAAAAATGGGGGTGAATTATAGAATTATGAACAAGCTAACCAAATATTTTTGAACACACACAGCAGTTATGGTATTTTTCTTCAACCTTTCTCTTTACTTGAGAATACCCAGGGAAACTTGGAGTGAATAAAACTTCTTTATATCCACTGACGTAGTTGGCTATGTCCTGGAAAAGTAGCAACTGCAATAATTTAGAGCCAAGGAACCTCCAGCCAAGATCTTTCACCATACAACCACCTTTCCTTGTTCATGGCATTTTACAGGGTGGGGGTGGGTGGGGTGGAGATTTGTAAGCCTCCTGTATTCTCCCACTGTTCCTTCTTCTGTTTCTCAAACTCTCTCTTTCTCTCTCTCTCCCCAAAAAGAGTCATGAAGGAGAAAAATGCCTTATGAATGGTAGTGCTGAAAGCCACCAGGTAAGAGCCCGGGTGGCGCAGTGGTCAAATGCCTATACTGCAGCCATTCACTCATAGACCAGAAGGTTGAGAGTTCAATCCTAGCCAGGGCTCAGGCTAGACTCAGGCCTGCATCCTTCCGAGGTTGCTAAAATGAGTACCCAAGTGTTGGGGGGCAATGAGCTTACAGCTGTAAACCACTTAGACATCCCATAACACAGTATAAGCGGTGTATAAATGAAGCTGCTTTGCTTTGCTTTGAAGCACCCCTGGAACTATATTAAGCTACTGGGTTAAAGGGGGTGGTGGGGGAAAAAGTAATATTTTCCCTTTTAAGAGGAGAGAGAGAGAGACAGAAGAAAAGACAAGGAAAAGTCACCACAGAGAGTAGAGCTCAGATGTTTAAGAGACATGGAGCTGCCACTGCATGTCTTTTTGTTCTTTTCTACTTGTACTGTTGCAACACAGAAAGTGGCATGAGGCCATTGTACTGTTTGTCTCCTTGTTGTTAACTTGTGTCATCAGCATTCAAATTGAAGGAAACACAAAGCATGACTACATCACCTCCATGCATTGTGTTTTAGTAAGTGTTTAGTAAGTGTTTCTTGTAAGTGTTACAAGAAAAAAGGAGCATGTTGACCTGGACTGTTGTCAACCCAGTTTCTCTTGGGATGCCCAGTTCCAGTCTTCAGCTGCTGGCATGCCCTGCCCAGGGAATGCTGATACTGGGTGGAAGGAATGTCTGCACTAGTGTTGTGCTCTCCAGGAACAGCACACAGTTTGCCTAATTTCAATACACCCACCCCCACTCATTACATACAAAAGCAGCCTTGGGGGTGGGCAATCCTGAATGCTAGAGAAAAATGGGATTGCCAAGATGAACTTGGTAGATCAGTTCCATGTTTGTTGATGGTACTGACTTCAGTGAACTATGGAAACAAATAAACAAGCTAGTGCCCTTAATCACCCTCCACCTCCACTCTCCCACACCCAATCTGCAGGTTTCAGAGGTGCTAACAAACAAACAAACAAACAAAAAGACCATCCCACAAAAATGAATTTCCATCAGTTATCTTTATGATATGATTTTTCTTTCCATTTTAAGACTGATATTGTTCTTTTCTAGGCTTTAGCTTGAGAGACTATTACATATTAGCAAGCATTGTAGCCATTACAAATAGTGCCAAACTCTGTGAGCATAATTTGGCAAAACTAAAGCTGATAGGGGGATGGGAATGCCAAAATTACTTCTTGGTCATGGTGCTGTTTTTCTTAGGACCAACCCTGTGTATGTATTTATTTTACAAACTACAATTTGGAATGCAAACCAGTGTAGGGTAGTTCAAAGAGTGCAATGCACACAAGAGTCCATGTTGGTTGGCTTGTTTTCAGCAATATGGATTTTACTGGCCCTGGACCATCCCTACAGTTGGGCAAAATAAGATGATAGTAGCAGCAGATGCTGGGATGCGGGAAGCAATGAGGGCTGGAGCTGTGTGCCACAATGGCCAGTCCTGTGCCCTTGAGCTAAAGCTAGCCTGATTCCTTCAGATGCAACAAAGGATGTGGTCCTACTTGCTGTTGTTGTTGAAGAAAGATTCAGCTACCAGTTTGCTCAGCTTTGGATATGAAATGAAAAGGGGAGGGCACCTTGCTCCTTGCCTCATGCAACAATATCTTAGGCTGGCTCCAAGGGGCCCATTGCAACCATATGTCAATGCCAGCCATTGCTGGACCATGTATCATGTATCAGTTTTGCAGGTCTCCTATGATAATTCTGTCACTCGTCCTCACAGCGAATCAAGGGTAGGGTGTAGGCAATGCTTACTGGTCCTCACAGAGCAGGGGTAGGCAACCTTTCCCCTTTAAGGGCCGAGGGACTTCAGCTCCCAGAAGCCTCAGCCATGTTGGCCAATAATCCCATGTTGGCCAATAGCTCCTGGGATTCTGGGAGCTGAAGTCCCTCGGCCCTTAAAGGGGAAAGGTTGCCTACCCCTGTCATAGAGTATTGCCATATACTGGGCTGCTCAGAGAATTTATGAGATGGGAACAAATGAAGCACTGTTCCCTATGAGGGCCTGTGTATGGATGGGGAGGGGATTCTAGTGAGTAATATGGTGAAGGGGATTAATGTACATACATGAACTGTGGAAGTGGAGGGATGCCCCTTACTTTCCAGAGGCCCTAGGCAAATTAGCCCAGTTGCCACCCACCAAGCATAGTTACGTTATCCACATATTCTGCAAAGAATGCACACACACACACACACACACACACACACACACACACACACACCAGTTCCAGGGGCCCAGCTCTGACAACCTGCAGAAGAAATATGGTGTTCCAGCATCTTATTCCTCAGTATGTCAGCCATCTCCTTTCAATTGAAGCATTCAGTGGTTTGACATGGATAAATTGTGCTGAGTGTACATTGAACTACTTGGGAAGATATACATCCTAACCCTAACTTGACACTAACTTGCTGTGGTATTTATCAAGCCCTCTTTCAAGAAGACCTCTAGAGTAGAAATGATTTGAAATTTTCTTGGAAAGACATGAAATGTCTTCCTGGCTTGAATTACATGATTAGTAAGGTGAATATGGCCAAATTAACATTCATTTATACAGTCTAAAAAGAGATTATGAAAAGGGGTGGTGTGGCCAGCCATGACCCTTCAACTACTTGGTCTTCAGAAAATCAGTGAGTGGAAATCAGTGAGATGGCCCTGATATAAATGTGTCAATGACAGCTAGTCTATTCTTCCCAGCTATTTTAAACAGTCAAAGTTGAAGCAGCCCTCTTCAGCCTCATCCCATTAGGAAAATGGATGCTTATGATGCGATACCACATTTTCTTATCTTTTACAGAAGAAGCTTGATGCTTAGCAACAGCATATTATATGTCATAAAGCAGCCCTGCATAATTCCTGTAGAATCTGTATTATTATGGGTTCATTTTGTCCATGGTAACTTTAGGGGGGAGGGGAAACACAGCGAAAACCTTAGCAGAACTAGTTCATACCTGTGCATTTGTGTTGGGAAATCTTTGCATATTCCTCCCCTTAGATAATTAAGGATCCCTGCTTGCAAACTTCTCCCTCCCTCCCTCTCTCTCTCTCTCTCATTCAAACTAACCTTGTGGCTTAGGTCTCTCCCTCTTGGGACTAATAGACTTTTCTCTCAAGATTCTCAACTGAGCTGTTCCCATCTTCTTGCTTTCTAAAGATGGTGAGATCTTTTCTTTTTACCTAAACCATCACTAGTTATAATAGAATATAGCTTTTTTATGTAAATATATGTTTTGAACTTCAAGCTACATGTCTGTTGTTTTTTGGGTCAGTCTAAGTTCTTAGGGAAGCATAGGGCCTTTGCAGACTGCCAGAAATAGTGCACATTAAATTGAGGCACTGCCCTGGCTTAGTGTTAGGGAGTCATGGGAATTGTATTTTTTTCTGAGACATTGAGCCTTCTCTGTCAGAGAGCTCTGGTGCCACAATAAATTACAATTCTCATGATTCCCTAGCACTGAGCCAGGGCAGTGCCTCAATTTAATGTGCACTATTTCTGGCAGTAGTTAGGTAAAGTCACTCTTCTGTTACTCTGCTGATTTAAAGCCAGACTCTAACAGGCTTGGCTTTCATATTTTGATATTTAAATGTTTTTGTTTCCTTATCAAAGGCTAAAGCCTTAGGAAACTTAAATTACCCCACAATTTGTGCATTCTGAAAGTTGTAGAGTGTATATATAAGTATGTATACTATTTTTGTTTTTCAATTTCTCTTAAAAATTGTAAATAAATTATGCAACAACTATTGTATAGAAAACTATAAATAAATGCTGAAAAGATATAGGAAACATTTGCTAAACATTTCTTCTGTTTGGTTTGGTTTTTATCTATTAGTCGAGGGGTACTCAACCTTTTTGTCCTTGGTTCTCCCCTTTACACCTACAAATGGATATCTCCTCCCCTCACTCAACATAGTGTAGGAATAAAAATATTTTGCATATTTAGTGTGTGTATTATCATTATTTTAACATTTTATAAGGCACTAATATTTGAATTGGAACAGTTTTATTTTAAGTAAATTCAATATTTAACTTGACACATGTATAAATTTTACACATTAAAAAAATTGGGAAGAGGAAGAAGAAAAGGAGGAGGGATCAGAGCCTCCAAGTCTTGCCACCCTTGAGCAACTCTCCTACCACCCAAGGCAAAAGAAGTAATAGGAATGTATCTACACAGAGTTACCCATTTCAGTCATATGACACACCAAAATTTTACACATTTGATTCAGAATGTATTATAATTTCTGTGATACAATCAACCTGGCATGAGATGATATTTAGAAGAATCTGTGCATCAGATCACCTTATACTCTTTACAATTTATGCAATAGTATACTGTAAAACACTAAATGGATATTAACTCCCTAGTTAGTTAGGAACCCACCCACCCTATACAACTCCAAATTTCACAGTGGCACAGGGCAACAGAGAATCTCAATCTATATTGTTTTAACCCCATTCTAAGAGGCAAACCTCATCATCCAGGGATATAGCAATTTAATGGTTCAGAAATACATGTTCTGTGTGGAAAATTGAGTTCAAGCCAGCTGTTGTAAGGTGTTTCCTCTGGAACGCTGATCCTTTCCCCTCTGGAAAAGTCAATATTTCACCCAAGGTCAGCGTATGAAGCTCTGCTTGTCAGGGTCATGTCCACCTTATGAGAAGAGGAAGGTGGCTTGGAAAAGGTTTACATCCTACCAAAGGAAGTGATGAAGAGATAGGAGGAGAAATCTGAAAAATTAATTGCAGCAGTGTATTTGTTGCAGCAAATATCTGCATCTCACTGATTGATTAAAGAGGTGTCATTCATGTTTCTTTTACTTTATGGTCATCTCATTTCCTCCTTAAGAACCACCTTAGCTTGACAATAGACTGGAAATATCTTTTACAAGCCTTGCTTCCTTTTTTACAATGCTATCTACAAGTGTCTTCTCATTAGGCTAATTTTCCATACTCATGCAAGTGCTCAGTTTCCCCTTTCAGAGCAATTACAAATGAGCCAGGTCTTCCCTCTTTGTTAAGGAGGCCTATGTGTACTGCTGTTTTAGCTTAATTCTTAGTATACATATTTGCCTCCATCCCTAAAACATCTTTAGAGAGAGAAAGGGGGGGGGAGCAAATGGAAAAATTTCTAAAAGGATACATTTCTTAGTCTATTGCAGAAAAAAAAAACATCAGAGCATGAATTTACAGCATGAATTTTCTGGGACTTCTTGTTGTAGTCATGCACCTTTAGTTCCTCTCTGACTAAAGACTACCATATCATAGGCTTATCTTCACAAGATTTAGTCAGAGGAGGTTTGCCATTACCTTCCTCTTAACGTAGTTTACAATATCTGATACTCCTTGCCAGTCTTCTTTCCAAATACTAACCAGGCCTGACCTTGTTTTCCTTCTGAGATCAGTCAGGATCTAGTTCCGTGAGGTGATTATAGACTGGCTCTTGTAGAGGAACTATAGTCCTTGAAAAATCATGCTATAACCGTTTTTTGCTCATCTTTAAGATTCCACCAGCCTTTCTTTTATTGGACACTAAATGTTCTGTCAGACTTTTCATATATGCAAGACGCAGGTGAAGGGGTCCTCTGACCACAGTAAACAAGCACAGACCCCAAAATGTCTTACAACATATCATTAATTTACCAACACAAAAGCAATAGTGGGCCCTTAATATCTGCTGGGGTTTGATTCCAGGACCCTCAGTAGATAACAAAATCCATGGCTGCTCAAGTCCCATTAAATATAATGATGTAGTGAAATGGTGTCCCTTATTTAAAATAACAAAATCAATGTTTACTTTTTGGAATGTATATCATTTTGTAATATTTTCGAGCTATGGATGGTTGAATCCATGGATAATGAATCCATGGATATGGAGGGCCAACTCTATATGTGATAAGTACTGGGATAAGTCATGTGATAAGTACTGTCCAAAAATGCTTTTATCCTGTTAAAATACTGCTTTTTAGTCTTGTGTAATTGTCCCCAGTCTCTGGCAGGCACCTAATTAGCCTTGGAAGGTCACCTTTCAGATCCCCAAGTAGTTCTAAGGCATTCACAAATCTTTAATAATAGTTTGGGCTCCTTTAGATGGGGTCAAATGCATTAGGGAGTTGTAGTGTTTGTTGCTGTAGTTCTCAAGGTTTTCTTTAAAATATCCAAATGATGTTCAAAACAAAGGAGGGGAAATATAACCAAAGACATCATTTGTACTAAATCAAGATATTGTTATTCCAGTTGCTTTGCTCTACCTAATTCATATTTCCACCTGGGAAAGGGAGGGGATTCAAAAGTACAGTAATTCCACAATCCTCTTGTGTTCAATCATATCTAAGCAAAGAAACATATAAGAAATGTGCAGAGGGAATTTTTTAATAAATCCTTATTTCCTAGAGGCAGCTTATTATTTCACAAGGTCTATCCTGTCATGCTGTTCTAGAAACTTTGTCCAGTGACAACTATTATCATATCAAATGTGTCCCCTTTTTCTTCCTTATTATCATGAGCAGGTGATGGGAAGTGGGCGGGGGGGCTGAGTGGCTCTGGTTCATAAGAACACCTTGACCTTGACCAGGATACCTG
>CM034701.1:207711181-207746341 GCA_020142125.1 Phrynosoma platyrhinos
GTGCCTCAATTTAATGTGCACTATTTCTGGCAGTTTGCAAAGGCCTTGTAGTTGACATTTTCTTTGCCTTGCTTTTTCATCCTTTTTGACATATGTGCATTTTTTTAGCCCCATCTGCACCTGGTCACCACCCCCACATATTGCACAGCCAACATTTACTGTAGTTCCTGCCTCATCCATCCAGCCTTTATGCTGAGCCCAAACAGATATGCCTGCCAGGATTTTGTAAGTTCTTTGGCATCATTTTCCTTTGCTTCATCCTTTACATCCTTTGCTATATTTCCCTAGGTTTTACTCTCAACTTACCAAAGGTCATATCAAAATCCATAATTTTGGCCCCGAAATTGGCCCTTGACTTATATATGATATGAGATTCACTTATAGGCAAGTATATATTATAAATGCTACAAAAGGTTTAGTCAGCAAGCTGTTCTCTCTCAACCTTAGATCTAAATCTGCAATAGTGGGAATAATAATACTGCCCTACTTTGCAGGTTGTTGTAACTATGAAAAGATAACATATATGAAACCACAAGCAGAACCATTTACATGCAAAAGAACATTGCTGTAGACGTTTTAATCAAGAATCTTTTTAATTGAGAATCTGGTGGCTTCTGTCATCACTGCTAGTTGCCTAGGTCTATAACTTCAGGTAACTAAAACATTTTGATTATATGCAACATGGATAATATTGTATGGACTTCACTTTCTTATTCTATTAGGTTAGCAGTGTGAATTATGTGTCAGGATTTGAGTGTTGCATTATGATACTGAGGACCAGGGTTAGACCCACCCACCCACCCCACTCAACCATGGAAACCCATTGAGTGTCATTGGGGAAGTCTCTCAGCCTCAGAGAAAGGCAAAGACAACCCCCCTCTGAATAATTCTTGTAAAAAAAAAAAAAAAACCTCATTGATAGGTTTGCTTTAGAGTTGCCATAAGTCAGAATCAACTTGAAGGCACAAAACAACACCCAATTAGAGTTTTGGACATGTTGAAGAAGAATGCTATTAGTACAGTGATGTGATTTTATTAGATTTTTTCCTTACGTTTTGCATGCATGTGAACAAGCTGATGTCTGTGTATGGCCATAGAAAGATGAGTTTCCATAAGCAACTTCTCAGAAATCCTTAGAGATCTGAGGTGTGTGCATGTGTGAACTATCAAAGTGTTTAACCTGCATTTGTGTTCTGTCTGTATATGTGTAAATAAATGCAAATATTGTACAGTTGTCCCTCCCTGTTCATGGACTTCAAGTCCGCAGTCTCACTTTTTGTGGGAGGGACAAGGGGAGAGGGATAAAATAGTGGCACATGTGGGTGGCCACACACATGCACAAAGGGCATGTGCACCATTATTTTCAGTGAGGCTCAAATATTTGCAAGCCGCCATCTTCACGGGGGTGGGGGTGGGTGGGTCTGGAACGGATCCCCTGTGAATTGAGAGGGGCTACAGTAACTCAAAAATGCTTTTGGTGATCTCCTTCCAAAGGAAACCAAAACTACCAGTCCATTTCCAAAGTTCAAAATAGTGGTTATGACTTAATACGTTCCAACATTTCACAGACAAAAACATGTGTGGTCAGGCAACATGAGAGTGTGGTCAAAATGGCAAAAAGTTATTAATGAGAAAGAACACATGAGTTAGGAGAAGCTGAAGCAGTTTGCTTTTATTTGAGCTTGCTAAGAAGGGCAAGAATCTGAGTCCTCTTCACCTCCTACTGAGTTAATTGAGAGCAATCTACTTTTGCAAGTTGAACTTAGGGGCTATACAGACCGGCCAAAAGGTCCGGCCTGGAGGTGGAGTTGGAGTATAGCAATCGTATGCCGGCTGCCCCGACTCTGTCCTGATGCCCTGTCATGCTGCACCCACGCCACCACATGGCGGGCATCAAAGGAGTGCAGACACTCTGCACCAAAGGAGTGCGGAAAAGCCACTGCCATGGCAAGGGCAGCTATTTACTGCTCCAAAAAAGAACAGCATTTGCTAGCTCTTTTTGGAGTGACAAAATGCTGGATCAGGGCCATGGTGTGAGGTTGCTGCAGTGCCAATCCAGTGCTCCCAGAGGCAGCATGGAGCCACCCCTTTCAGACTGTCTGTAGAGCCCCTTAGTTTACAGCAGTTTACTTTTACACTTTGAACTCAGTTTACAGCAGCTGACATAAGCTGAGGACAAAGGGGTAAAGTGGGAGGAGGAAAGTGAAACTGGGACATTGTAAAAGTAGATGATTAAGTAAAAGTAGGATTAATTGGGATTGTTCCTACCAGATTGGGACACTGGGAGTGTGTGTAATATGACTTGGCTCTAGACTACCTGAAGTACTTAATCTCCCCATAGGAACATGCCTGTGTTTTAAAAATCCTTGAGTGGGGCCATCCTCTCATGCTTCCCCCATCCCCTGCATGTTTGATGAGGACACAAGTGACTGCTTTCTTATGGTTGTTCCCAGGCTGAGGAGCTTCTTCCCTGGGGAAGCCAGGATGGCCTCCTTTCTGTTTTCTTCCTGTCA
The DNA here is from genome assembly GCA_020142125.1 of Phrynosoma platyrhinos. Lineage (NCBI taxonomy): Eukaryota > Metazoa > Chordata > Lepidosauria > Squamata > Phrynosomatidae > Phrynosoma > Phrynosoma platyrhinos. The sequence goes on from CM034701.1 coordinate 207,713,695, forward strand.
ACCTAAAGGTAAAGGTAAAGGCTTCCCCTTTGACATGATTATCTAGTCATGTCCGACTGTAGGGGGTGGTGCTCATCTCCATTACTAAGCCGAGGGAGCCAGCATTGTCAAAGACGACTAAGCATGTGACCAACATGACTGCATGGAATGCTGTTACTTTCCAACCAAAGTGGTACCTATTTATCTATTTGCCCTTTTTACATGCTTTTGAACTGCTAGGTTGGCAGAAGCTGGGACTACTGATGGGACCTCACTTTATCATGCAGTGCTTGGGTCTCGAACTGCCAAACCAGCAACCTTGCGATCATCAGAGTTGGCATCTTAACACTTAAGCCACTGCATCCCACTCCTGTCAACCTGCAAAGATCTTTTTATTAAGGCATGGTTTTGGCAGCTGACTAGCTGATAAGGAAAGGCTTTTGATGGCTTTAAATGCTTTAACTTAAGGAGTTGTTTCAACATTATAACTCATTTGTTTCTTAACATATAAATAAAAAAATAAACAAAGCTGGTTATTGTCCCTTGGAATTTTGCATTGCTCAATGACACAAGAAGATATTTGTGGCAATATCTAGTCCACCTATTGCTATTTGTCTACAACTTAGCCTTCATTTCTTACATCCTGCATCCAAGGGCTCAAGGTAAGTAACAGCCATTTCAATAAAGTAGATGGGTCTATATCAAGTTTATTAAAAACTGCTGTTGCCTAGGAAGGACTGTATTTGATCATAATTAAATGCATCCCTTCCTGTAAAATCCTTCCTTAGTAAATGAGCCAAGACAGTTTTGTTCTTTTGAAATGTGAGTCTTATAAAACCATATGTATGCATGGCATACAGACAGTAAGCACATGGCTATTTGTTCATGTTTTATACAGGAGAGTGCTGTGGGAGGATTTAGCCCTGACTGACTGATCAGCAGTCAAAAGAACAGAATGTTTACCTTTCCTTCTTTCTCACATTTGTAGACAGGTCTCAGGCTTCCTCTTCAGAATTTACAGGGGTATCTGCATAAATGGATTGTAGATTTTCCCTGGTACTTGAACTGTCTTTATTGCAACACACTGAACAAATTATTCGGAATCAATTAAGATGACATGCAAATTAAGAGTTTGTAGCATAAATGTACAATGGAATCCTATATGTGTCTACTCAGAAGCATCCCTCACTCAATTTAATGGGGCTTGTGACAGGGTAAATGTGTACAGGATTGCATCCTAAATGACCAGAGCTGAAGAAACAGTAGCCTTCCAGATGTTGCCAAACTCCTGTATGGCTAATGGTTAGAGGGGATGGAAACTGTAATATAAAAACACCTGAAGGGCCACAATTTCCCCATGATAGAGAGTGTGTGCAGTGGTTAGAAATCCTTATTAAGGAGCAAAGACACCCATGGCTTGGAGAGAGAAATGAAAGGCTTCAATATAGGAACTCCATTCTAAGGAGAATATTGTACATCTTAAAATCCTGGCTTATCTCTCCCAAATTCATGTCTAATTCGGGCTGGAGCTGGATCTTATTGCACGGCTTCCCCCCCCCCCCAAAACTGCCATCCGAATGCAGCCTCCAACCCAAATTAGACTTGAATTCCCTATTAATTTACATCACAAAAGGATCAGGATAAATAGACAAGAAGGGAGGCTACTGTGGGCCACTCAAACTAACCTTATTGCTATTGCCTGCTCTGAGTCATTCTTGACTCTTCAATGCTAAGCGTTGGTGCACTTCTAACATCCCTTGTCAATGATGTGTGCATGAATCCACAAAATTCATCTCCTCCTGTAAAGCTTCATAATGATCCCTGAGCAATGACTTGGTAAGGACGTCTGTAATCATGTCTTCTGTTGGGCAATATTCCAGTTTAATAAGCCCTTGTTCATGTGCATCATTTATGAAATGATACTTTGTTTGAACATGTTTAAGGTGAGGACTGATCTTCTGTGTCTGGGAGATCTTTAATACATTCTTGGTTGTCTTTATATATCAGTCTTAATAGTAACATGTGTAGCCAATTTAGTGATTTGCATGCTCCTGAGGCTGAGACAAATTCAGCTTCCTTGGTCAAAGTCACAACTGTATTCTTCTCTTTTATGCAACCAGTTATTCCATTTCCATAAAAGAATAGGTACTTGCTTGTAGATTTCTAATCACTGGCACAATCTACATCTACATAACTTGTTAGTTTAGGGTTGCTGATTGCTTGCAATCAACATTTCATGTGTGTTGTTTCTTTTAGGTACTTGGCTACTATATTTACTGCATTCCAGTCACATTTAGTTGATGAGTTGGTTATTCTGCACAAAGTCTTAAGAAGCTGCTGGCCTTGTCACTTTGTTTATGTACAGAAGCTTCCCAATGGCTTCTTTGTACTGGCTGTGATACGCTAATGCTTCGATTTCAATTACGTGCTTCCAGTTCTACTATCTTCTGCTTTTGATTAAGAAGATAAGTTCCATCTTCATCTCTTTCAATCTGTATTCCAAAATAATATGTGATGTCATCTAGCTGTTTTGCTTCTACTTCCTTGCTTAAATGATCTAGGACTTCATCACTGTCTTCTCCTTCCAAAAACAACTAGATCATCAGCATAGGCCAAAATAAATGTCCATTTGCTGTTTTTGCATTTTGAGTACAGGCATCTATCAGTCTTTCCTTGGATAAACTCCTTCTAAAGGGGCATCTTATTTAACTTTACATTTCATGCTCTGGCAGCTTATTTTAATCCATAAATGATCTTCTGAAGTGTGCCTATAAGATGTTATTTTTGCCTTCAAAGCCTGGAGGTTGCTCCATATGAATATCTTTTATTTCCTCATGGGAAAAGCAGTCTATAAATTAGTATGCAAAGGGATCTTGCAGTACCTTTGAGATTAACTGAAAGATAGAAGTTGGTGGCATTAGCTTTTATAGACTTGAAACTACTTCTTTAAATGCATACACTTGAGGAAGTAGGCACAAGTCTATGAAACTTCATGTTGCCCACTTCTTTCAGTTAAACATAGAGCAGACAGCTGGGAAGAGTGGCCTCTATCCACTCTGGGCACAATTGAGCCCAGATAGCAGTGACCACACAGCCCCCTCCTAAAGGGGGTCCTTTGGACTGATCCGGTCCTTTGGACTGAGGGCAGTATCAGAATGGATTCCAGCTCTGGGGGGGGGGGTGTGTCATCTAAACACCACACCTCCAAAGTGACCAGAAGCTGCTTCTTTTGACCCATGTGTTCCAGGTCTTAGGGCCTTTACAGACTGCCAGAAATAATGCAGCTTGAGGCCACTTTAACTGTCCTAGCTAAGTACTAGTGAATCATGGGAACTGTAGTTTATTGTGGCACCAGAGTTCTCTGACAGAGAAGGCTCCCTGTCCTAGAAAAAAAAAATACAGTTCCCATGATTCACTAGCACTGAGCCAGGACAGTTAAAGTGGCCTCAAGCTGCATTATTTCTGGCAGTCTGTAAAGGTCCTTAGTCTCAAAGTGCTGCAAAATCACTTTGCACTGAGATCTTCCAGACTAAGGGCCAATGCAGATGGCCCATTTGGGGCAGCTCTCAGTCGCCCCTGGGAGCAGTGGATCAGGTCCATGGCGACCACACGCCATGGCCCCGATCTTCCTTTTTGCTGCTTCAAAAAGAGCATCAAAATGCCATTCCTTTTTAGTGTGGCAAAAGGCCACCCTTTGAGCCACCATGGCAGCACTTTTGCACCCTTTTGGTGCAGCGTGTGCCAGGAGAGTGTCCTGACACCACGTGCCATGCGAATAGGCGTGTAGCATCTGGGTGGCATTGCCACACCTCAGCTCCACCCCCAGGCTGGTCTACAGTGCCAGTCTGCATTGGCCCTCACATATTTATGTTTAACATGCATCTTTCTTGCTGCAGCAATACTTAAGTGTTCATACTGTAGTGTGTTTCACAACTGCTGCAAAGATCTGATCATAATCCTCTCCTACCTCCTAGGGGAATGTTTGTGGTTTCTTTACATACAACTACATGAAAAATTTGAAGACAACTACATGAAAGATGAAAGAACTGACTCTGCAGATGGTGCTGGCAAGAACAATTTAGATTCTTGGATCATGGGCTGACATTCCATGAGGGTGCACCTCTGGCAAGAGATGAGTTGCATCTCACGCCAGTTGGCAGAAACATTTTTGCCAATAGTCTCTAAAATTTGATCCAGAGGGCTTTAAACTGAGTTACGTGGGGGGAGGGAAACAGTATTCTGGAAGGTAAAAGGGCTGGAGAAAATAGCCAAACTGTCATAGAGGGAACAAGGCAAACAGTGCAAGGACCCAAAAGTGGGAGGCAAAAAAAAAAAAAAAATTGCACAGGCAGCAAGTAGGAGGGACTCACTGTCTTAGATGTCTCTACGCTAATGCCCAGAGCATGGGAAATAAGCAAGATGAACTTGAACTCCTAGCACAACAAAGCAAATATGCTATAATAGGCATCACTGACACCTGGTGGGATGAATCTCATGATTGGAATATAGTAATAGAGGGGTAAAACCTTTTAAAGAGAAATAGGCCAAACAGGAAAGGAGGAGGAATAGTATTATACATCAGGGATATTTACACCAGTGAAGAAGTCCAGAACTTCAGTCCTGGAAGCTAGGTGAAGAGCATCTGGATCAAAATTAAAGGGGTGGGAAACAACAGGGGTGTTATTGTGGGAGTCTATTACAGACCCCCAAGTCACATGGAGGAATTGGATGATGTCTTTATAGAACATATGACCACACACTCAGAAAGGAGAGACGTAGTAATAATGGGTGACTTCAACTATTCTGATATCTGCTGAAAGTCAAATTCAGCCAAAACTTTAAGATCTAGCAAATTCCTCATTTGCCTCAAAGACAATTTCATTGTCCAAAAAGAGGCAACAAGAGGATTTGCTATTTTAGATCTGATCCTAACCAACAGGGATGACCTGGTCAATGGGGTGCAAGTAGTGGGATCCTTAGGTAGGAGTGATCATGTTCTCCTGGAGTTTGTTATACAGTGGAAGGAAGAAGCCAGGCATAGTCAGACCTGCATTCTAGACTTTAGGAGAGCTGATTTCAGTAAGCTTAGGGAAATACTGAGGGCAGTCCCATGGTCAAGAATACTAAAAGATAAGGGAGTTCAGGATGGATAGGAGTTTCTCAAAAGGGAGATACTGAAGGCACAATTTAAAACAGTTCAAATGATGAGGAAGAATGGGAAGTGTCTTAAGAAACTAGGATGGATGACTAAGGGCCTCGGCAGACGACTAATAGAGTCATCTTGGAGGCCAGGAAGAGGAGGGGCAGCCGCATGCGTGGCGCCCCTTCCTCTTCCCGAGGTTGCCCTCGGAGCTGCCGGCCCTCCGCACGGCCAGTGTTCCGGGAGCAACCTCCCGCCGCAGCGTCCAGATACGCTGCGGCTGATAAGTCAGGGAAAGTGAGCCCTACACGTTTAGGGCGCACTTTCCCTGACTTATGAAAGGAGCGCTGATTTAGCGCTCCTTTCAGAGGCGCCGACGGTGCACCTCGGTGCGGCTGCCGTGGTTCCGTGGCGCACCGTGCCAGGGCGTCTCTGACGCCCTGGTCTGCTTCCCCCCTAAGGAAGTTACAACTGAGCTAAGTTTTAAACAGAACATGTATAAGAAATGGAAAAAGAGGGAAATCACCATAGAGAAATTTAAAGAAATGGTAAGCACATGTAGGGGTAAAGTCAGAAAAGCTAAAGCACAGAATGAGCTCAAGCTTGCTAGAGAGGTTAAGAACAATAAAAGGCTTTGTTGGGTAGCAAAAGGAAGAAGAAGGAAATGGTAGGGCCACTGTGCAGAGAAGATGTCAAAATGATAACAGGGGACAGAGAAAAGGCAGAACTATTCAACACCTTCTTTGCCTCAGTCTTCTCAGAAAAAGAAAAGGGTGCTCAATCTGAGGAAAATGGAGCAGAGAACACAACAGGAGAAATGTAGCACAGAATAAGTAAAGAGGTAGTACAAGAATACCTGGTTAATCTAAATGAATAGGACCAGATGAACTGCATCCAAGGATATTAAAAGAACTGTAGGGCCTTTACAGACTGACAGAAATAATGTAGCTTGAGGCCACTTTAACTGTCCTGGCTCAGTGCTAGGGAATCATGGGAACTATAGTTTATTATGGAACCAGAGCTCTCTGACAGAGAAGGCTAAATGTTCACCCTTCCCTCCTTCACCTCCTCCCATGCCACACCATACTGATTCATGCATGTGGGGGCGCTAGGGTTGCCACACAAAAGGAAAGGAGGTGGTAGCCCCAAAAGTTTGGAAACTACTGTCTTATTCTCTCCCTCTGAGTCCAGGGTGATGGCAGTTGGAATGGATTAGATTGGATCCAAAATCTGGCACATATAAAACATTGCTGAGTTGGTTGTTTCATGTTTCCCAATGGGAGTTTGAAGAACAGACTAACAGTTCCCATTTCTTCAGATTTAAAGATTGTTTTTCCTCTTCCATACACATAATCTTTTATACTTTCATCTAGTTCTATGAAATATGATCTGGATTTACTCATGCTTAAACTCACCGACTGTCAAAATTCCAGACATTCACCATCTAATTCCTGTCTCTCTCTCTGACAGAAGTCTGCTTTGCTTGCCTTGGTCATATTTATCCTGATTCTTGAGCCCTTGTTCTAAAAGCAATTAGCTTTTGTGTGTCCTATTTTACTACATGAGAAGGATTTACCATCTGAAAATGACTTCCTATGGCGAGACTGAAACTATGTTTTCACTTTTACAGCTAAATCTGTTGCAGAGGAGGCATTAGATATCTTCTTCAGATTTAGCATTTTCCTGTGTCATCAGTTTACACAACTGGCAGTTGCCTCTGTGCCTAATTTTTACAGTAGAGTCAGTATAGGTAGACAAAGAGGGAGGACACAGTGGATCATTTAAACTGTCAACATTTTTTGGCAGCCCCTTGAAAATGTATGCAGTGATCCAACTCCCACTTAATATTCTTTAATTCATCAGTGATTTCCTTTACATTTGACAAATATTCTCAAACTGTTTCACCAGGTTCCTTTCATACACAAATTAATTACTCAAGCAGTGAAACATGCTGATTGGCATCTGATTTCTTGTGCATCTTTTCAAACTATTCTAACATTGATCTAGAGGTTTTCTCATTCCAAACACGCCTGCATGTCTCCTCCGTAAGAGCACTGGGTATGAAACAACAAACCACGAATTTTCCCAAGCTGGGATCCTCTCTGCATCCATTGGCCTCTGTTCCTTGAAGACAGCCAGGACCTGGATTCTTGCTAATTCAAGTTCCATTCTGCACATCCATATTTCCCCCTGTAAATTGCAGAATTGTTAGTTCAGTACTCTGGGAAGTTGCTATTCTTTGTTCTCACACTTGACCTAGTTCTTTGAGCACTCTTAACCCTTTCACAGATCACTTAAAAACAAAAGCCTGGGCTCCATTAATCTGATACAGAGTGTATCAGATGGTTAGAGATTCTAATTAAGGAACAAAGAAACCCATGTCTTGGAGAAAGTAGCTAAAGGCTTTATTATAGGAACTCCATTCTAAAATAGGAAAGTTACTCACGGTCCTAATCTAAAGCAGTTTAATTCTAGGGACAAGCTGAGAGAAGACTGGGAGGAATATGAGGTAGAGAGAGACATTCCTAAGGGTATCAGTTTACATCACAGTCAGTCTAGGTAAATACACAGGGGTGCCACAAAGCACCAGTCCCTTTTTTTCCTAATTTTTACAGTAGAGTCAGTATAGGTAGACAAATAGGGAGGACACAGTGGATCATTCAAACTATCTAATCCTATTACTACTGCCCTCTCTGAGGCATTCTTGTGCTAAGGGTTGTTACACTTGTAATATCCCATTTCTGGCTGGTTTTACCAGCCTGGTTTTCAATAAACCTTTCCCTTTCCCAAGGCACAATTGCAAACTTCATTCCCCATGGAAATCAATGTAGAAATGTGTCTGAATTTAATGTATTTGTGGCTGAGAACTAATGGGTTCACCTCCAAATGAAAGGCAGCAGCAAAGAAGAATCCACAATTTCTAACTGATGTCTTTGTATAAAATTATTTTTTTCTTTTTTTCTTTTAAACATTAATAAACTCGATATGTCTGCATGCAAGTCAATGGAGTATGTTTGTGTTACAATGGTTGATTTGATATCAAGACCCCCTGTCATAGCCCTAGGCTGGGAGGACCCTTTACCACCATGAATTCAAAGCGGGCACATAACCCCAAAAAGAGTCACATCAGCATTTACAACAATTTGCAGATCAAAAAGGCCAGGCTTAGGAGTTGCCAAGCAGGACATTCACACCTAGAAGATTTATGAGTGCCGGCCAGGATGTGTCCGGCTGAAGATGAGATAACATTAACATCCCATCTCCTTTCCTTTGGAAATTGTCTACTTCAAAGGGTAGCAATTGGAATCCTTTCATATACAACAGTAACTCTTTGCCTCAGGCTAGAATTAGGGTATAAATGCTCCCCAAAATCTCAGGCACATTGAGGTCTGGATAGATTTCATGGCGACACTGCACCACTGTGATTTCTGACTAGAGTCCTGGCTCTATCCATTGTCCTTTCCCTTTCATAATGGTTGAGTCTATCCTGCCCTGGTGGCGCAGTGGTTAAATGCCTGTACTGCAGCCACTCACTCATAAACCACAAGGTTGTGAGTTCAATACCAGCCAGGGCTGAGGCTCGACTCAAGCCTGCATCCTTCTGAGGTCGCTAAAATGAGTACCCAGCTTGTTGGGGGTCAATCAGCTCACAGTTGTAAACCGCTTAGACACCCCATAGTGTGGTATGAAGTGGTATATAAATTAAGCTGCTTTGCTTTGCTTTGCTTTAGCCATCTTCATTCATTATTGGAGCAGCCTCCTTCAGGTAATTATCACCATTAGAAAGCCTTGTGTTTCCTATCCAAGCTAACTACTTTACTTTTGAGTTCTTGTGTGTATGTTAGTGTCTTTGTATGTTTGAATCCCCAAATAAATTACACTTCATTGGAAAGCTTTGCTCTATTACTCTATTCCCTAGCCACCTCCGCAAACATAGGATAAAAGAGCCCATAGAAGACTTGGACTTGGGATTTGTTGTTTTGTGGGATATTAAGCCTTTTCTATCAGAACCCTCTGTTGCCACAGCAAATTCGAGACCCCAAGATTCCATAGTACTGAGCCATGGCAGTGTCAAACTTCATTATTTCTGCAGTGCAGCTCCAGCCTCAGCTTCCAAGATCAGACAGGATCTGGTGTCTTTAAGGTACTTAGGCATTGTGTGGTGATAATGAGCTATGTTCCCACTGGTAGGTGTGTGTGTGTTAAGAAAAAAGCAGGTTGGGAACAAACCAAAGTCATTTTCACACTAAATACTGGGGCCAGTTCTGGGCACCACAATTCAAAAAGGATATTGACAAGTTGGACCGTGTCCAGAGGAGGGCATCCAAAAGGTGAAGGGTCTGAAAGCCATGCCCTATTAGGAGTGACTTAGGGAAGCTGGGTATGTTTAACCCAGAGAAGAGACAGTTAAGAAGTGATATGACAGCCCTGTTTAAGTATTTGAAGGGGTGTCACATTGAGGATGGAGCAAGCTTGTTTTCTGTTGCTCCAAAGAACAGGACATGGAGCAGTGGATGCAAGCTACAGGAAAAGAGATTCCATCTCAACATTAGAAGGAACTTCCTGACAGTAAGAGGTGTTTGACAGTGGGACACACAGTACCTCAGAGAGTGACGGAGTCTCCTTTTTTGGAGGTCTTAAACAGAGGCTGAATGTCCATCTGTCAGGGGTGCTTTGATTGTGAGTTCCAGCATGGCAGAACAGGGTTGGACTGGATGGCCTTTGGGATCTCTTCCAACTCTAGGATTCTATGAAATATGACCAAAGTAAGAAGGACCAGAAGCTCCCCTCTGTGCTACACTTTTCTCTCTGCATCGGAGACTGTGACCTTCCTTGCTCACAAGGAGGCCTTAAGGATGGTTCTGCTTGACCTTAGATGTCGTGGGCCTTGCTGCAAAGGAGAAGACATCCAGGCCTCCCCTGAGATCCCCTGTGTAGCTGGAGTGTGTGTGTCTGAAGGGTGTGTGTGTTGTTGTTGTGCTTGCTGTCTCCTTTGAACATTTGCTTCTGTGCCTCATCTTCTCCTCTCTGCTCCTGCCCTGGGCAACCTAGCTAAATGAATCCTGAATGGGCTGAGCTATTGGTTTCGGGGTGTGTGTGTGATATTCCCAGGGTGACCAGATGTCATAACCACAAAGGAGGACAAGGCACCACAAAATGTAAGACATTCAAGAAAGATGGAAGACATTGCGCAACAAAAGCTCAAAACACTTCATTATGCTCAAAATGGAGGACATTTTGGAATTCCTCCAGGACAGAAGGTTGAAATGTAGGACAGGTCCTGGGAAAGGAGGACCTCTGATTATCCTGCATGTTCCCTATGATATGTTATCATTTTAGTATTTTAGCATTTTATAGCGCTGTGTTCTATCATTTGTTTTTTGTTATATATGTCTGATGTTCTGCCCTTTGGTGAAAAGGGTGTTACAAATAAACACTATTATTATTATTATTGTTGCTGTTGTTGTTCCTCACGGCTACATGGGGAAAAAACTTAAATACTTCAATGGATAGTCCTCACTTCTGTCCCAAGCCTTGTGAGGTAAACTACTGAAATGGGAAATGTGGGAGAGATTTCACTTTCCCTAGGCTCCCTGATGTTCTTCTGATCAGTTGCCCTCTTTTTCCAGGACACATCCTCCATTTAACCCTTCTGTCCAGGAGGAATTCCCAAATGTCCTCCATTTGGAGCATCACTAAGCAGCCCATTGAGTACAGGGTGAACAGGGGTCCTCCTTTTCCAGGACATGTCCTCCATTTAATCCTTCTGTCCAAGAGGAATTCCCAAATGCCCTCCATTTGGAGCATCATTAAGAAGCCCATTGAGTACAGGGTGACTAGAGGTCCTCTTTTTCCAGGACATGGCCTCCATTTCAGCCTTCTGTCCAGGAGGAATTCCCAAATGCCCTCCATTTGGAGCATCACTAAGAAGCCCACTGAGTACAGGTGACCAGGGGTCCTCCTTTTCCAGGACATGCCCTCCACTTAATCCTTCTGTCCAGGAGGAATCTCCAAATGTTCTCTATTTGGAGCATCACTAAGAAGCCCATGGAGTACTGGGTGACCAGAGATCCTCTTTTTCCAGGACTTGCTCTCCATTTCCACCTCCTGCTCAGGAGGAATGCCAAAACGTCCTCCATTTGGAGCAGGACTAATGGGGGGTTGCAGACTGCCAGAAATAGTGCAAATTTGAGTCCACTTTAAGGGTTAGGGATAGGGTTAGGGAATCATGGGAACTATTTTATTGTGGCACCAGAGCTCTCTGACAGAGAAGGTTCAATGTCTCAGAAAAAAACCAATTCCCATGATTCCCTAGCACTAACCCTAACCCTAAAAGTGGACTCAATTTGCACTGTTTCTGGCAGTCTGCAACCTCCCTAAGTATGGATTTGATATTTCTATGAGTGTTTTCAGCTTCACACTGGACCCTGTCCTCCATTTTGTCCTGAGTGTCCTCCTTGGCAGCGAGGACACCCCTGGTCACCTTGTTCTGAGACAAAACCTGTCACCCAACCCTGCATTTGTCTCTGTGTCTGTGGTCCAAAACTCATTGCAGAAGTAATAATAATCATCATCCAGTCTGAGACTGCTTTAACAGCCCTGGCTCAATGCTAGGGAGTTCTGGGAATTGTATTTTATTGTGTCCCCAGAGCTCTCTCTGACAGAGAAGGCTCACAAAACTACAGTGGCTAGAAATCCCCAGCGTTGACCCAAGGCAGTTAAAGGGGTCGCCTTAAACTGGATTCCTTGTGCAGTGTGTTGTGCTGACGTCAGAGCGGGCGCGACGCCAGCGCTTGCGGACCGGAAGCTACGCAGAAAGAGCGCGCTGGCCCTTAGGCCTCCCGGAAGTGCCCTTCTCCTCGCTTCCCTGGGCGGCAGCGGGAGCAGGAGCGAAGATGCCAGTGGCGGTGATGGCGGCGGCTGGGAGCGGCGCCTTCGGATACCGGAAGTTGCTGGAGCAGTGTGAGACGCAGGAGCTGGAGGTAAGCGGGCGGCGCCTGACTCGCACCCAGAACCTTTCACACGTGCGGCGTCCCACACGGGCGCCTTGGGAAGAGCCTTTCACTTAGGAGAGTATTTCATCCTAAGGGCGTGTGACTCCCCCCCAAACAACAACAATAACAACAGCTCACATGGTTTCACTTGATAACATGTCTCTGTTACATCACTTACATCTTTTTTTGTTTGCAAGGGTTTATGTGTCTTGTTGCATGTATTCTATGTTAATATATTCTGAAATGTGAGACTGTTTTCTAGGCATTTTGGACATGAAGGGCCTGTACAGACTGCCAGAAATGATCCATCTTGAGACCACTTTAACTGCCCTGGCTCAGTGCTAGGGAATCATGGGAATTGTAGTCTTTTCTGAGACGTTGAGCTTTCTCTGTCAGGGAGCTTTGGTGCCACAATAAACTACAGTTCCCATGATTCCCTAGCACTGAGCCAGGGCAGTTAAAGTGGCCTCAAGTTGCATTATTTCTGGCAGTCTGTACATGCCCGAGGTTAACCAACTGTGCAGTCCCACCCTGATATAAAAATTCAACTGCTTTTAAAGATTTCATAACTGTAATTGAGAGAAATCCACCAGTGATACCTTTATTGGCCAACCAAAATGAACAGTATAATTGTTGCAAGCTTTCAAATTCCATGGGATTCTTCATCAGGAAAGATGTTACAATCCAGGCAGGAGAAAAACAACTGGAGATGTTAGTCAGATCCCTGAAACAACATCTCAGGCTCGGCCAAATTGATCACCAACAATGGTCCGCCCTGGCCTCATATCGGGAGGCATGGAGATGCACTATCCACAATGCTGCAGCCTTATTTGAGAACTCACATCGAACAAATCTCAAAGAGAAACGACAACGCAGAAAGAATCACAACCCGGAAACATCACCCAAGGAGACCTTCTGCTGTGCTTTCTGCAACCGGACTTGTTTATCTTGGATTGGCCTTTTTCGTCATCAGCGTTCTTGCAGAAAGTGTGGGATGAGTCCTTCCTGAATCTTTGTTTGTGAAGAAAAGCCAGAGAGATGTTGTTTCAGTCTTTAGTTAAGATGGTATATGGTGGAGAGGATATCTTTTGCAGGCAGGCTCCTCCTCCTTCTGGCCCTGTGGCTATAGGGAGATTTGCAAAGTCCAGGAAATTTAAAATCCATTTGCATCTCAACAGGGACCCCTCTTTTTCAATCTAATATGTCTGCATATTGTTTCCACCTCACATACTTGGAACACCTACTAACGGAAGATCAGAGAAGAAAGTGCAAAGGCAGGCTTAATGCTGAACATAAAGAAAACAAAAATAAGGACCACTAAGGACCTTCACAAGTTCAACCTAGACAATGAAGAAATGGAAATAGTAAAAGAGTTCCCATACCTGGGATCAAACATTGATAAAAATGGGGACTGCAGTCAGGAAATCAGAAGAAGACTAAGAATGGGGAGGGTGGCTATGAGAGAACTAGAAAAGATTCTAAAATGCATAGATATACAACTCATCACAAAAGTTAGAGTCATACAAGCCATTGTATTCCCTATTACCATGTATGGATGTGAAGAGAGCTGGACAGTTAAGAAAGATGATAGGAAGATCAACTCATTTGAGATAATGTGGTGATGGAGAAGAGTGCTGAGGATCCCATGGACAGCCCAAAGGACAAACAAGTGGGTCCTAGAGCAGATCAAGCTGGAAACTTCCCTGGAAGCCAAGATGACCAAACTGAGGCTGTTGCACTTTGGACACATCATGAGAAGAGAGGACTCTTTGGAAAAAAACAATAATGCTGGGAAAGGTTGAAGGAAGTTGGAAGAGAGGAAGGCCACATGGCAGATGGATAGAATCTATTAAGAAGGTCACAGGTATTAAGGGGTTGTAGGAATTAAGGAGAGCACTGGAGGACAGAGGGTCTTGGAGATGTCTCATCCATAGCGCAGCCATGAGTCAAGATCGACTCAAGGACAGTTAACAACAACAACAACGACTCCATTCCAGTGAGGTCACAGGCCCCTTTGTGGCAGAGAACAATGGATTCCTCCAGAAGGAGGAGGAGCCTGCCTTCAAAAGTTATCCTCCCCACCACATACCCATCTTAAGTAAAGACTGAAACATGTGGGCATCTGACTAATATCTCCAATTGTATCACAGATGGATTTTTGTTTGAATTTGCTAAATGGCTAACACAGCTATGCCTGAATATTTTCTGTAATCGAGAGAGTTCAGCCATTAGGAATTCCTAAATGTCCTCCATTTGGGGCACCACTAAGGAGCCCATTGAGTATAGGGGGACCAGAGGTGGTCCTCCTTTCCCTAAACATGTTCAGCGTGTTGTCCAAAACTGGTTGGTGTTCCGAAAGAAGCCAGGCTATAACAAACACGCGTGTCAAGTAGCGAGTCACACTGTCTCAGCATCCTCAGCATCCTCCTCTGAACAAAGCTTTGCCTAGAAAACCCACATAAGTCAGAAATGACTTCAAGGCACATAACAACACAAACAAGTGAGCAAGCCAGGCTTTACAGCGCAAGAACAAACGTGTGTCCTCTTTTGGTTGAGTAGGATATCACACTCTCTCAGCCTCAGGGGGAGGCAGAAGCAAACCTTGCCTTTTCTTTAAGGCAAGAAAACCCCATGATAGGTTTGCCTTAAGGTCACAATAATTTGGAAATGACTTGAAGGCCCACAACTTGTTCTGTGTGAGAACTAGGTCTCTAGTATACCATGTGATCCAGTGTGACAAAATGGTTTGAGTGTTGGGCTATGACTCTGTAAATCTAGGGTTCAGTTCTCAGTTCAGCCAGGAAACCCATTGGGTGGCCTTGGGCAAGTCACACTTTCTCAGCCTCAGAGGAAGGCAATGGCAAACCTCTCAACAAATCTTGCCAAGAAAATCCCATGATAGTGTCTTCTTAGGGTCATCATAAATTGGAAACACCTCGAAGGCACACAACAACAAGAGATGATAGCAAGCCAGCCTCTCCAGTTCATGCATTCATACATGTTAAAATGATTAGTTAAGAAGTTTCTTTAGAGAGGAGGTGGGCTGCATGCACCAGCACCCACCCCATTGACATTCTCACACACCAAGGGCATATATAGGTCTGTCCCCAGCTTTCCACTCCACCAAATGCATTTGAAGAAGTAGACTGAAGCCTAGGAAAGCTCATGCTGCCAACCTCTTTTTTTAGTCTCAAAGGTGCTACAACATCTCTCTACATGCAGCACCCATTCTGTTTGTGATAACCAAGGTACATAGTTTTGCTAACACAGAGATGTTGTGGTTAAAAGACATTTGTGTTCCCAATCAGGAAACTTGCAGGGGGAGATGTGTTGGCCATTTAGCAAATTTAAACAAAAATCTACCTAACAGTGATACCTTTATTGGCCAACCAAAATGCATAATATACGTGTTGCAAGGTTTTGAAGCTCCACTGGCTTCTTCATCAGGTATGATGTTACAAACATCAAAATGCGGGCATCTAACAAACATCTCCATTTTTGTAACATCTTGCCTGATGAAGAAGCCAGTGGAGCTTCAAAAGCTTGCGACAAGTATATTATATATTTTGGTTGGCCAATAAAGGTATTACTGTTTGGTGGATTTTTGTTTGAATTTGTGTTCCTAGTTATACAGAGGCCTAGGCCATAGGCAGTCGTTCCACATGAGTCCTGTTATTTTGTGCTTTACTTGCATGGTATTTTTGTTGCATTGGTGAATTGATCCCTGTGTGGCTCCCACACTTACTATATAATGCACTGTAATTGTTGGCTGTAAAAGTTGGCTGCATGTTTTCCCTGTTGTTCTGCATGAGAACTAGGTGTCTAGTACACAGTGTGAACTAGTGTGGTGTAATGATTTGAGTGTTGGACTATGACTCTGGAGACCAGGGTTTGAATCTTAGCTCAGCCATGTAAACCCATGGCCCTTGAGCAAGGCACGTGCTCTCAGCCTCAGGAGAATGCAGTAGCAAACCTCTGAACACATCTTGCCAAGAAAAACCCATGATAGGTTCACCTTAGTGTCGCCATAAGACACAATCGCACACAGAGAATACAATCCTGGTTGTATATTTATCTCACATTTGGACCTAGTGTCTGCATCCCCAAGAGGGGGATTAATGCCAGCTGGTGAGGCCACATAATTTAGGAATGGCTGTTCTCTCTCTAAGAGAGCCAGTGTGACATAGTGGTTTGAGTGTTGGGTTACAACTCTGGAGACCAGGATTCAATTCCTAGCTCTGCCATGAAACCCATTGGGTGACCTTGGACAAGTCACATGCCCTCAGTCTGAGGGAAGGCAGTGTCAAACTTCCTCTGTACAAAATCTTGCCAAGAAACCCAATGATAGGGTCGCCATAAGTTGGAAATGACTTGAAGGCACACCACAGCACATCAAATTTCTCTCTAAATGGTATGTTTGTAGTTGTTTATTTGTGAGGAA
Organism: Phrynosoma platyrhinos; assembly: GCA_020142125.1. NCBI lineage: Eukaryota > Metazoa > Chordata > Lepidosauria > Squamata > Phrynosomatidae > Phrynosoma > Phrynosoma platyrhinos. The sequence goes on from CM034701.1 coordinate 207,730,250, forward strand.
GCCAGCTTAGAGCAGTCCACCACCGGAATGTAGTCCCCAAATACTTTTCTGAACCCTGGGCTGCATCCTTCATTCAGTGATTATAAACTGTTGCTTATGAATGCACCTCTATCAGAGGCAGTTCAACTAGTAGGATGCTAGTTCCCATGCTCTCCTTTGTATGATGGGAAGTAGAAGCGTTCTGAAAGACGAGGATGGCTGGAGGTGACCTGGGGGACATAGCAACACAGGATCTCTGAGCAGTTCAGTGCTAGTCAAAACAAGAACCTATGCCTTTCTGTTCAATCTAAATTTGAGGATCATCCTTGTAGTTGCATTTGGTGTTAGCATGCCTTGGAAGCTGAACATAGCTTTGGGACTCCTGCTTCAAGCCTGACTTCAAGGAGGAGCATGGGAACTGGCATCCTACTAGTGAACAGCCTCTGATAGAGGTGCATTCATCTGCTGATGAAACTATAATACTAGCAGAAATTCTTACAGACCTGGAACACCTACTAAGGAAGATCAAAGAAGAAAATGCAAAGGCAGGCTTAATGTTGAACACAAAGAAAACAAAAATAATGACCACAGAGAACTTACACACATTCAAACTAGACAATGAGAAAATAGAAATAGTAAAAGAGTTCTCTTATCTGGGATCAAACATTGATTGGAATGGGGACTGCAGCCAGGAAATCAGGAGAAGATTAAGAATGGGGAGGGCGGCTATGAAAGAACTAGAAAAGATCCTAAAATGCAAAGACATACAACTCAGCACAAAAGTCAGAATCATACAAGCCATCATATTCCCTATTACCCTGTATGGATATAAAATATGGACAGTCAAGAAAAGATAGGAGGAAAGTCAATACATTTGAGATGTGCTAGAGAAGATTGCTGAGGATCCCATGGACAGCCAAAAGGACAAACAAATAGGTTCTAAAACAGATCAAGCCAGAGATATCCCTAGAAGCCAAGATGACAAGACTTAGACTGTAGTACTTTGGACACATCATGAGAAGACATGAATTGTTGGAAAAGACAATAATGTTAGGAAAGGTCGAGGGAAGTAGAAAGAGAGGAAGGCCGCATTCTAGATGGATGGACTTTATTAAAGAGACAACGAATAAAAGTTTTGCAAGAGCTTGGCAGAGCAGTAGAGGATAGGAGGACCTGGTTATATCTCATCCACAGGGTCGCCATGTGTCGATACTGACACGAAGGCAGTTAACAACAACAACAACAAGTACAGTATGACAAGCCAGAGTGGTGTAGTGGTTTAAGTGTTGGGGACTAGAGTTTGAATTCCTTTTCAGCCATAGAAGCTCACTGGGAGACTGGGCAAGTCACATACTCTCAGCCTTAAAACCCCCCGATAGGTTCACTTTAGGGTCACCATAAGTTGGAAACATTTGAAGGCACATAACAACATTTACAATATGGCTGCTCTCCTCCTCTTATGCTGTAGGCTGACTGGGGCCTGAAGGAAAGCTTGTGATCCTTCTTTATTGCCTTTACTCCTTCTCCTAAGTAATTGGTCACAAATTTTCCCTCTTTCCTTAATATTTAAATGAAGAATCTTGCTTTCTCACTTGCTGCACAGACAGCGATGTTAGCTGTATTAGCAGTAATGCACACACAACACAGAGGATCAAAAATCCATTTGGATTGGTTGTGTAGTATCTTTTATAGACTAACAAATGTTCAAAAACACATGCTTTTGAGATCTTTATATCTTTTCATCAGATTAATTTTTTAAGTAGGTGGGGAGGGAAAACGATATTGAAATTATAATGTATTATAGTTATTATTAGGTGATTCAAGCTGATTTTTTTCCAAAAGATTGCAGTTATCAGCTTAGACCAAAACATTACAAAAAAATTTTTTGTATCAGAGACTGCCAAATTTACTAATGTTTCTCATCCTGGAGGAAGGTTTTTATACCACTTGAAGATAAGGCTCTATTCATTTTTTAATGAATATTTATATTCCACTCTTCATACACAATCTTTTATATTAAACTAGGTAGCATGTTGGACTAAATATACAAGGCTTGCAAAAATGGGTACTCATTTAGTATATCTTGTCTAATGATCCATCCCTTCCACTTACTAGGTAAAGTGGTAGGGAAGAACTAGGAAGTCATTATATTAACAACAAAATTTGAGAGTGACTCTCGGATGCTTTTGTGTTGTTTTGTGCCTTCAAGTTCTTTCCAACCTATGGCGACACTAAGTTAACTTATCATGGGATTTTCTTGGCAAGATTTGTTCAGCGAGGGTTTGCTTTCACATTCCATTGAGTCTGAAAGAGTGTGATTTGCTCAAGGTCAACCAGTGGGCTCTATGGCTGAGGAGGATTCAAACTCTTATCCAAAGTCATAGTCCAACTCTCAAATCAGAACACCATGCTGGATGTGGTAGGAGCCCTGGTGGCGCAGTGGTTAAATGCCTGTACTGCAGCCACTCACTCATAGACCACAAGGTTGCGAGTTCAGTACTAGCCAGGGCTCAGGCTTGACTCAGGCCTGCATCCTTCCGAGATCGCTAAAATGAGTACCCAGCTGTTGGGGGGCAATGAGCTTACAGTTGTAAACTGCTTAGACATCTCATAGTGCAATATGAAGCGGTATATAAATGAAGCTGCTTTGCTACTAGATGACAAAAAATCAGAGGCCAAATTACATAGTTTTACATAGTAGCTGGAGAAGATGAACTCTTTCTGAAGTTTAGGGTCTTATTACATAATAATGCAAATGTTTTTCTTCTGTGCAAAGAGTTGCACCCTTTTTTGATCACTTGGGAAGAAATTTCAGGTTTGCTTCTTTGATTTGCTCCTCAACTTAAATTAGAACTATAGTGGGGGGAAATTTGTACACTCAACTTTTCATTTTAAAGTTGCATCCAGGGACCATGCAAATCAGAATGAATAAGACTGAGACAAACAGCTCATTCTGTGTGTGTTGTGTGAAAAGGAGGGACAGGACTACATGTGTTGTATAATCTGAATAAATTACTTTGGTTTTTTTAAGGCCCCTGGCGGAATAGCAACACCACCTGTTTACGCTCAACTCCTTGCTTTGTACCTTTTGCATAATGACATGTAAGTAAGGACTCCTTTTAATATCTCTGATACTAGGATTTGAAAAGCGCTTAGTTGCAAGCTGTATGCTTATAAATTTATCTTTACTGTTTGTTTATCCTTACACGATCTGGATCTTTAAAGCCAGAGTTCCTGGTTTGTGCTTAGTAATAGACAAACCACTTTGGAAGGTCCATAGTTAGTATTGTTTGCTTAGGGCCCGAACAGGCCAAATGAAGCAGCTTCGGGCCACTTTTGACATGTGCTTTTCAAATGACACAGATGTCCTATGAGGCCAGAAGCCACACCAGAGCTGTGCTTTGGTACTAAGGACTAGAGCGCTGCTTCGGTGAGGCTTCCAGTCTCTTAGGACACATACATCATTTAAATAGCACACAACCAAAGTGGCCTGAAGCCACTTGATATGGCCTGTCTGTTTGGGCCCTTAGTGATCAAGCAGTGTTTACAAACACTATGTTGAACAAGAAAGTTAATTGATTACTAAAACATGCTAATGCATGACAGAATTAAAAACAACCAGGAAACTATACAGTAAAACTGTGCTTCTGTTTTGAGAAAAGTTATCTGCAGCTTATGGATCTATCTGGTTTTTTGCCTGAAGTTCTATCTTTTTTGAAAGGACTTCTAGTACTACTATTTTAGTTCATGAAAATATTATCAAATTATAGTGTTATTTTTATATTTTTAGGAATAATGCACGATATTTGTGGAAAAGAATCCCTCCCGCTATTAAGTCTGTAAGTACTTTTCAGTGCTGCAAACAGGAGAAACTGTAAATTTATGTATTTTGTTTCTTGAAATTAATAGCTAAAAATCCTTTATTATGGTGCTGGAACAGTAGTTTGGCTGCTTTCATTGTTAATGTGTAGGAGCGTTTTTGCCATTGTGTCAACAGATATATTTCATGGATCTGAGTGTGATAGCTATATGATCTGTTAATAAAACTTGTCCGTCACTTTGGGTACTCTTGGGAGAGAATGTAGCTCTTTATAGGGCTCGCTTTTCAGAGTTCAGCTGCATAGTTTAGAACAGTGGTTCCCAAATTTTGGTACTCCAGATGTTTCCCAGAATTCCTGATTATTGGCCAAGGTGGTTAGCACTTCTGGGAGATAAACTCCAAAACACATGGTGGGCCAAAATTTGGGAAATATGGTTTCCAGTATGTCATGGAGGAAAAAGAATAGGTCGTCTTTGTTTACTGGCTATTCCAGCACATGTGTATTCCCTCTCAACCCTTCTTTCATTACTGCAGCATTGTGATTTTCATTAATTCATGGTGAATTTTGCTTCTATTAAGGAAGAATGGGAGATATGTCATATTCAAAGTGTTTATGAATTAAAGAATGATAAGAGTTGGAAGGGACCACAGTGGTCATCAAATCCAAACCCCTGCCATGTAGGAAATACGCAACCAAAACATTTCCAAGAGGTGGCCATCCAACCTCTGTTTAAAGACCTCCAAAGAAGTGGTGTCCACCATCTGCTGAGGCAGTTTGTTCCACTGTGAACATCTGTTACAATTTCTTGTAATTTGAATCTATTGGTTCAAGTTACAGTCTCTGGAGCAACAGAAAACAACCTTGTTCAATCTTCTAAAGAGGCCATCCCTTCACATTTTTAGGGATGTCTATCATATCACCTCTCAATCTGTTCCTCTCCAAGCTTAGACACCTGTGTTTGTATGAAGTACATGCCAGTTCAATTTGCTAAACAGAGTTTGGGAATTGTGTTGAATGTTAAATCCTTGTAGATGAGTTGGAAAGGTAAAGTAAAGGTATTCTCCATTGACAAGGTTGTTTAGTCATGTATGACCATAGGGGGCGGTGCTGATCTCCATTACTAAGCCAAAGAGCCAGCATTGTCAGAGACTACTCTGTGATCATGTGGCACCTGAATTTTCATAGAAATTCTTTAGAGACAATCATCTGACTTTGATCTTTTACTAAAGTCAGATAATTGTCTCTAAAGAATTTCTATGAAAATTCATAACAGATCACATACACATCTCCTGAAGTAGAGATAGGATCAATTACTCAGCACACATGGTCTAGACCAGAGGTAGGCAACCTTTCCCCTTTAAGGGCCGAGGGACTTCAGCTCCCAGAATCCCAGGAGCTATTGACCAACATGGAACTAATTGGCCAACATGGCTGAGGCTTCTGGGAGCTGAAGTCCCTCGGCCCTTAAAGGGGAAAGGTTGCCTACCCCTGTATTAAATCCTCTGGCAAGTTATAATTTTATTTAGCTGTTATTACTTGGACAGTAGACTGCCAATGGAAATCAGGTGCTGTAGACTATATTTCATAGGAAGGATCTGGTAAAATCACCTCTGAGTATTCCTAGCCCTATAAAAAGCTACATTCTCTCCCAAAGTAACTGAGTATTTCGTGCCTGAGATAAACTTATGAAATGCATGGAGTTTCTGTAAATCAATAAGGGATTTGAAGGCAAATAACACAAGCATTATTCTTATTCTACCTTTCTGCCAGAGTCATGAAGGCTCTTCATAATGAAGCACTGAATGTGGTTCATTTTAATATCAATCATGTAATTTAAAAAAAAAATGCAACAGAAAATGGTAATATTTCTGGAAAGAACAGAGAAAACAGTTTCTGGAAAGAACAGAGAAAAATTATATAATGGATAGTCCAGAAGAACAGCAATTCTTCAGAAGACAAGATGCAAAGGATGCAAAAAATAGATCCCATATCCTAGCAGCCATTAAAGAAAATACTTTTTTCTTCTTTCCAACAGCTTTATGTTTATTGTCAATTAGATACTAAGTGCGATCTCTCCTATTTAACATATCTGACAGTTTTATATAAGGGCGAAGACGGTATTACATGTAACTTAAAGTAGACTTCTAGAGAGAAGAGCTTTGAGGTTGTAATTTATGAAACGAATATGGCTTTGTTGTGACTCATTTCTTATTTTACAGGCAAATCCTGAGCTTGGTGCAATTTGGGCAGTAGGACAAAGAATCTGGCAGAGAGATTTTCCTGGAATTTATACAACAATTGGTGCACATCAGTGGTCAGAATCTATTCAGCCAATTATGGAAGCACTTAGAGGTATAAACATCATTCTAATAGTCCTTTTTTACTTTGCAAGATGAGTGTGTGATTTCACAGAAGTTGTTCAAAAAAGGTTAATTATTCTGTTTTGATTCTATCTTCATGTTTTTTTTTTAAAAGTGCTCAATGCATTATTGAGCAGTTGCACTTCCTTGGGACAAGCAGTCACCACTCCAGCCTCTCTCCTGTGAACACTGTTTCCCAAATTCCAGCCAAATATGTTTTTTGTGGGTTTTTTGGGCTATGTGGCCATATTCTAGAAGATTTTATTCCTGACATTTCTCCAGCAAATGCTGCGCTCAGAGTCAGAAGGATAGGAGAGACCCTCTCACAGACACAGAAGTTTACCGCATACCATGCAGCTGTGGACAAGTCTACATAGGGACCACCAAATATAGTGTTCAAATATGAATCAAGGAACACGAGAGACACTACAGACTGGGTCAGCCAGAAAAATCAGCTGTAGCAGAAAAACCTTATAAACATCCTGGGCATAAAATGCTATTTAAAACACAGAAATTTTGGACCATCGGATCAAAATGAACAGGGAAGCCATTGAAATCCACAAACAAGACAATTTCAACAGGAAAGAAGAAACCCTTAAAGTAAACAAAGTCTGGCTGCCAGTCCTGAAAAACACCCAAAATCAAGACACAGCATGTGCAAATGAAAACCACCCAGGGTCAGGGGTTTTCCCAGCAGACAATGGATCATTAATTAAATGGACACAATGCCTCCTTGCATATCTTCCTGAGGTTTTGCCATTCAGCAACAGAACAACACACAGATTAACATGTAAATCACCAAGGGTCACACAGTATGTATATATATATATATATACACACACACACACACACACACACACACATACATACACATACCCCACTCACTTCCCTGCCACCATTCTCTGAAGATGCCAGCCACAGATGCTGGCAAAACATCTGGAATAAGATCTTCTTGAACACGGCCACAGAACTCGAACCCCCCACAAAAAACTATGGATGCTAGCCACCACAAAAAACTATGGATGCTAGCCATGAAATCCTTTGATTTCACATCCAGGCAAATAAATTCAAGGAAATTTATGCCAGGTGTTGTGAACCCAGCAAATCCAGATGTGTCTTTAGCTGAGCATCTTGGTTGCTGGCTGTAATGTTTCCCGGGCCCTTTGAGGAGAAAGTTGTTCATGCTTGGGTAGAACCTAATGCCACCATTCTTGCAGTGTTGGGGTGTATGTGTGCGCGATCAGTGCTTCTTTGGTCACATTTGTTGAGATAAGTTTCATTTACTGTGATATTATGTGGATCAGGATCCACAAGTCAGTCTACCTCAGAATATGGTTTTTGCCACTTTTAAAAATTTTTTGTTGTAGTCCAGCAGATATTAAATACAATATGGTTTTTAAAAAGTAAAAATACAATGCAGAATAATACAAAAATATGATATAAAATACATAATATAAAATATTATGGAGAAATCCTGGCATATATAAGCTTAACCCTTGACTTTCGTGACTGACAAGAGCCAATCCAAGGCCAGATCCAAGATGTAGAAATCTCACTGTTTAAGGGAAGCTGAATGCCTCTTTGAGGGGGTGTGATGTAGTGTGCCCTTTCCTGAAGGGGATCTCCCTGAACCAAGAGGTGTATGAGAACTGGATAGATGATAGGAGAGTGATGCTTTGTTGACCCTTCTGCTTCTCTCAATGGCTTTTGATACCATTGACCAAGGTATCCTACTAGAACGCCTCTGGAATGGGAGTAGGAGGTTGTAGTAAGCTATAGCCTGTGCAAAAGTTAATTAGGGTAAAATGTCATTGATGCAAATTTAACTATTATTAGGTAGCTTTTGGAGTGTGAGAGTGTGTGAAATATTGGAGGCTACTGGTGATTGGCTGGGAATTTTTAAGGGAGTATTGGGAGAATTCATCTGGGTGGGTGAGTTGATGTTAGCAGTGGGAGTCAGGTATGTCATGACCCTCTTTGATGTTGACTTGTGGCATGACATTCTGCAATACTTGCTGAATTGAACCCTGCTTGTGCAATACAAGGCCAGAAAGTCATTTTTGTTCTTTACAATATATTCTATCTATTTGAACCTTATGAAACAAATTTTATTTATTTATTTACTTATTTATTTATGGGTGTTAGAGTGTGGCTTTGGTAGGAGGGCAGAGAGTAGGGCTGCCATTATTTATTTGGATTAACTGCTGAAGTTTAGAGTTAGGTTACACTTGAATATTGTTAACAATTAAGAAACTGTTCTTTTAAACTTTAAATTTAAAATTTAAAGCCAGATACTTTTATACACTAAGCACTCTTGATGTTTTTATTTTTCTTCTATTAATGTAATAGATTAATATTGCACACATCTGTTGAATGGCTACGCTTGGGGTGGTTTAGATGCTGACTGTTGTATCTATGATGTCAGTGATACATGGTGAGTACAGTTATATAGGGATTAGCCAACACATGGCTGTCAGCTAATAGTGAGAGAAGATGTTACATAGGGGAGCTGAGCTATTTCTGGAGTCTTAGAACCACACATATAAGGAGAAATGGAGCTTCAGGGCACAAAAGGTATATTGGCGAAGCCATTTGTGAAAGTAAATGAAATAAATAAAAGGTTTCTGCCTGCTAGGTAGTATGATACTGGTGTGAGCGCACCTCACTGGTCATAGCCAGTTGTGGGATTCAGATGGAAAGGTGCTTGTAGATCTGCACGATAGCCACAAAATGGACCAGAGTGGGTAGGCTGACTTAATACAGTGCTCCCACACTATATGCGTGCTTGCCATATGTGGATTTGAGCTTATGCATATGGCAAGCCCAGGAGGACATAATAGTGCATGTGCCTCAGGCCCACGCACAGCACTGTGTGCGGGAGCACGCCACCATAGCAATCAGTGGTATTTAAGCTTATGCGTTTTTCCAGTATGTGGGGGTGGGTGGGTCTGGAACGGATCCCCTGCGTATCAGAAGGGCCCACTGTACTTAATCTAAAAATGCCTTTTCAAGATGTCCCTCAGATTCTCTGCTTCTCATCATAGGAATCTGACCACCAAGTAGTGGGGGGAAATCAAAGGGAAAGGCAAATGGCCATTGTAAATAGTAGATGGGACACTGAGGCATGTTTATGAGAGTTTGTCTTCAATCCCAGGAGATGAAAGGAGATGGACCTGGAAGAGCTAAACTTCAAAGATCCTTTGATATGGACAATCAAAAAACTGGGAGGGGGAAATGGGGATTTGGTAAACTAAAGTACTGGTTTAGTGGGAAATACTCAGAGTTGTTTCGAAAAGGATTGCTGTGGCAAAGTGGCTTGATTCCGGAATAAAGCTATAGTGAATTTACACTTAAAAATGTTTTCCTGGTTCTTCAAGTTTCTTGCTACCAAGTGACCTCAAAAACATGGGAAGGCATTTTAGCTTTGTACCGTTTTAGCTGGGAAACTAGCTGATTAGAACATTGCTTTTTCTCTGCCAATCTCTGCCAGTCTTTCTTTGCCTTAGGTAAGGGCAGATAAGGAAGTTCTGTTCAGATATGCTTCAAGCCATTTTTTCAAAAACAAATCTGACTTTTTCATTGTGGAAATATGCAGAGCATTTTCTTGGAAATGATTCACCATGTTTTCTTTTTACGATTATCCCTCTTGCAGATGCAACTAGGCGACGAGCATTCGGGCTGGTGTCCCAAGCATATACCTCAATAAGCGCAGATGACTTTGCGGCCTTTGTTGGGCTTCCTGTAGAGGAAGCTGTGAAAGGTACTGAAAAGCCACATAGCAGTCTGATCTTGCATTCATCCACTATAGATAATAGATGTTCCCTGCCCAGGTATCAAAAATGCCTTATCTTCCCACTGATCTCCATTATTCTCACTAACATCCCTTCCCCTCACTGTTTTTATCCATTGTATCAGTACATCTTAGTGGCTATACAGACCGGCACAAAGGGGTGCTTGGTGACTGCCATCTGCTTAGCCCCTTAGTTTGTTTTGTATCATAACTATGTAAATATTTATGCAGTTCTAGAAACAGAACAAAATAAGGTGTGTTCTTTGCACACAGTTAAGAGTTCTGGTGAGAGGTGAGTCACTGTTACCCCAGGACATATGGGAACATTCATGGTTTTGAAATTTATGCATGCCTTATAAAGGGGGTGCTTAATATTTGGTTCCAGGACACCTTTTGGATACCAAAATCTGTGGATGCTCAAGTCCTATTAAATACAATGGCTTGGTATAATTGTGCCCCTTTTATAAAATGCCAAAATCAAGGATTATTGTTTTATTTTACATTTTAAAAATATTTTCAATCTGTAGATATGTATTTTATTATTATTATTATTATTATCCTGCCCCTCTGAGTGATGCAACCGGGGCTGCTTACAACATTAAAATATACAATACATATCCCATAGTCCCACCCACCCCTTAAAATACTATTAAACAATAACAATATAAAACACACTTAAGATGCTAATGCAAGTAAACAAATAAACAATAACTGCAGCAGAGTTGGGGAGCATGTTGGGCTATCTTTTGATGCCCGGGGTATCGATTCAGGAAAGGCCTGCTGGAAATCCATCTTAACAGCCTTTTTAAAGCTGTTTAAGGTGGCAATATGATGGATTTCATCCGGCAGGCCATTCGATATTCTGGAAGCGGGTGCTGAAAAGGTCCTCTGGGCGGTTGCAGACAGCCTAGTTTTTATAGGCTGCAGCAGATTCTTCCCAGAGTACCTGATTGTGTGGGGTGGGTTATACGGGAGGAGGCAGTCCCGGAGATAGGTTTGACCCAAGCCATTTAGGGCTTTAAAGGTAATAACCAACCAACCAAGAATCCGTGTATATGGAGGGCCAACTTTACACATATAAATCAGCTAATAGGATGTATAGGATTTTAGCATTATTTATGAGAATGAATTCACTGTATTGATATAATAACAAATCCTATTATGATGAACAAAGTTCCAGGGTAAAATAAAATATTTAATTTGAACTCTCTTCCTCAGTTAGACAATACAAATTAAAATGAAAATCTAAAATAGTAATTAAATTGTCAAACACTTTCACTTTTTCCTGTTTAAAGATATCAGATGATTAACAGCTTGGGATGCAATGGCTTAGTGGTTAAGATGCCAATTCTGATGATTGAAAGATCAGAAAATTGGCAGTTCAAGGCCTGAGTGCTGCATAATGGGGTGAGCTCCCATCACTAATCTCAGCTTCTGCCAACCTAGCAGTTCAAAAGCATGCAAATGCAAGTAGATATATAGATGCCACTTCAGTGGGAAGGTAACAGCGTTCGATGCAGTCATGCTGGCCACATGATCACAATGTCATCCTTAGACAATGCTGGCTCTCTTGGCTTAGTTATGGAGATGTGCCTACCACCCCTACAGTCAGTTACGACTAGACATTCATGTCAAGGGACTACCTTTACCTTCTACTCCCTTTTTGATTATGATTATCAAATGGATTAGAAGCTTGAGCAGTGCAGTTCAGACCAAAAAGAAAATATATCATGCTATAAGATAGGAATGATTGCTTTGTGCATTGAGAAGATAAGGAGATACAAGAGTATAGGATTTATTTGTAATCTATCTTTATGCCACTGGCCATAATAATAAATAAAAAATCAATTATGTTTATAGGAGTACTTGATCAGGGCTGGCAAGCAGATTCATTGACTCGCATGGTTATGCCTAAAAAGCCAGGTAGGTGGAGCTCTTGTTCCATGAGGATTTTTATTTCTGTGGAAAGTATTGGTGGGAAAAGATGACACTTTTGATCTACTTTGCATTGCTTGCCTTCAGTGTAAAATGTTTGAAAAAAATTAGTATTTGCACCCAACTAGAGTCAGAGTTTTTAAACAGCAGGGGATGCTCAGAAAACATGATGTCAGAAGCATGAGTTAGTCCTCATATGGGCACAGGCAGCTTTAATTAAGCAAACATTTTAGAATGTTAAGCTTTTAGATGGAAGCAAACACATTGTGCCTTAAACTCTGCCCAGAATTCTCAGCAAAAGACTAAACTGAACATGTTTTTCAATGACCTTAATTGACATGCCTGAATAAAATGGGGTTGCCATTATGAAGTACCACCCAGCATAAAATGGGTTCTGTGCTTCTTTCTTTTTTGCTAGCTGAAACTAGTGTCCTGTGTTAATGGAGTAAGGAGCAAGAACACATGGGCTGTTGTGTACTTTACTTATTGGCTGAAAATGGTGTGTTCCAAACTAAATAAAATACCTCTAGTGTATGTTTGCTGTTCGTTTTTTATATTATTTCTTTCCCTTTGGCACACAGGAGTATTCTTGCAGAAGTGCTTTTTAAAAACAAAACAAAAAAAACCTAAGCTACTTTCTAAGAAAGGTGTGATTTGCTTGGAGTGAATCCCCTACAGAACACAGAAACCTGGAACCATTTTATATGGCATAGATGCACAGTAGTTCTACAGCAGACAGTTGCTTTTCAGCCAAGATAGGTTAATTGTCACACAAAATTCAAGATAGATTACCATTCTTGGAAATGGGGAGGAATGCTTATGGATCTCTTAATTTCTAGAAATGCTGAAATATTGCTGCCTGTGGAGTGAGACTTCCTTCACCTCAAATGTCTTTTATGCTCTTTTTAAAATAATATCATTAAAAATTACAGAGTGACTTGAAGACATGGCCGTTTTAATATATGGGCAGAATTCATGTTCATGTATGTGTCTGTGATATCCCTGTGTCTGTGTGTTGAAAGCCTAGCCCAAAGCATTGTTAATTTGATGCACTCTGGGGAAAATTGTTTCCAAATTATCAAAAAGGGAATGAAGCTCTAAAAGTAAGAAAAAATTAACTTAAAAGTAAAAAGTAAAGTGGTCAAGCACCAACAACTGGGAATGGAACAAATATGACTGCTTATTCACATCATCATCATCACTTTTAGTATCTAGCTTCATATTCTTAAGCTTTGGCTCTTAATGGATATTAAAAATGCCTGAGTGACTGGATGCTTTGTATTTCTCTATATTTGTAGAGTACTTCCATTTTATTTTATTTTTTAAATTATTGTTGTTTATTATCATTAAATTACTCTTGTATTATGTAATGTTATTAAATTACTGCCATAATTATTATCACTCTGGTCATATTGGCTGTGATGCAGAGTGCTTGAGGTCAGGTAAATAATGTTTCAGAGGTGTAGCAAAATTTGGTAAGACATTTTTTTCTTGCCAGAACCTGGAATGATTTATTGAACACAGAGCTTGCAATATGGAGGAAACAAAAGCAGTAAGGGATCTGCAGGTTTCATTAGGTATTAATGTATAGTTAATGTTGGAATTCCATGAAATAATGATAAAACATTTTGTGTGTATGTGTTTTAGGTCCCCAAGAGCCTTCCTTTAATAGATTTCATCCATTATCAGGTATGTTGTTACATTTCTGGCCTATCTAAAAATAAACCACAATTATGGTGGAAACTAACTGAAATATGTGAGAGATAAGAACAGGTGCAACAACTTAGAAGTTGAGGACCCCCAAGAATTCAAAGCATGCTTCTCCTTCCTGTCTCAATTGGCTACCTGCTGGAACAGAGTAATAGCTGTTAGGTTCCATTCTGGACTCATCATATCCACATACAAATGGATCCAGCCATCCTGTTCCTTTTCAAGGTTTACGTTCAATCTTTGAGCTTCTATATCTATCTATCTATCTAGGTTCGCTCTCCCTTTTCTGGAATTCTGTAATATTCCAAAAACCAAAACTTTTTTTTTCATGAGTGGCTAAGACAGTGACACCTTTGCTTTGTTTCATGCACAAAATTATTTAAAATATTGTATAAAATTTCCTTTAGGCTATGTGTATAAGGTGTACTGTATATAAAACACAAATCAATTTTATGTTTGGACTTTGGTCCTATCTCCAAGATACCTTATTATATTTGTGTATGCAAATACAGATACTCTGATCTCTAAAAAAAAAAAAGCCAAACACCAAACAGCCCTGGTCCCAAGCATTTTGGATAAAGAACTCTCAATCTGTAGTGCTTTTGAAATATGAGTGGGTTTTTGTTTTTGTTTTTTTGGTTTGTTTGTTTATTTACATTTTCCTCAGAACTACATGTGGTATATCCTGTAAGAAATGCAAGTATAGGAAATTGTGATTCAGTGAAAGCAGTGGCTTCTTGGTACAAGGTTAACATAAAGTACAATTTTGTGATGATATTTAAATCCTGGTAAATCAGAGACACAAGCTTTTCATCTCAGAAGGTTACATAAGATGCTGACTTGTAAGTAGGTTTTCCTATACACCCACAAACACAGCAGCAGTTTTTTTTCCTTGCAGGTAAGGAGTGGGGATCTTTTTGTATCCATATAAGGATCTTTGGGGGACAGGATGAAACAAAGGCTTTTCATTTCTTCCCCCAAAGATCCTTATAACACATCACTCCTTGGCTGGAAGGAGTGCTCTTGTGAGAATTTTTGAGGAAGGACTGGAGAGCTTTTTCTTCACCCCACCTCTCGTGATGCTGACACAAGGGACAGGTTCTTCATTTTGATAGACAGCATCCAAGAATGCAAGCTTTTAAGTCCTAAGCAGGCACAAATTCTTGCAAACTTTCAACAAGATACAAAATATATTTTTCTCTCTCGATATTGCCAAGTTAGAGAGCCAGCATGGTGTAGTAGTCTGAGTGTTGAACTACAAGTTTAAAGATATAGCCGTGTTAGTATGTATAATTAGTATTAATTGTAGATAGATTCTGCAGCACCTTTAAGACTATCTGGAAAAAAAAATAAGAAGTTGCCAGCATGAGCTTTCATAGACTTCATTCTTCAGATGCTTGTGGTGAAGTAGACTGAAGTCTACGAAAGCTTATGCTGACAACTTCTTAATTATTTTTTTTTAGTTAGTCTTAAAGGTGCTGCAGAAGCTATCTACAGCTAATACAACTCTGGAGATCAAGGTTTGATTCCCCATACAGCCATGGAAATGCACCATGTGACCTTGGGTGAGTCACATACTCTCAGCCCCAGAAAACCCATGATAGGGTTACCATCAGTCAGAAATGTTTTAGCTACATCTCTAAGGTACAGATTTCATGGTCTTAAGTTACAGATTTAAAAACAGTGCTTACTAATTGCATACAGTTAGTATCCCCCAAGGTTTGAGGGGTAAAATATAGCTATGTTTTGTTACTAGGAGTATGTGTTTTTCATTTACAATTCTAAAAGGCTGGGGAAAAGGAAGGATATGGTGATGATGGTGGTGGTGGTGATGATGATGATGATGATGTCTAATGATTAATAATAAGAATACTCACTATGCTTTCTGCCTTCTTTTTAGAACCTGCTCCAGTCCCACCAATTCCTAATGAACAGCAGTTGGCACGATTAACTGACTACGTGGCTTTCCTTGAAAACTAATAACCCCACTCACTTGTTCATGAGACCTGTGTTCTTCTAGACTCTTTTGACATTTATGTTTATCCTGTTGAATGTTGCAATGTATGCACTATTATGGAATATGCTGGTAAAACATAATTTTCTATTTCATCTTCGTCTGTGTTTTGCTGAAGCAAGGTTTTGGTTCACTTTACCTTCCATAATTTTCAACCAAGTGCATAGCAGTGTTATGTTTTAGGTTTTAAATTCTTGCTCTGTGTTTTGAGGGAGGCAGCAATCTATTACAAATGTGAGGCTATTGAGAAATCTATTAATGTATCAGAAGTCAAACACTGAAAGAGTAAAGAAGGCATGTGTTTGAAAAGAAAAAAAAGGTCTCTTTCCCAAGAACAGTCTTTCCATGGATACTGAAGTCTGACTTCTATGTAGTAAATGGTATTTTCTTGCTCATTTTTTCATGAATCTCTGCAGTTGGCTTGTGTTTTTAATTACCTAATGAAGGCTCCTTACTTAAAAGCAAAATTTTAGTGCTTTTTTT
>CM034701.1:207759181-207776737 GCA_020142125.1 Phrynosoma platyrhinos
ATCTTGCATCGTTGAATTTTCTTTATCTTAATTGGTGTTAAATACAATTTTTTGGTCCACATTTTTCCCCATACACCCATTTGCACATTATGTCCAAAATGTTGTGCCTACCTTATCATATACTCTTTTACAAATTCATTGTCTATCTCTAGCTTCAAAAGGCATTTATACACTTTTTAAAATTAAATGGTCATCACCTTACACAATTCTGAGTAAAACTCATTTTCTCCAGTCTCTATGGTTAAATTCCTCTCATCTTGTTTCAATATTTCATTAAGCTGCAGAAAAGTGAACCAATTAAGATTTTTTGCTTTCTTTAAGGAACCCCCAGGTGGCATGTTTAGAGTGCAAAAAGTCATCATAAAACAACCATTTCCATTTTTTCCCTTTAAAAGCTTCCTTTAGTGAGATGGCTAATGATATCTTGGGGAAAAATATATTGCTTACATTTGTACTAAACCTTTCTAAGAACTTTTCCAATACAATGATTTTTAATATTTCTCCTTTCTTGAAGTCTGGATGTGTTTTGCTTCTAATTTTGCTTGAATTGCTCCTCCCACTCCCATTTCATCCTGATATGTTATGCAAAGATCTGGGAAGTGGGAACAGAGGCAGTGAGGATATTAAAATCTCATTTGTGATGCATTCTAAAATAAGAGGGTGCATACTTCACAAGTATTCATCTGAGTTCATTGAGTAGAGCAAGGACGGGGAAAGCACTGTCTTCTAAAGTTGTTGAACTGCAACTCCCAGAATCCCTCACCAATGGCTAGTACTAATGGGAAGTGTAATCCAGTGACATATGAAAGGCCATATGTTGCCTGAACTGGTATAGAGAAGAATCTCAACCTGTTGAGAATTCACTTGCTTTATGACAAAGAGCTCTTAATCTCTAGAAATAGGAGATTATCACATTAGCTTTGCTGCTGGGATAGACCCGGGATGTAACTTTCTTAAAGCAGATCTTATCGCATACACGCGTCGCCGGGCAGTATGCAGCCCTTATGCAGCCCAGGCTTCTCTCGCAGCTTTGCAAGAATAGGATTTTCATGTTCTTTAAAAGATGCAGGACAAGCCCGGAAAAGCCTGGGTTGCAAATGGGCTGCATACTGCATCCTATATCTCTGGTCTATCCCGGCAGCAAAGCTAATGTGATCATCTTCATAGGTTCACAATGGATGTTATTTGTTCCATTAAACTGCTACTAGCTCTACTGTTACATTGAGACAGTTTTCTACATCTTTGCACAGTTTTCTACATCTTTGCAGAATGTAAATGAAAGAAGAGCCAAATATGAAGGCAGGGGTATTTGGGAACTGTTTGGAGATTTGTATCCTACATGTTTGTAACATAGGGCCTCTACAGACTGGCCCAAAGGGCCAACCTGGAGGCAGGGATGGGGAGGGGCAGCCACACACTGGGCGCCCCAACCCCACACTGTCAGCATCAGGACATCCTTCCGGCGGAGCATTTTGATGCGCTGCACTGGAAGGGGTGCTAAAGAGCTGTGTGCTGGCTCCCAGGGCACCCTTTTGTCGGCCCTGAAAGGAGCGGCATTTTGCCACTCTTTTCCAGGCTGGCAAAAGGGAGGATCAGGGCCAAGGTGTCCGGCAGCCTCGGCCCCAATCCTCTGCTTCCCAGGGCAGCCCAGGGCCACCCATCTGTATCCCCCCATAGTTTATGAAGAAAGGAAGATCTTTATGCAGCTGTGCCTTTAAGCTCTGAGATTTCTCCTCAAACCTATTAAAAGACCTTGCATACATTTTGGCAAAGGAAGTTCATTTGTTCTATTGCCATATTGTTCCATTCATATTGTGCATCACTAATATTTCCCATGTTGTAGGAAAGTAATACATTTCTGTGATGCAATTTCCAAATGATGAATCTGAGAATGGCAACAATAAATAGATAAATAAATAAAAGAGTAACAATGTATTTCAAAGGGAGTAGTATTTTAACTTAACATGAATTTTTTGTGGGTTTTATTCAGGCTATGTGGCTGTATTCTAGAAGAGTTTATTCCTGATGTTTTGCCAGCATCTGTGGCTGACATCTTCAGAGATTATGAAGATGCTGGCCACAGATGCTGGCAAAACATCAGGAATAAACTCTTCTAGAACACAGCCACATAGCCCGGAAAAAAACCCCACAGAAAACTATGGATGCCTGCCATGAAAGCTTTCAACTTCACATTTTACATTAATTGTATCTTAAACAATATAAGATGTAAGAGATACAGAAAAAAAATGTGATGTGTAAGTGCAAAGAAGGGGCAAATTGTCAGAACTGTCAAAAAATTAAGACATACATATGTTGAACAAATAATGGGATGTAAAATTCCTAGTGAGAATCTAGAGATAGTACTGAATTGTCTTAAAGACTGCATAGAGAACTGTTGAAGTGGTTAACTTATTTGCCGCTGCTAAAATTTCAACAGCTTCTTACTGGGGGGAAAACCTTTCTCCATTATCAGATTGGCTTTTTTTAATTTGAGATGCTGCCATTATGATGAGATTAATTTACTATATTTGAGGTAGAGAAAACCAGATGTTTGAAAGTGAGTTTATAGCAAAACCAACTGCTTTGATAACTTTCTGGAATGATAATGGTAGTGCCCCTTTATTTTCTTCCTTTGTTAGTTGTAAAAGGTTAGCTTAACTCTAATGCTACTGATGTGTTAATCTGTGGTTGAAACTGTTAACTTTAAAAAGGAAATCCTTCTGATATCTGATTCCTTCCTAAAGAATATTAGAATGCTTTATGTTTTCAGATGATTTTGGATGCTGTTTTGGCTTCCTTTGTTTGGCAATAGATTTTCACATGGATCCAGATGAATCTGTTTTGTTAGGGATTTACTGTAATTCCCTTTCTCCATTTTCACTTATTCAGCTATCCTTGAATGCATAGAAGTTTAGAAAAAAGCTTGCATGCTCAAATTCTCAAATATTGCAGGATGAAAAGTATTTCTCTCTCTCTCTCTAGAAATGAGCTTTAATATTCATGCTTAGAAAACTTGAGAATTAGCTCTGTACTACCCCACCTGCAAGGATTCAGGTACAAGCAAGAGAACTTCTTTATGAATGCCTACCTTTGTGGGATCCTCAGAGCAAGGCACTACAGGACTAGAAAAATCACCTGAGCTATGGCACAGGCCATTTTCCTCACCACTGTTTCCATGAGGCCTACCTGTAGGGACCTTGAAGGCAAAGCATTCAGAGTCCAGTCAGATTTATGGCCATGGCTGCTTCTGCTCTCTTCTAGGAGGTGCATGGGCTTCTTTCACCACACTCTCTTTTTTCCTAATTTTTTAAAAGAAAAGAAAAGGTTTACACATAGAACACATACATAGTATTTATATATAATAATACAATAGGAAGGCAATGGCTGCCCACTACAGGAAAAGAGATTCCACCCAAAACATTATTAGGAACTTCCTGACAGTAAGAACACACTCCCTCGGAGTGTGGTAGAGTTTCCCTCCTTAGAGGTCTTCAAACAGAGGCTGGATGGCCATCTGTCGGGGATACTTTGATTGTGATTTCCTACATAGCAGGGGTAGGACTGTATGGCCCTTGAGGTCTCTTCCAACTCTTTGATTCTATGAATACAATACAGAAGAAAATAAGAATGAAAAAACAAAGAAACAATCAAGGGGGAAAAACACTCACAAAGAAAATGTGAGTAATTAATGACCAATACCCACCACCCAAGTGAATTTTATGGCTTCCTGTTTATCTTTCTTGCAGTTTCATATATACATATCATGGTATTGCTCCTCAATAAATAATAAAATAAATGAATGAATAAATAAATAAAAGAGAAAAAGGAGAGAGAAAACAAAAGAGTAGTTGTTCTAGCCATTATATTTCTCTTATTAATTTTTCTTCCTAAAACATTTTTCCTTCCTCCCTGCCTTTTTTTCCTTTCCCACCATACCCTCTCAAAACACTGAGGGTACATGAACACATTATCCTGAAAAATAAGTTACCTTATATTGAATACCATTATTTGCCTGCCCTAGCCTGGAAAGCAGTTCAGTTTCTACTATAGAATTTAATTATCTGGAGATGGGGGGGAATGGGGACTCTGCCAATCTAGCTTCCATCTGTATGTACATAAGGTAATGTAGATATGATTTAGGCAGTTTATATTACATGTATACTAAGTAATTCATTGGATGCAATTTTTAAAAAATCTGTATTTTTGGCCAGGGACCATCACTCACAGAGAGTGGTCTACAGTAATTACACTGTTTGTAGGTAGACTCAAAAAGGGAAAAGAGAAACAGCAGGGTGTAGTACTTCGACTATTAATTGTTTAATGATGGCTTAATTAGAATGTTCAGTTGCTCACTTTACATAAATACATCTTGACTCTAGATGGCTTTTGTTGTGTGACTTCAAGTCATTTCCGACTTATGGTGACCCTAAGGTAAACCTCAGTTCATGAGATTTGATTTGTTCAGAGAGGGTTTGCTTTTGCCTTCCTTTGAGGCTGAGAAAATGTGACTTGCACAAGGTTGCCCTGATCTTCAGACTCATAATCTGGTGCTCAGACCACTGCACCATATGACCCTCAACAGCAGGTCAGAAGAAACAACAGACAAAACCACCTCTGAGTATTCCTTGCTTAAGAAAATTCTATGAAATTAATGGGGCCGCCATAAGTCGATGGGCAACTTGAAAACAAATGCACATACAAATATCTTAAAGGGAAAGTCAGCATGGTGTAGTGGTTTAAGTACTGGACTAGAACTCTGGGAGACCACAATTCAAATCCCTGTTCCGCCATGGAAACCCGCTGGGTGACCTTGGCAAGCCTGCAAGTCTTTTTCTCAGCCTTAGAAGAGGGCAATGACAAACCTCCTCTGAATAATTCTTGCCAAGTAAACTCCATGATAGGGTCACCATAAGTCAGAAATGAGTTGAAGGAACACAGCAGAATATCTGAAAGGCTGCCCAGGAGAGCAGCTTCTGTTTTTGGGACAGTGCTGATGAATTAACAGTGCTGGAAGAGGCATAAATAGTTGCTAAATAGGTATTGCATCAACACAGAGATGCAAAGTTGAAGGCCTTTAAGTGCTTCCTGAGTAGCTTTCCAAACTTGACACAACCATTCTTTCAAAGCAAAGAGAGACTCCCCCAGTTCTTGGCAAGCAAGAACCTAGCAGCTATCCTGGGAATCTGAACCATTTTGTGTGTCTGTGTGTGTATTTAAGGAGGTTGGGGTTGGGATTAGAGAAGCAGAAAACAAGCTGACTGGATGCTGAAATCATGACATTTGTGTAGTCTTATGATGAAATTGGGGAAGAGGGAGTGATCAGGCTCTGTTATGTGTCAGTGAGATTCTAGGTTTGGGGCATGTGTGTGAGTGTGTGCTCACCTACACTTATGGAATGTTCATCTTCACAAAATCCCATTCCTGAAATGGCTAAATTAGATATTCCGGTCATGATTTTGGAGCATATCTGGTTGGGCAGTATAAGGGATTGAATCTGTCCTCTTTCCTCGCTTCAGTGGCTGGTACAGATATCTGTATCTTCCAGTAATGGTTTGACCTAGCCTAGCCTAACTAAGGGGGGAAGCAGACGGGAGCTTCCCGTGCGCCGCGGGACGGTGCGCCGCTGGACCGCAGCAGCCGCACCGCGGCGCACCGTCGGCGACGCTCCTTTTAGATTTCAGGGAAAGTGCACCCTAAAAGTGGCGGGCGCACTTTCCCTGACTCAAACGCCGCGGCGCGTCTGGTTGCCGCGGCGTGAGGTCATCCCTGGAGCGCCGGCCGTGTGAAGGGCCGGCGACTCCGAGGGCGACCTCGGGAAGAGGAAGGGGCGCCGCTCGTGCGGCTGCCCCTCCTCTTCCAGGCCCAGAAGACGGCTCTACTAGCCGTCTGCCGAGGCCCAAATAGTCTTAATAGAATGCCAGATTCTGTTCAGATGTTTATACACCCAATATCTTACTTATTTGCCACTGACAAAGGATTGCCATTTTGTTGATGCAATTGCTCCAAACCATGTGGGCCTGGAGACTTTTAGCATACCATCTTCAAGAGACAACTTATTGAAGAGAAATCATTAAACTCTCCATTCCAAAAGCATCCTAACAAAATCCTTTACAGAATGCTATTAGCAAAAAACAATGCTGATGACTAATAGACATATGCTGCCTCCTGTGTCCTGGCCCAAAGGGGTCTTGGTTGTTTATGCTTGGTCACATGCATATTTCTCCACTCCCACACATGTTAGCCAATTGTCTTCTCAGGCTTTTCCTCCTCCTGACCCTGGAAGCCACTGGAATGGAATCCAGTTGCTTGAAGTGGTTAAACAAACACTTGGTGTTTTATTCATCTTAGGATGGAGCTAGTGGGAAAATGAGTTGCAGGGTCTGGTGCCAAACCCATGATGCATGCAGTCTTTCCATTTGGGAAGACTGAGTCATCTCAGGAAAGAAAAGCGCTTTCCTTTCTTTTATCCTTATAAAAGAAAACATCAAGCATCTCCAGCACTGAGATGCATGTTCTCTAGCCTCCTTCAGCAAGGGTTCTCCCTGAGCTAGGCTAGGGGACTTAGGGGCTGTACAGATGGATAGGAAAAGGTGACATGAAGCTGCCTTTTCCTTAAGCTTCAGCAACTGCACTGCCTGCCCCAAGGATGTCCTAAATGGGGATAGAGCAACCTCACGGGGGGAGGGAGTCAGTGGTTTTTCTGAAGCTGTATTGAAGCCCCACCAACCACACTACTGGCCCAAGGATGCCCTAAATATGGATGGAGCAACCACATGGGCTGGCAGCGGCTACTTTAATTTTTTTCCTGTTCCCTCAGGTGCATGTACACGTGCACAGGAATAATGAAATACAGACATCCCCTTTAATAGTAATGTTGGCATTGGTGTTCACTTGCACATTGTGAGAAGCAGCGAGATCATGGATGCCACATTGCCTGTGTAGACTGTACTGGCAGTCAGCCTGCAATACACGGGCAGAGGAGCCACCGCAATGATGCTCCCACTGATAATTGCAACAGCTGCATGCACAGAGGATAGCAGTGATGACTCAGAGGACATAGAAGAGACAACAGCTAGAGTGGGTGCCACAGTCATTGCATGGTGTGCTGCTGCTGCTGCCCTTCTGAGGCCAACCCAAGAGACGCCCACAGCTGGTGGATGTTCCCCAGAAGCACTGACTGGAGGGATAGGTTTGTCATAAACATCTGGTCTGATGAGCAATGGAGGATGTTCTTCCAAATGCCCCGTGCCCTCTTCCACAGGCTAGTGAAAATATTGGGTCTGGAACTGGAGTAGTCAGACACCATCATGAGGAAAGCCATTCCGGCAGAGAAGGGTGAGAAGAGGGTTGCCATGGCCATCTGGGTACTCACCCACAAGCAGATGTCAAAGCAGGTTGGGGTTGTCCCTACCACTGTGGGGGAAGTGTTGGTGGAGTTCGTCCTCAGCATGGAAAAGCTGCTGTGGCACAGACAGTGTACTTGGGGGATGCTGCTCAGGTAAGGAAAGTCACACATATTCGTCCCTTTTCCCTCGGCTTCCCTGCGCACCTGTGCAGAATATGTCATGAGTTGGCATACAGTATGTCATTTTCTGTATAGGAGCTTGTGAAGTTCGGTAACCCTATGCACCTATGCAGAATACATCATCAGTTGGTAAGTGGCTTTACTTTTTTCATTAATCTTCCACTGCTCCCCTTTCTTGTCACCCACAGATCATGCAAGGATTTGCTGACTTTGGCTTCCCCCAAGTAGTGGGTGCCATAGATGGGTGCCACACTGTTCATCAACCGAAAGGACACCTACTCTGTCATCCTCCAGGGTGTCTCCCCCTTTCACAGGAGGTCCTGTTGAGGAGGATCCAGCAGAAAAAGGAAGACAGGAGGCTCTTGATGCCTCCTGCTTGGCCCGCTTGCAAAAAAGCTGAGATCAGGATCACCAGCGAGGTAAGATTATCAGGAAAACAGAGGGAGGGAGTGGCTATGGCATTGGGTAATGGGGTGCAGAGCAACCTCCTAATCACACTTTTTTCTTTTTTTCCCCTTGTGGATTGATGGCTTGAAGAAAGGGTGGCTGCCATCGAGGACCAGATGAAGCAGGTCTTCAATACCATAGTAGCCATTCTGGACTGACCTGAGCCCCTCCAACCTCCACTTCCCCCTCCCCAAAGCACCTTCCCCTCCTTTTCCCCTTTGTACATAGTTCAAACATTTTTATTATTCTTTTAAAACAAATTTATTTTATTTTTTAAAAAAATTATACCACAATCTGTGCATCTATGCATGATCAGCAAAGGTTGTCTTTTTTATGAATAAACTTTCCATTGTGGCTATGTAGATGGGCAAAAAGAGGTGCTTTGAAGGTGACTTGTAGGGTTGCCATTTAGATGACGCACACCTAAAAGTTACCAGGAAAGTGCCCTCTAGGTGCTATATGCTAGGAAAAGCCACTCCAAAAAGGAGCAGTTTTTTCCCGTTTCTTCTGGAAAGATGCATACCTTCACATGTGCATACGTATGCACCAACATCGGTGCACTAGAAAACAGCTATATAAATGCACTGCCGCATATGCGGTGGAAATTGACTTGGCAATCCAGAGCATGTGCCCTACAATGCATGCTTTAATTTAAAGTGCCCTGTGCTTCCAGGTGTGGATGCACCACCACAGGTGCACTTGAATATTAGAACCCTAACTCTAATTGTAACCCTAACCCTAAACCTAATTGCAACCCTGCACATGCACCCTAGCAACTGTCCTCTGTTATGACAATAAATGAATTCTGTTGCATGCACACTTGCTGTCAGCATGCACAGCAATTTGCATGAAAGAGGCTTTTGTGACCTCTTCTGTGCATAAGACCTGCACACCATTTCCTGCCATGCTGGGGGGAGGCTCCTGCAGTAACATTTGTCCATGTGTCCTGTTGACCATGTCCATTGCATGACCACCAGGTACATGTATCCAGTCTGTCCACACAAATCTCCCTTGCATGTACCTCTCCCCTCCTCTTGCATGTGTGGAACATGTTTTGTGGAGGACGACGGAGCAGGTGTGGAGATGTGCTCCTGTGCACGTGCACATGCATTTGAGAGAAAAAAAAATTAAAGCAGCCACTGCTGGCCCATGTTGTTGCTCCGTCTCCCTTTGTGGTGTCCTTGGGGCTGATGGTGCAGTTGCTGGGGCTTCAATACAGCCTTGGAAAAGCTGCATTGACTCCCCCCAGTGCGGTTGCTCCGTCCCCATTTAGGGCATCCTCAGGGCAGGTGGTGCAGTTGCTGCAGCTTAGTGAAAAGGCAGCTTCAGGTCACCTTTTCCTGCCCATCTGCATAGCCCCATTCTTAAACCTGTGACATTTTATGCACAGGTGTGCATGTTCAACACAGGATCACTGCAGGGAACCAGTGAGGAGAATCAGTGAGGTGGGTCTAGTGGGGGTATTTAGTGCCTGCCTTGCTATTGGTGATCGCTGCAACATCCCCTTCCCCCTCTACTTGCTCTTCACCTTTGGGACCGGCAAGAGGGCTGTGGCACTGCCACCTCGCTGCTGAAGAAGCTGGCAGACTTGTCTATGGGGCATTGCTCAGGGATCTCCACCTCCATAGCAATCCCCTCCTCCAAGTCTGGAGAGCTGGCCCTCCTACCTCTGCCCAGCTCCACAGTTCCCTCCTTCAGGGCCAGAGGGGTGCTCCTCCTTCTTCCATCCTCCTCCACACTGTCCCCTCTGCCGCCAATGCCACTGTGGGCCTCCTTTATGACTTGCACAAGCTGGCCCAGCAGACCAGTCTGCACTTCCAGGGCGACAGCGAGACGCTTCTGCTGCTGGACAGATCTTTCTAGCAACTCTCTCAGCTCCCTCCGGTGCTCTGCCTGCCTCTCCCTGAGCTGATAGGCATGGTCCCCCTGATCCAGGAGTCTGTTCATTTGGTCTGAGTTGCAATCCATGAACTGATGCAGGGCACTACCAGTTGTTGCAGCTGCTGAGCAACACACACTCTTCTTTTTGATCTTAGTCAGGCGGGCCACCAGTGGCATTGCAGCTCTGGGATTAGCTGTTTTTCCTTCTGTCTCTCATCCTACTTCTCATTCTAGGGAACATATATATCAGTTTTTGAACCCAGTAAAAGGTGTTGGTTATCACCTTTAAAGTCCTAAATGACTTGGGTCCAAACTATCTTCGGGACCTCCTCCCCTACAGTCCTCCCCACACACTCTGGTCCTCTGGGAGGAATTTACTCCAGCCACATTAAGCTAGACTCTCGGCTACCTCCCAGAGGGCATTTTCTGTGGTCACCCCCAGATTATGGAACAGCCTGCTGGAAGAGATCCATCTGGTTACATCTTTAGACAGCTTTAAAAAGACTTTTAAAATGGATCTCTTCTGGCAGGCCTTTCCAGGATAGATTCCTGGCCTCAGAAACCCCTCTTTGGGAAGCCTTCCAGGAACTTTCCACTTATCCTGCCGCCTAGTCAACTTATCACCGCTGGCTTTTCTTAGAGTCATTGTTATTGTTATTGTTGTTTGTTTTAATTCCATATGGTTTTAAATTTTAGCTGGTTTAATACCTAAGGGGGGAAGGCATAGGTGTTTGAATGTATCTGTACTTTTATTACTTGTGAGCCACCCCGATTGAGCTCAGAGGGGTGGGGTATAAATAAATAAATAAATAAATAAATAATAAAGTGCAAGCATACATGAGATGGAATGCATTTATTATAATAACTGGGAATGACTTTACCATGTGCAGCCTTGACCTGATCCATCAGCTGAGTGAATTGTCTAGGACCTGCCCTTTCCTCACCTCACCTCTCCTCACCTCACTGTCATCCCCACTTTCTTCTGTACTGGTCCATGGGACAGGTGAACGGTTATGTGGCTACTGATTCTGGAAGATGTAGTGCTCCCTTCCGTATCACGAGATGGTGGTCTGCTTGTGGAAAATGTAGAGGCGCCCTCCCCAGCATGGGACAGTGGTCACATGGAGGAGATGTCCACAGCCCACTAACTGCAGGATGTCTCATCTCAGTCAGGGTGTTCATCCTGGTCATCTAAATAATAAGAGATGAGGTCATCTCTGCCCTCTGCCCACCCTAGTGCTGTCCCTTGCACCCTTTCCCAGGGGCCCTGGCACATCTTACCTTGAGAGGACATCAAAAGGTCCTGGGCACATTCTGCCTCAGAGGTGTCTTCCACAGTTTTAACTCTGGCTGGTTGGCCGACTGGGACCCTAAAAACTTCTACTGGTACATAATCTGCTGGGTTGTATGTTACCATCCTTAGCAAGGAAGGCATGGAGTTCCTTGTAGAAGGGCACGGTGGAGGGACCCCAGCCACTTTTGGCCTTGTGATATCTAAATTTCTTACAATCTCCCCTGAAGTTTTCGATCTTCCTATGACACTTCTCCTAAGTGCGTTGATGGCCCTTAGCTCTCATGCCTTTTGCCACCTCCTTAAATGTTTCAGAATTCAAGAAGGACTTTTTCAATTTGTCCAGAATATGTGGTTGTGATCACAGAGCTATTAGGTCAACTATCTCTGCATGGAACCACAACATCCCTCTCCCTCTTGTCACTTGTGGATGGCTCTGCCATTCTGCCCACTTTAGAAGATGAACACCAATGAAGCACAGCTATAGACCTGTGCAGCTAAACAGGACTGCTGGGAAAATGGCACTGGAATATGTGTGGGGGTCCAGCTGAAAAGTGAAACATTTAACCCTTATCACTTTCTCATGGTGAAACATCTGGCAGCAACACTTTCAGCATCCCAATAGTTGCTAAGGCACATGCATACTGTAAGAATTAGGGTTAGGACTAGGGTTGCAGGCGCACCTGTGGTGGTGCATCCACACCTGGGCCAATAGGTCACTTTACATTGAAACTGTCTTCATAGGGTGCATGCTCTGAATCAGTGACTCAAACTCTGCTGCATGTGTGCTGATGCATTTATACGGGCATTTTAAATCAAATGCATTTTAAATTTTCTGTCACCCCTGTGTCACTACATATAGATGCACCTGCAAAGGTGCACACTTTTCAGGAAGAAGAGGAAAAAAAGCTGTTCCTTTTTGGAGTGGCTTTTTCCAGCATGTGGTGTCTAGAGGATGCTTTCCTGCTGGCTTTTAGACATGTGTCATCTAAATGCCATGCCTCCAAGTCAGCCTGAAAGCACCTCTTTTTGCCCATCTGTACAGCTCCTTAAACAGATTTACTGAACAGTTAAACTACCACCTGTCATTTTGGATAGCAGTCCTACATGTTTAGTGGGAGGGCCAATGTAATGTCTTTTTTGCAAATTGTTTATTTATGTAAGTTTTTCTGGTAATCCTTGTAGAGATGTTTTACTTTCATTTAGGGGGGATGCAGATGGATGGCCCTGGGCCGCCCCAGGAAGCAGAGAATCGGGGCCAAGGTTGCCGGTCACCTTGGCGCTGATCCTTCCTTTCGCCAGCCCAGAAAAGAGGCAAAATGGCGCTCCTTTCAGGGCCAGCAAAAGGCTGCCCTAAAAGCCAGTGCACAGCTCTTTAGCACCCCTTTTGGCTCAGTGCATCAAAATGCTGCACTGGAAGGACATCCTGACGCTGGGTGCTGGGCGTAATGGTGTGCGGTGTCAGGACACCGCTGGTGTGGGGTTGGGGCGCCCGGCAAGTGTTGCCTCGACCAATGGGCACAATATCACCCAGAAAGGAAGTGTAAATAATAATGATAACAACAAGAATTTGTTATTGTAGGTTGTATGCCAAATGACAAACAAACATTTTTGAATGTTTCAAACTTGGAATACATACCTGAGATGTGGTAGACTCAACTTCATTAATCAAATATGTTTCAGTTCTAAACAATATGTTAGGCAAGATCCTGCATCATCAGACAAAACTACGATGACAGAGCTCATTCATAATTAGGTTTGCCATTGCTACCTCAAAAAAAAAAAAATCTTTACCCAGGCATCTCCCCAAACGAAGCATTTTCAACATGTTGCAGATTGGAGCACTGGACAATGATGACTGCAATGCTCTCCTGGTCATGGCATGAATTGAAAGAGGCAGCTAGAAAGATCTCTTGGGGACCTGCTGAAGCTCCTTGTCTCAATGCGACCCTCAACCAGGAGAGTGCTACAGTTGGAATCTCCCAGGACATCATCTGCAGCATCTTGGAAGCCTTTCAGTTGGTGTACTGCCTGCCTTAAGAGGTAAATTTTGGGGGTCACGTTTGGGCATTAATGATTGTAAACATGAATCCAAAAAGTTAAGTGATTGCAAATCTGGTTTGTGAGCTCATAAATGCTCAACAGGAAAGCAGCTGCTATTTTATGACTGATATCATTATATTCACTAATGAGCTATTTTGTATCAGTAGAATATTAAAGTTAATATTCTTGCAAATACTCTGCCAAAACTTCAACTGGGTGCTTAATATTCATTGGTCTAAACATCTTTCATCAGATGCAATCTGATATAGTGTTATTCACAATTTTTTTCCCTATAGAGATTCCTAAACCACAGGTCCAGATCTCTCACATCTGGATCTTGTGAGGACTTGAGATGTTGGGAGGGGTGGTACACCATCTTGCTATGCTGCTGAAGTATCTTTATCATGGGAAAGGGTAGTTTGGCAACCACTTCAGTTGTCAGAACTGGTATGAAC
Organism: Phrynosoma platyrhinos; assembly: GCA_020142125.1. Classification (NCBI taxonomy): domain Eukaryota; kingdom Metazoa; phylum Chordata; class Lepidosauria; order Squamata; family Phrynosomatidae; genus Phrynosoma; species Phrynosoma platyrhinos. Next base: position 207,772,824 of record CM034701.1, read on the forward strand.
AAAAAAAGCAGACACAGAAATTTTCCCCACCTCTTTCTTACTATTTTTGCCTTAGCTTTATGAAGGTATTTGGAAACCTTTGATGAAAGCCATTCCATAAATACCATTTTATGGTAATTAGTATAGTATATGCAGAGGTTGCACTGTCTCTAGAGATATGAAACAGAAGATCATTATACTAGTGCCAGCATCTGCTATCCCTCAAAGCAAGTCCTCACTGTGGTAGTAAGCCTATGTCTGATCTGTATCTAGATCTAAACCACATATAAACAGATTAGCAAGGGACCAAGTTCTATTTTATGGAGAGATTAACACATTGTTGTTGTTAACTGCCCTGAGTTGACCCCAACTCATGGCAACTCCATGGATAACACCTCAAAGACCCCTTGTTCTCCACTGCTTTCCTTGGGTCCTGCAAATTCAGACCTGTGCCCTCCCTAATTAAGTCTAGCCACCTAGCATGCAATCTTCTTCTTTTTCTACTACCATCTACCTTTCCAAGCATTATTGTCTTTTCTAGTTGTGCCTTCTCATGATGTGGCCAAAGTACAACACCTTCAATTTGATCATCTTGAATTCCAGGGAGAGTTCATGCTTGATCTCTTCTAGGACCACTTTGCTTGTCTTTTTGGCTGTCTACAGTATCCTCAGAACTCTTCTCCAGTATCACATCTCAAATGTTTTGATTGTCTTGTTATCCTCTTTCTCCACTGTCCAGCTCTCACATCTGTACATGATGGTGGGGAATACAATGGCTTGGACAATTCTAAGTTTAATACTCAGTTGTATATCTTTAATCTTTAGGATCTTGTTTAGTTCTTTCATAGCTGCCCTTCCCATTCCTAGTCGTCTTCTAATTTCTTGGTTGAAGTCTCCATTCTTATCAATGTTTGATCCATTGTATAGGAATTCTTTAACTATTTTGATTTATTCATTATCTAGGTTGAATTAATGTAGATCCTCTGTGGTCTTTATTTTCACTTTCTTTATGTTCAGCGGTAAGCCTGCCATTCTCCTTTCTTCTTTGACCTTCCTAAGTAATTGTTCCAAGTCTGTGATGTTTTCTGCTAGTAGTATGGTATCATCCACATATTTTAGATTGTTGATATTCCTTTCTTGTATCTTCACTGTCTCTTCTTCTGAATCTAAACCTGCTCTTTGTATGATATTTTCTCCACACAAGTTGAACAAGCAGGGACATAAAATTCAGTCTTGTTTAACCCCTTTGCCAATTGAACCATTATCTTTCCCCATATTCTGTTCTAATAGTAGTCTCTTGTCCTGAGTACAGATTTCTCATCAAGACTATTAGGTGAAGTGGCATTCCTAAGTCTTTAAGAGCCATCCATAGCTTTTTATGATCTATGCAGTCAAATGCTTTGTAATAATCCAGGCCTGAAGAACATATAACCTGTGGGCTGCTTGTGGCCCACCAAGGGATTTCAGGCAGCCAAGGAGGATGTTGGTGGCTGTAAGTGAGATACCAACTACTGTCAGATAGTATCTGACCCAGGGAACAACTTCTGGAGCCGCTGCTGTCACTGATGCTGTTATCACAATGGGTTCACAAGGAGGGACAAGTGAATTTCACTTGAGCCTCTGGAATTTTTCTCCCCATGTATGAATAGTCTCTGTTGCAGAATTTTGAACATAATTTTACTTGTGTGGGAAATTAATGCTATGGTCCTATACAGTCGACTCTCTACATTTGTGGCTTTGACTTTTGCGGATTTGATTATTCATGGATTTGAGTAATATGTTCTGTCTAGGAATCTCTAGGTCCTCCAGCACTACTTTGCTGGAAGTTGGCCATGGAATTTGCGATGGAAAACCTAGAGTCTATGTCCTAGACATTCCTAGAGAAAATGCATGTCTAGGCATTTGTAGGTCCTCCAGCTTGATTCTGTGGTGAGCTTCCAATGGATGTTGACCATAGAGTTGCACTGGAGGATCTAGAGATTCCTAGAGAGATGTTAAAAATATTAGGTTTTTATATTTGTTTTTCCACTTTCATGGGGGTCCTGTCCCCTTAACCCCAGAGAATATGGAGGGCTCACTATAGTTGCTGCAGTTTTCTCTCTTTCTCTCTCTCTCTCTTTTGGTGGATGGGGATATATATTGATCATTTCCAATCTGTTGGGCATCATTTTATTTTCTATATTTGTTGATACATATTAGTTACTTGATTCTGTCTATGTGGATTTTAGCAGCTCAACTGGAATATCATCTGTTCCTGGTGATTTATTTCTCACAATTTCTTTTATTGCTGCTTCCACCTTGTTTTTTAGAATTTGTGGTTCATATTCATATGGTTCTTCATTCCATGTGTCATTCATTTTTTCCCCCATCTCTTTTATATAACCCTTCTGGTATTGCACCCACCAGCTTTTTATTACTACTTGATCTTGTAGTATGTTCTTTTTATTGTCACAAAGCTAACACATTGCAGTTGTTATTTAAAATTCCCCAGTCATTTACCGAAGAAAATGTTTATATGAGATAGCTTACTACATTGGCTAGAACTTTCACTAATGGTTATTGATTTGGGGTTCCCAATTGTTACAGTTTAAAAGAGTATCCTTGTAAAAGTCTGGGTGTTCAGTAAAAATCAGTAACACTTGCTGCTTAAAGTTCTCGTCTCCAAAATGTCACCACCCCCCTTAAAAATCCTGGCCTGTTCATTTTGCTATTACAGGGTAGACCAGAACCAGTGGTTTCATGAACATACACCCATTCTCCTTTTCCTCTCAAGTAATTTAAACAATCTCTAACCCTAATCTTTCTCATTTAAGAAAAGGGTCAGAAGAAAAATATATATAATATGATGTATTATACTATGGTGTAACTTATGATGTAGGTTTACACACTGAATATACATAGGCACCTTAAATGTATGCATGCATGTATGAATGAATGATGAAAGCATTATAGAAATGGAACAGTATTTATTGTATGTCTGCCAGTAATGCTATTCCCTGCCCTGTCAATCACTCCAGGACACCAGAAAGATACCTTAAAGCTTAGAGCAGGGGTAGGCAACCTTTCCCCTTTAAGGGCCGAGGGACTTCAGCTCCCAGAATCCCAGGAGCTATTGGCCAACATGGGACTATTGCCCAACATGGCTGAGGCTTCTGGGAGCTGAAGTCCCTCGGCCCTTAAAGGGGAAAGGTTGCCTACCCCTGGCTTAGAGTAAATGGGTGTCTTGAGAACAATCAACCATCAGGATTTGAGTTAAACATTCAAATCTGGATAGAATTGGCAAGGTGGCACTTGTGAAAACTTGGGCCTCACACTCATTGCAGTGGTTCGGATATGTTTGGTATATGTACTACTTCTGATTGTATATGGGAACTTACATGATGACCATGGTGTCCCAGTCCAAGGTGTCACCTGGTATAGGGGAGGCTTTGGGGAGGCAAAAAGGGCACATCCTCACATTCTTACCATGCACTGTTTTACTATTGAGTGAAGTGGCATGGTGCAGGAGGCGGGGTGCTCTGGGCCCTATCCCTACCTGACACATGGCACTTTACTCACAAATAGAGTGCCACGTGGCAGGCAGGTTGGGGGCACTCGGCTGGGTGTCATCTCTCTTCTGGAGTGTCACCAGGTGCATTCCACAATCCCTGCAGCCCCTTAGTGACACCACTGCATGATGGAATGTTTCTCCATACATAACAAGGCAAAGCCAGATTTTTCTGTCTTAAATTCTAAGAAATGCTGGCTAAAGAAAGCAGAAAGTTATTCTCTTCTTCACTACCATCCCAGTGCTTTTCATTAAAGAGTCTCTCCTGAAGATTGGGGTGGGCTGTGGCATGGAGAGGGTTATTTTGGGGTTATACTCCTTCTGCTCACACTTACTAGGAAATGACTTCCTGAATACACAAAACAAGTTTATTTCCCTGATAATGACT
>CM034701.1:207790931-207801567 GCA_020142125.1 Phrynosoma platyrhinos
CCTCGGCCCTTAAAGGGGACAGGTTGCCTACCCCTGATTCTAGATAATATAGCAATAGCAATAGCAAGTACATTTCTGTACTGTTTATCAGTGAATTCAACACTCTCTAAGCTGTTTAAAATGTGTAAGCTAATTCCCTCCCAACAAGCTGGGTACTAATTTTAATGACCTACAAAAGGACTGAAAGCTGATCGGACCTTGGAGCCCCTGGGATCGAACTCACAATCTTGTGGCTGCAGTACAGGCATTTAAGTTGTACTTGTGGCTGCAATACAAGCATGTAACCACTGTACCACCAGAGTTCCATTATATATAATTCATTTTTTGAAAAGTTAATACTGGCTGTGAATAAATTTTAACTTTAAATCCAATACTGTACAGAATATACCAAACCTTTTGAAACTTCAGGAAAACTAGGTCAAGAGGACAGGACATTATAGTCAAAACTGACTCTTGGCACTAGCCCCAGAGATGCAGGCAATGGAAAAGGGAGAGATTAGAAACATCTGGATTTACAGTGGGCTTTAAAGTTTAAGACTCCCCACTGAGGATTTAATGGATTTGGTTCAGCCCAGAAAAGGGGGGTGGGTTACAATTTCAATGAAAACAAGTATGAGGGTAGTAAGAGATGAGAAATGAAAAATGTCTTCCACAAACACTATCACCTGGTCCAATCAATTTCCTACTGTGAAGGCTGTAAGAACTGGATGCTACTGGGAAAGTAGGGGAGGTTCTCCAGTGGAGTTATACTGGAGAAGGTAGTGATGGTGGTGACAATAATGTTAGCAGCAGCTCTGCCACTTGCCCAACAACTGAAGCATTGGAGCGAGCCATTTGCCACAATTGAATGCCAGCCTATGTTGTCCCTTCATGGACAACTTGTGTTATGACAGGGAACTAGCTCTAGTCAATCTTCACAGCTAGGATTTGAAAAGGTAGGAGTGATTTATAGCCATCAATGACACATTAAAGTCTTTTACTCCAAGTCTCAAGTCAAGTCTCAAGTCTACCTTCAAGGTTCAAGCTGAGTTTCAAGTCCTTGTAAGACATTTTCATGTCAAATCTCAACTTTAACAGAAAAAAAGGAGGCAGGGCACATTTCGTGAAGGTGCAGTGGACTTGAGGTAGAGGTCTATAGGAAATGGGGTTTCCTGCACAGCAAATGTAAAATACTGCTTCTGTCACATTACCAGCATGCAGGAAACAGTGAGATGGAAGTGTTGTTCAAAAGAAGAAAACCATTTTCTATTCTGTAACATTTCTGGATCAAGTTAGGCCAGCAAGTCACTAAAAATATACAAGTTGCAAGCCGAGTCAAAAGAATGTATCATTTATTGCCAAGTCAAGTCATTGAAGCAACTTGAGACCAGGTCAATTGACTTGAGTCTACATCACTGATAGCCATTATCTTGTTTTTGTAACAAAAACCAAGTATAATCTAAAGTAGTGATTCCCAAACTCTGGTCCTCCAGTTGTTTTGGACTTCAGGTCCCAGAAGCCTCAGCCATATTGGCCAATGGTCTGGGTTTATGGGAGCTGAAGTTCAAAACACCTGGAAGTCCAGAGTTTGGGCATCACTGACCTAAAGACTAGTTAAACTGAGACTGATTTAAATTATAAGTCACTTTGAAAGAGAAGATTGGCTGTAAAATAGTTTATAAATAATGGCCAGAATCCTCTATGGTAGTTACAAATGCATAACCTAGAGTTACAAATGTGTATGTATTCATTATTCCTATGTAGCCCACATGTAGTGGCTGTGAAAGTCACCCCACTCCCCTCTATCAGGCACCAGCTGCTGTGAGTGGCAGGGGTCTGCTCCCTTATTGATCAGAAAGTAGTTGACTGACATTCCCACCCACCCCTCACACAAGTGATCTCTGACACAAGGGGTCTTGCTTCTGCCTGTTGCACCAGAGATTGCTCACAGGAGGGGAGGCAGAAATGACAGTCAGTTGTTTCTCATGGGACAGGGGAATAGGGCCCTTCAATCACAGTGGCTGCTTTCTGGTAAGTGGGTATTGGGAGTGTCCAGCCAGGAGTCACCGTGTAGCACTGTAACTACAGTGCTTACACATCCCATACAGAATCCCATGCAGGATTCTGGTCACAACAAATAAATCTGTGTGATATAGCAAAACCTATATGTGGGGAGGAATCCTGTGCAATGTAATCATTTCTTCTTAATCACAAACCTGCAGATGTAACAATTCAAATCAGGAGAAAAAAATCTTGTATAATTTTATTTATCTACTTATCTATTTTGTTTCTTTTCCTATTCAAGAAAAGCTCAGAATTTTTTTTTCTTAACTTTGACAAAGCTGGCCCCATATGGGAGAATAGCTCAAAGGATAAAATCTTATTCTTATTCAAATTTGATTTAAGACTTTGGGCGCTCTCCAATGGCTGCAGCTGTTATTTGAACAAATAAACACAGAGATGATTTATGGCATAAGAATTGAAGCTAACATCTGAAAAATAGGTATAAAAAATATCATTAACTATTGCCCTATGAAGGACAATGTAATTATTTCTGCTAATATTTTATAATAATAAAAAGGATGATAGGATATGTGCCCACCTGAAACAGCTCCAAGACCATGAACTTAGAAAAGTGAAACTTGGCCTGCATGAGAAGGGAAAACTAAGCATGATTATTTGGTTTTTCAAATCCATTAACAAATTTCGGTTAGTTTAAAAGCATTGGAGTGTTTAAATAGCAATTAGTGACTAGGTGGTACGTTTTCATAATTAGCACATAGGTTTGCAGAAGATATAGTTTGGAGTGGAGGGCAGTAGTATGAAGGACAATTATGTAGTTACTTCTTCGGACACAAGAAAGAAACTTCTTGGTGGCTGTTCCCACCCTCTGGAGGCTAGACTGGCCCCATCCCTGCTCTCCTTTCACCAATAAGTAAAAACATTTTTATTCAGGCAGGCTTTTAAAAATCATGACAGGGTGGCTTTTATATGGGATGTGTGTTTTAATTATGTTTTTAACTTTTGTATGTTTTTAATCTTAATTTTATATTGATTTAACTGGATTATTTAATTGTTTTAAAAATTTTCTTGCGAAGTTTTAAAAGTGTTTTTATCTTGTGAGCCACCCTGGGTACCTTTCTGGGAGAAAGGTGGCATAGAAATCAAATGAATAAAGATAAATACAATAAATAGGGTTGGCACAGCTGTTCAACTCTGGCAACTGCATAATGGTGCTTCAGATCAAGAGCTGCTGTCACTTTATGATAATAAAAAGGATATAATAGATTTCTTTATTTTTATTTTTTTTTTGCTTTATATTCCAAACCTTTTCTTACAAAGAGCTCAGTTGAGCTGACAATGTACTAAAACCCAGTACAATACATACACACTAATCCTGATTCTAGGGAGATTATCACATGTCTTTTTTTTGCCCAATCTGGATGCCGGCTGGGCATGGGCTTAAATGGGTAAAAACAGATTTTATTGCATGCCTCTGTGCCCAACTCAGCCATAACATGAACCTGATCCAGACTCCTGGCTTACTTTTTGAAGAACTAAACTTTCTCATTCACCAGAAAAGTGCACCAGGAGTCTGGATAGGGTTTATGATGCAGCTGAGTTGGGCACGGAGGCATGCAATAAGATCTGTTTTCACCTGTTTAAGGCCGTGTCCAGTCCATGTCCAGATTGAGAAAAAAGGTGTTTGATAATCTCCCAAAATTGCAGATATAAGACGATCAACAAGAAGAAGCAACTGAATAAATGTTATACTTTCTTATTGCCCAAACTTGTAATAAATACACTCGATTTCAGTTGGTATATAAATGACAACACTAGGGCAACATCCAGAGCTCTATCCAGTAGAGTAGTGACTTCCTCACATAGCTTAGTCAGGATCACAGAGAACTATCACATTTTTCTTTTACCATTGTTTGCTATCCTAACAGCATGAACAAGACTCTTATAACATCTGATGGTAAGCCATACTATGAATATTAGCTGAATTCGAAGACACAGCTATTTAGTCTGTTTCAGCATAAAAGGGAATCCTGTAGCACCTTTGAGATTAATTGAGGAAAAGACATTTCTATCATAAGATTTTATGGAGTCCAGACCACTTCTGCATCTGATGAAATGGACTGAAGTCCATGAGAGCTCATACTAGAAATGTCTTTTTCTCAGTTAAGTCTTCACCACAAGAGAAAAGAAAGGTGAAAACAGATTGAGAGAGTGCTGTCATAGCACTTCCATTCTCTTCTCAAGGGGAGATTGTTGTCAAAGTATGCCTCTTCCCCATTTGGCAAAGGGCATGCTTTGACATTTGTCTCCCCTTGGGGGGAAAATGAAAGTGCTATGAAGACATGTGGACTGACACAGAGAAAGCCACTACTCTCACTTGTTACAAGGGTGCTGCAGGATCCCTTTATATATTTTTATGTCAGCTGAAGTTTAGTTTGACCTACAGTGCAGGCCTATACACCTTGGCCTTTACATGTTGTAAAAATAAGATGTAAACTCCTGGGATAGGTGAGTAAACTGTATTGTTTTAGACTGTGAAAGGGAAATACAATTTCTGAATCAACTCCATATTAAAAATACAAGTCTCCCTTCAAGCAAACAGCAAAGACTTTAGAGAGGTAGACTCTAGCCAAGCTTCTGATCAGTTGTTTCAGTTTTATACAAGCACAAGGAGCTTTTCTAATTTGTTATGGTTAATCACTATCAAGTTGATTTCAATTTATGGTGAAGAGCAAAAGGATTATGATTTAACAAGAAATTAAGCAAATAAGAGGATACAATTGATGAATGATATGCCATTTAAGCAGTAGTAGAAAGATTTATCTAAGTCTGTATCGCAAGAGAAAAATCTAAGCATTGACTATAATGTGTTACAAGATGCTAAGCAAAGTGGGGGATTAGGCCTACCTCACTTCAAATTGTGTTTTTCTTCCCATTATTTGGTTTGATTGAAAGAATGGATAGAATGAGAAACAAGAGATTACCAGAATTGGAAGGATATGACCTGACGTTGGGGTGGCATGGATGATTATGGTATAATAAAGCTAAAGTGCATGCAAACTTTAATAATTATGTTGTGAAATATGCCTTGTTAAGAATTTGGAATAAATACAAACCCAGGTTATGCCAGAAGATGCCTTTATGGATCACAGTGCAATAAACACATTTTCGAAAAGAAATGGACAAGGAAAGTTACCAAGACCTTGTGGAGAAAATTGTCAAGAAGAATATAAAATTAAATTGAATGAACAGTTGCTTGCAGAGACACACATTTTTCAATAGCATTCTTATTTACAGTTATTTGAAAGATAGAAAGAGTTATGGTTTTGAACAAAAACTGAATTGCAACTATGTATAGCTGATAGACATGTGATTTGACATGGAGGAATCACAAGTGAAATAATGTATGATAAAATGGGCTAAGAACTTTGGATATAATATACAAATTGAAGAGTGGGAAAACATGTGGTCAGAGGTTGAAATTTATGTTATGCTATGATCTCAAAGAGAATTTTTATAAAATGATGCATCATTGGTATATGATACCACAGAAATTGCCCAGAAAATATAAAGATGTTTTGAATATATGTTGCAACTATGGAGATTATCGCACTTACAAATAATGTGACTGCTCCCCAATCGGATACAGTCATGCTTCAGGTTGCTACTGGGGATTATTGCACATAATTTGCCACTGCTGTCACTGGCTGACTGCAACCTGGCTGCATCCGGTATCGGAGGCTGCTTTTCCAAAACAGGAGCTTGCGTTTTGGAAAAGTGGCCTCCGAAGCCACTTGAGGCTGGGACATGGGATGTAGTTAGGTTGCAGTCTCTTGGCAGGCAAATTATGTGCGATAATACCTGATAGCAACCCAAAACATGACTATATCCCATTGGGGAGCAGTCACATTATTTGTAACTGCAATAATCTCCTGTGAACATTGTGAAGCTTTTGACTTCACGTTAGTGTCATTCTTAAAAGGCTGCAAACTTTTATTGATTTTTGAGGAAAAAAACAACAATGATTTCATAATTGGTTTTGATAATTATTAGGATTTGACTAGCAGAAGAACTGCTAAAAAGTAGAGGTACTAAAAAATAGGTAAAAATTGGTTATGTTTATTTGTAACCACCAAGAAGAAAGTCAGAAGCTACATTTTGTTTAGTCTATGTACTTCTTTATGTATTGCAATTGCAATGCTTTTTCTTTCTCCTTTCTTCTTTCTGTATTGGTAGTTTTTATAGTTTAATAAAATTAATTTTTTAAAAAAGAAAAGAAAAGTGTGAAGTACCTGGCAGTCCTATTGACTCCAACTTGGAGGAATCCCGAGGACAAAAATCAAGTAACTGTAAAGATATTTCTACATCTGGATTTTTTCAAACTTTTGTATGTTTGTGATTTTAAAGAATTAGTACAGGAAACAGCAGGTATAATGCAAGCCTGCTTACTTCAAGGCAATACAGTGCAAACACTAATGAGAAGGAAGAAACCGAAAGGAAGGGCCAGGACTCTACTGTGTATTTCTTCCCACAGTTCCCGTACTTATTCATCTTGTTGCTAAAGTCTACCTCTTTGGGTGGTATTGCTGTTTCCATCCTTTCGTAGATCACTAAATTGAGTACCCAGTTTGTTGGGGGGGGGGATTAACTTACACATTGTAAACTGCTTAGTGAGTGCTTAAGTGCAATGATAAGCAGTATAGAAATGTACTTGCTATTGCTATTGCTATTGCTATTGAATAGTGGCATCTTTCACTGGTATGAGTTGGTTTGTGGACCCCATGAGATGCAGCATCCTCCAAGACACTAAAAAAGGTTGAACAAGGATGGCCAGTTTCTGTATTCATAATTGCATCTGACCGATGCTCTCCAGTCACAAATTAAGCTCTATAATAAAACTAGTGTGACATCTTGCAGTTACTTACTGATTGCTTATAGATCTTGTCTTCTGTAAGAGTAAAAGTGTGGGAAGGTTTTAAAATTACTGTAATTTTAATTGCATTTATCAATGGTCATAGCTGGCTGTTAGCTGCTAGGTGGTACTCCTAAAACAGGCCATTAACTTGCTACATCCCATTTCATAAATAAGCAATTCATGTTGCAATATAAGGGATGCTTAACTTTTTCACTTCAGGTGCTTGTATGCATACCACATCTGGTCTGAATCAAAAGAAAATGGAACAATTGCAGTTATAGCCCAAGCTAAACTAGAATGAAACAAACAAACAAACAAAAAACTCACAGTAGTTTAACTTCCTGATAAAAAAAGTATGTGAACCTCTCATGTGAACCTTGGTCCCCCTGGACCTCTGGGTGATTCCTAATAGAACTGGGCACAAGATTTTGCACAGGTGTTGCAAATTTTGTTGGTTTTTATAAGCAGGGCGAAAACATCTGGCTTTCCAGATCTTCTGGCTCTGAAGTCACTAATTACTTCCAGTTGCCAGGAAGTAAAGAATATTTCTGCCACGAATCAGCTTTTGTGGGAGGAGGATAAAAAAGAAAGAAAGGATACTTACAGCTCAGAAGAGGGTGTAATATTTTATGAAGCTTTACAGTTAAGTGGCTTCCAGAGGTTTCTCATTATAAGAAGGATTAGCAGATGTCTGAGCACTTGAAGATGTTATTGGAATTGAGAGGGACAGCAAGATAGGTCTCTGGATCCCAGAGTGTCACTTGAGGCATCCAGTTCATTGTTGTATGTGGGGTGAGTGAGATGAATGAAATGTGCAAAAGTGAATGAAATACCTGCTGTCAGCAGGTGTTTACCTGGAGGCTATATGAAAACCACACATCTAACCTTTCCATGTCTTCCCATTTTATGTTTGACACTGCCAACATGTTTCAGAGTTCTGCATGTTGCCTGTTGCACCTTGGTTTCTTGAGACTGCATCTGCACTGCAGAAATAAAGCAGTTTGAGACCACTTTAACTGCCATTATTCAATGTTCTTAGATTCCAGTGAATAAAAGCTCCAGCAGAGAAGAAATCTCCAGGAGAATTACATGTTTCTATCCAAAATCCTATCAGTTTAATTATATACAGTAGGAAGAAATAATTAGATTTTAAAGGAATGCATGACAAATATATTGAGTGTGCATGACTTTCCTCTTGGATAATTTATTTTCAGTTTATTGGCAGTAATCTGAATCATGACACAACTCAGAATAACTGGTTTGGAAAAGTCAAGGATAAGCAATTGTCTCATTAACCATCCTTATTAAATTATGTTTCTTGGGATAGCATTGCTATCCAGTTCACTTTTGGAAAATCTGGGCTTACAGAAGACAATGGCAACTAAAATATTCAGAGACAGAAATCTGAATGCATAGCGCTTTTAAGGGTGTGAGGTGAAAGACAGGCTCCATGGTTTGCTGCTTGGCTGTATGATGTCACATTGACACTACTGCCTTCTTAGAAACAGTTTGGTAATGGAACCAGTTGCCTAGAGAAATGTTGAGCTCTTCTTCTCTGGTCATTTTCAAAAGAGGCTGGACAGCTGCTTGATGGATATGCTTTAGCTCAGGGGTAGGCAACCTTTTTGAGTCAGGGGCCAGTCCCGCAAAGTCCTTTCCACCACTGGGCTGAGGGGGGGGGAATGGCGGTGCGCGCATGCGCATGCACACCCTCCCCGTGTGCACACATACCCCGCGCACACTGCCGCCGCCGCCACTGCCACAGTCACCTCCGTGCGTGATGCGGCCACCATTTTTATTTTCAAAATGGCGGCTGCGACACATTTGCGCATGTGCAGGAGTACTGCACATGCGCAAATGAATCACGGCCGCCATTTTGATTTTCAAAATGGTAGTCACGGCGCACACGACCGCACACCAGCAAAAACACACGGCACCTGCGGCAACCTTCCACCTGGGCCGGTAAGTAGGGGGACCTGGGCCTTAACCGGCCCGCGAGCCGTAGGTTGCTGGTCCCTGCTTTAGCTGGAGATCCTTCATTGAGCAAGGGGTTGGACTCCATGAGGCACCCTCCAACTCTATGATACTATGGATTCTATGAAACAAGTAATAATCTCTAATGCTGAGGCAAAGGCATACAGCTAGTCATGAGTAGTGTGAAGACAGTGAACAACACCAGTAAAAACCCCTCCTTTCTCACATGTATGCTGTTAGAATTTGGGATCACACAATGACATTCATTATACTCAGAACAATAGGCTACTATTATGACAGAAGACAGAAAAAAAATGGAATGGTTTTCAATTGACAAAAGGGTTGGGCAAGGTTGCATTTTATCACCCTATCTTTTAAATTTGTATACTGAATATATTATACATAAGGTAGGAAGGAGGAAAATTGGAGGAAGGCACATCAACATTTCAAGATATGCTGATGACACCATACTACTAGCAGAAAATAACAAAGACTTGGATCAGTTACTGAAGAAAGTGAAAGAAGAAAGTGCAAAGGCAGGCTTACAGTTGAATATTAAGAAAATAAAAAGAATGAGCAGAGATGATTTGCATAACTTTGAAGGAGAGAAAGATATTGAATAGTTCAAGTTTTTCCATACCTTAGCTCAGTCATTAATATGAACAGAGACTGCAGTCAAGAAATCAGAAGAAGGCTAGAACTTAGGGCCTAAGCAGACGGCTTATTGGGTCATCTTCGGTGCAGGGAAGAGGAAGGGCAGCCGCACGCTCGGCGCCCCCTCCCCCTCCTGAGGTCGTCCTCGGAGCCACCGGCCCTCCACATGGCTGGTGCTCCGAGGAGGACCTCCTGCCACAGAGTCTGGACACGCTGCAGCGGAAAAGTTGCCGAAAGTGCGCCGCAACCTTTTGCGGCGCACTTTTGGCGACATATGAAAGGAGCGCTATTTTAGTTCTCCTTTCCAGGGGTGACAAAGGTGCGCTGCAGGATCAAGGCATGGGGATGCCTTGGTCCTGCAGCGCACCTTCCCAGGGCGGCCCACGGCCGCCCGTCTGCTTAGGCCCTCAGAAGGAAAGCTATGAAGGAACTAGACAAGCTCCTGAAGTGTAAAGATATATCATTGGATACTAAAGTTAGGATTGTCCATGCCATCATATTTCCTATTTCTAAGTATGGTGGTAAAAGCTGAAAATCAACTCAGGGGGGAAGCAGACAGGTGGCCGTGGGCCGCCCCAGGAAGCTGCGCCACGGGATCGAGGCATCCCCACGCCTCAGTCCCATGGCGCAGCTTCACCACCCCTGAAAGGAGTGCTAAATTAGTGCTCCTTTCACAAGTCACTGAAAGTGCACCGCAAAAGGCTGTGGCGCACTTTTGGCTATCTTCCGCCACAACATGTGCGAACGCTGAGGCGGGAGGTCCTCCTCAGAGTGCCGGCCATGTGGAGGGCTGGGTGCTCCGAGAATGACCTCGGGAAGGGGTTGGGGCATCGATCATGCGGCTGCCCCTCCTCTTCCCTGCCCCCAAGACAGCCCTTTCAGCTGGCTGCTTAGGGGGTCAGTCTGTAAGCTACTCAGGGAGTATTTGTGGCTGAAGAATGGAGTATAAATGCTCCAAATAAATCAATAAATAAATATGGGTTGAAGAACAGATATTGTGGAGTGCTAAAAAGACAAAAGAGCAAATTAAACCTGAATTCTCCCTAGAGGCACTGCCCTGGCTCAGTGCTAGGGAATCATGGGAACTGTAAT
>CM034701.1:207819193-207829429 GCA_020142125.1 Phrynosoma platyrhinos
CCTGCCCCCAAGACGGCTCAATTAGCCATCTGCTGAGGGGAAAGGAGAAGCTTATGCTGCCTCCAGGACCCCACGGAACCATGGGAAAATGCGGGGAAATTCTTCCAAATGCGCATTTGCTTTCCACATTACGGCGAATTTACCTTAATTGAGAATTTACCTTAATTGTGCATTTGCATTTCCTCCAAACAACTGAATTTCAAAAGATCTCAGTTAACACCAGTTTCTGTCCACTTTCTGTCCAGTTTCTGTGCAACGTCGTGTGAAAACACGGGGCACTGATCCAGTTTCTGTTTGGGTTTTGTGTGGATTAACCAGCAGATTTGCCCCTGTGTGATAACGTCCTAAGTCTCCTTGGTACATTAACAACAGAGACAAGATTCAAAGCAAATACTTCCTATCAGTCAGGATCTGATTCTTAACTCATTTGTATAGGCATCTCCTGTTTTAGAAAGTATTGGAAATATTTTCCTCTTTAAGGGGAAAAAAAACCAAATAACTACGGCACAAGAGGGGTTTTTTTTTTCTATAGCAGGACTGTTCATGCATACAAATTATACCTCTAGCTTTCCCTTTTTCAAAATATCAATAGAGCAAAGGCATCCCACTTGTACCCTCCAGATGTGTGGTCTATTCACTCCAATAAGCCCCAGGTAGCAATAGTGCTTGGGGATTGTGGGAGTTGTAGCCCTAAGCAGGTTGCCTACTCAGTCCACAAACATTATCATCTTCAGCAGCTAGGTCACAGCTCTCCTGTACTTGTTGCCTTACATAGGTCTCATGTGGCAAGTGCTTCCACCTAAATGGCTCATGGAACAGGCTGTTCATTATAACCTTATCATTGATGATGTAGCTCTTGATGATGCACTGATCCAAGTCTGCTCTGTACTCAAGACTATTTCTTCCCTGCACAGGAGACAGCTTTCTAAACAACAACCCCCATACATTTTGAAACATCTCTACTAAGATCTTCTCTCTAGTCTTTTTTTTTTTAAACCCTAGGATATGGTCTTGGAAAACTAGCATTGTCTAACAGAGCATGTTCCAGGCACTGTTCCATGGAAACGTTCCAAGACATGTGCTGTCTTTTTGACATAGCATGAACTCTCATATGCGCAATGGACCCTCTTAGCTCATGTCTAGGGCAGGGTTTTGTTTTTTTAATATTGTGAACCTTGCTAAGTAAAGAAAAGAAATCTGAGCATCTCAATTGAATATTAGTTCAAACAAAGACAGCCAGCTCATTAGGAAGTATGCTGCTAGCACCAAGACTTTGGAAACTCTTGGGTAAAACACTTCAAGAGAGCCCCTTTAACTAGGAAGAGAATTCTGTCTCATTACTACTTCTGACCTGGTTCTTTTGCACACATTTTTTAGTTATTTTGGCCACACTTTTGAAGTAGCCTTTTGTAGATACCTGACCTTGCCATGCTCTTAAGCCAGACTATGCTGGATAAAGAACCCATAGAATCATAGAGTTGAAAGAGACCACAAGGGCCATCCACTCCAACCCCCTGCCATTCAGGAACTGACAATCAAAGCATCCTTGACAATGGCCATCCAGCCTCTCCTTAAAGACCTCCAAGGAAGGAGACTCCACCACTCTCCAAGGGAGTGTGTTCCACTGTCGAACCACCCTCACTGTCAGGAAGTTCCTCCTAATGTTGAGGTGGAATCTCTTTTCCTGGATCTTGCACCCATTGTTCTTGGTCCTAGTCTCTGGAGCAGCATATACCTGGCTAAGTAACCCAGAGAAAAAGGCACATCAAGTGACCACAAATAACAGTATTAAATCCTGGAGATTTTAATATTTGAACTTAATGTTGCTTCCAACAACTCATTGCCCAGTGCCACATGCCCATCAAAGCTCCTGCCCCATGAGCAAATTGAATCACAAGCTAAATCAAACTGGGTTCCACCTACTTATATCAGCAGTAGTTGAACCAGAGTGAAAATATTCACAGATCCCTTGACAGGCTATATCATAACAGCCAGCACAAGAGTCATTGGCCGGGGCTGGGAGGTGAAGCCTGTGCAGCCAATGAAGAGCATGTAGAGTGGGCAGCTTATCCACTTTTTGATAAAATGATATCCTTCTATATCCACACAGCTAAAGTATAAACTGGACTCCAGCCTGAAGCTAGGAGTGTTGCTTATTGGAACAAATTTGTTACATCTACCCTATTTGTGTATATTGGAAGAATTCTGTCCCATATTGCTTTACTAAATGTTACACCATCCTGTGCAGCTCACTGGGAATAGCTTGGTAGCATTACTAACACCATATCCAAGCCAAATATGTTTACAGTGCACTGGTGCAGCAGTCACCATGTAATATGTTATAGTGCATAGCTGGATGCTTCCTTGGAAAAAAACTGGATATACAAAGTCTTTTTGCCTTTGCCACTGCTCATCCACCCATCTACAATTCCATTTTGTTTAACCTTGGTGCCAACTGAACAAAAAAAATCAATAAAAGTCTTAAATTACTTCACCACAACTCTTCAGTCTCTGCACACACCCCCCTGAAATTTTGCAATTTTCATTCTCTGAACACTGCTATAATGTATGGCATTTTCAAACTAATTATGAAAAAAAGAAGACAATGGTTGGGAGAGCTGGAGGGAAGTAAGTGGAAAGAAATCAAATACACATCCTGAACAAACATCTTTCCCACAAAAAACACTTTCTGGAACTGAGCAGATTTTTAATTAGATCCACTTCTTTTTTATGGGATTTATATAATAATTGCTCACAAGAGAGATAGTAGAAAAAGTTTATCCTCTGGGGAAGGGTGCAAATAGTAAAGTCTACACTTGCACAAAATTTTCCACATCTATTCTCAGAAATTCTTCTGAGTCTAGATCTCTTCAAAAGAAGCAACCATGCCTGCAAATTTCATCAAAGTTTTTCTACCCCTTTAAAAACATCATGACACGTAGCTGCAAATTCCCTATATTTATCTATGTTAAAACTGTCAGGTCTATTTTTTTCCCATGGAAATGAATAGCAAATACCATCCATTTCCAACAAACTTTAAAAAAAAATCCCCATTTTTAAATTTCTCATTATAGTCAATGGGGATGTGAAGATTTGGATTTCCAAACTGTAATTTTGATATAGATATAAGTTTAATCAAGAAGCCAGCCACATTAGGTTAATTTCAAAATCACCGAATCAGTGTCCAACCCAAATCTTCAAAGAAGCATCTGTGTTAGTCTTTTGCAGTATAAAAAAGAGGAAGGGAGCTGGAGGGGGGGAACAGATGTACAGCACATTTAAAACTAACTGGTTTTTATTTTTGTATGAGCTTTTGTGGACATAAAACCACTTCTTCAGATGCAGTACAAAGTGATATACAGACCTCAAGACAGAAAGCATATTTACACAATTTTCGGAAAGAGAGTGGGATGGAATATAATAGCATCCAGAATGATGCAAATTATGTCACTTGCCCTAAACTTTTGAAGGGCTGAAGAGGTGATACAGGTGTTTCAGATCTTTACCATGATCATTTGGTGTTGATGTGTGAAATCAATAAATCTACAGTGGGCCCTCTGCTGGGGTTTGGTTCCAGGACCCCCATGGATAACAAAATCCATAGATGCTCAAGTCCCATTAAATGCAATGGCACAGCAAACTAGTATTCCTTATATAAAATGGCAAAATCAAGGTTTGCTATTTGGAATTTATACTTTTTTTTAATCTTTTCAAGCTGTGGATGCTTGAATCCATGGATAAAGAATCTGTGGATAAGGAGGGTCAACTGTACTTACCAAAAGTCAGTTTCTTTATATTCAAAACCTTCTCTGAAAATATGGTTCTTGTTACAGTAGAAAGAACTCTTGTATTAATATTTGTAGTGTGCCATGAAGCCATTGTCTTTGTTCCTGCTTCTGCTAGTGGATTGGAATTTATAAATAAAATTTAATTCAGCTGTTTCTCCTCCTAGTCTCCTTCATCATTTACTTGTTCAAGGAACGCAACCTGTAAACCCTTTATCGTAAGTCCAGGAAAGTTGAAATGTTCTGCAGCTGTTTTTTGGGTATTGCCATTTTTAATGTTAGATTTGTGTCCATTTATCCTCTTGTGTAGCAATTGTCCTGTTTGTCCAATGTAAAGTGTAGAAGGGCATTGCTAGCATAGGATGGCGTATATCACATTGGAGAAAGAGCAAGTAAATGTATCTCTAATATTGTGAATAATGTTATTGGCCCCTGTAATGTTACTTCCAGTATAGATGTGGGGACAGAATTGGCATCTGGGTTTGTAGCAGGGTTCCTGTATTATCATCCATTTATGTAGCCTGTTGTGAGTAGCTGTCTAAGATTTGGAGGTTCCACAGGTCTCTTTCTTAGGCAGAAGTTCACTGTTCTCTACTTTAGAAAGGGCCTGTGGCTTCTCAAATGACAGAGATGTCCTGGATCCCAAGAGAAGTTACTTTACTGTTGCTAATGGAGTTTCAATTTTTGTCTTGGTCCCCACAAGGACAAGAGGGAGTTGCCTCTGCCTGCACTGAGATCCTCCCAAACCAGCTGAACAATAGAAACAACATCTATACAAAATGTTGACTCTAACTCCATCACTTTTTTTCCCTCCTATTTGATTTTTAAAAAAATATTTTCCCTGATGAAGAAGCCAGTGGAGCTTTGAAAGCCTGCATAATATATTTTGTGCATTTTGGTTAGCCAATAAAGGTAACACTTAATCAAATATCTTTGTCACAGGACTTACTAGGAGTAATGCCACTGCTTATGAACTCATCAGCAACAGAAACCAGTGCTTATTTAACTCTTAGGGCTATGTGTATGATTTGCCACCAAGGCTGCCATACTTAACAGGCTTGGAAATGCTAATTAATTAATTAGTTAATTAATGTCATACCTGTCTCCCAGGACACAAGATGCCATACAACAAAATAAGTAGAGCTGAGAACTCTTAGTACAAAACTTTAAAATGATTAAACAATTCTATTAAAAACACAAAGTTGAAACAGTTTAAAACACACTAAAAACATATTTTTTTTAAAAAAAGACGAAAGCAGAGCACATCCACATTAAAACCTTCAACAAACTGAGAACTGAAAGAAACGAAAGGTCTTTGCCTATGAGCCTAAAGAGACAGAGAGGCAAGCAAATTTCTTATGGGAAGGAGTTTCACAGCCTGGGAGCAGCCACTAAGAAGGCTCTCCCAGGCTGATATCCTCACCAAATGTGCCTGTGATGGTGGTGAAATAAAAGAAAGACCTTCACTGAAGACCTTAAAACTCATGCATGTTCATATTTGGAGATACAATATTTCAGATAGTTTCAACCCAAGCTGTATAGGAATTAAAAGTCATAAAAGTCGAATTCTGCCCAGAAATGGACAGCCAGTGAAACTGTTTCAACAAAGGAATTATATCATTCCTATAATTCACTCTGTTCAGCTGTTTGGGTGCAGCATTTTGGACCTCATGTAATTTCTGAATAGTTTCCAAAGGCAGCCTCACATAGAGTGTGTTATAGTAGTCTAATCAGGGGCAAGAAATGGGTGTGGTTGGTGCATGAGTTACCTGTGCAAATTCACTCCTGGCCTCTGCTGAAACCTGGATATCCAAATCTGAATCGAGGAGTATACCCAAGTTGCAAACCTGAGATTTTAAGGGAAATATAACCCCATCCAGCACAGGCTGAATCCCTATTCCCTGATCTGCCTTTTAGGAATACTTCTGTCTTATCTGGATTAAGCTTCAATTTGTTTGTCCTTATCCAGATCATTGCTGACAGCAGAGACTGGGTTAGCATCAAAATAGCTTCCAGGAGAGATAGAATTGGGTACCATCCACATATGATTGACACTGAACTCCAAAACTCTGGATAGCCTCTCCTTGCAGTCTCATATAGACATTGAACAGCACAGAGTACAAAAGTGAGCCCTCGGGGACCCACAGGTCAATGAGCACTGGGCTAAACAGGAACCTCCCAGCATTACCTTCTGCATTCTCCCCTTCATGAAGGACCAGAACCACTGTAAAGCATTGCCCCCATATCCCATCCCAAAGAGGTAGTCTAGATTACAACCATGGTTAATGGTATCAAAAGCTGCTGAGAGGTCCACCAGACCCATTCCTGGAATAGGTCACCCACCCAGGCAACCAAAGCTGTCCCATAATAGGACTGAAGCCAGACTGAAATGTATTCTGAGGAAATGGTTTCTTCTTATGAAATGGAGACAAACCTGCCCCTGGTCCTCCAAGAATTTGGCAGTGATGAAGTGAGTGAGATGGAGACTAAAGTGATGATGGTGTCAGACCTGAACCAAATCTGACTGAACATGGGCTAGAGCCTACTCTGTGGAAGTGCAGACAACAATTTTTTTTTTTTTTTGCTGCCCGCGTTGCATCTGCAGGAAGCCATCTAGCAGAGTTATTCTGACAGGTTAGAGGTTTATTACACACATGTCCTCAAATACAAAATGGAGACTAGTCAACAGCCTGCTTTGAAGATGCATGACACTTTTCAGATAAAGTTACTCAGATCTACTCCAACTTGGATGTTGTAGTAGTGCCAATGGATGTAACCTTGACACATGTTTGTCAATGTTAATGGATACTTTTCAATTTGAGCAGCCTGAGATATATATATATATATATAGAGAGAGAGAGAGAGAGAGAGAGAGAGAGAGAGAGAGATTAAAAAGGATATAACATTGGTTTAAATGTTCCAAAGTAAAAAAGATATCCAGGGATAGCCTATGAACCAAAAGTGCAACCACCTTCCCCCAGCTCATTCAGTATTTCATTGTTTGTTTTATCTGGCAAGTCTTTTTAATTTTTATAGTTCTGAGGTACTTGCCATTACAGCATCCACAAAGCAGTAATCCATTTTTTTCTTGCAAATTTGTTCCTTACCAAATATTTGGTTGTTAAACTGGTTGTCTGGGGACATGACAGGCATATTTCTCTTAAATAATACAGAATAACTATATTGTAATTATATATTAAGATTTTCAGTTGAACTAACTGGCCATTATTTATGATTACATGATTCATTGTCATTTTATAAATGATGTCAGTCACGCAGTAAAACTGATCCATAAAAATAAGGGTTAGATGTTGATGATACAAAGATTAATAACTCCACAAGCTTTACGGAACAGAGATGGATGCAGAAGAATAGCTGCCATGTTGCAACTGCTTCAGTGCAGTGGGACATGAGTCTGTAGTGACTTCTGTCAGGGGATGCTCCTGTCACCACAAATCCATCTGCTCCTGCAAGTCGTAATAAAGAGGAATTATGGTATACTGAGAGAAAGCTTTCCATGTGGCATGTGGATGTGGTATGTGGCAGCCCACAGTGGACATCATGTGGGGAAAAACAGAATGCATCCAGTATGGTATGAGTGTTGACTATGTCTCTGGAGAACAGAGTTCAAACTCCCTCTCAGGCACAGAAACCCACCACGAGCAAGTCATAGTTTCACTTAACCTTAGGAAGGTGAAGAGAAACCCCCTCTGAACCAAACTTGCCAAGAAAACCCAGTTATAGGGTCACCTTAATGTCACCATAAGTTGGAAACAACTTGAAGGCACACAACAACACAATAACTTTATAGTGGCTTTTTGTCTGCTCTATAGTCATTCAAAGAACCATATCTCATTAAGCTTCCAGATGTGGAAAATGTTTGAATATGTATTATTATCATGATTATCACTACAAATGTGAAATTCATATTAATTACTTTCTTTATATATATATAAAAAAGATACATCTCAATTGTAAGCGGATATATGTTGACATAAGAAGTCCTTCAAAGGCTTGGATGATTAGTTTTGTCAAGTTACATCTGGCTGTGGGCAGGGGGTGGTGGACACTGATTACATGAAATTTAGGCCTTATTTGAATTGCAGAAATAATGGAGTTTGATACTACTTTAATTGTCATGGCTCTATACAATGGAATCATGGGACATGTAATTTATTGCAGCACCAGAGCTCTCTGACAGAGGAAGCTAAATACCACACAAAACTACAAATCTCAGAATTCCAAAACATTGAGCAATTGCAGTTAAAATGGTGTTAAACTATATTATTTATGCAGTTCAGATGAAGCCTTAGTAATGTTTGAACTATCAAACACAGAGATTACATGCTTTAGGGCACACATTTACTAGGGAGAAAGGCCTGCTGAATTCAATGAGATACGCTTGCAGTACTGATAGACTCAGGTCAGAAGATCTACATGTTTAGGTGTTACACAAAGATGAGTAATGTGGGTTTCAGTGATAGGCTTCCCAATTATGTCCTTCCGTAATGCACAGTTTCTTTCTTCTCTGTGTTTAACAGGAGAATAGAAGAGGGAAAGTAACATCTGGAATGGCCCTTGGCATTTGGCTAAGCATTTTATCTCTTTTAGAGTTCATGACATTTGAAAATCCACCCATCCAGCTGAACTCATTCAGTGATGAAATGGGGATTAAGGTAGGAAGTGGGTCAAAGATTTGCAAAATATTTCTTTTCCTAACCTAGACTGCACCACATACCTCAGGCACTTTCTCCAAGTCCTTGTAATTCAAAAGACAGGAGTAACAGCTGGCCTTATATTGAAATAGTGCGATTTTTGACCAGAAGTTCAAGAAAAGAAAAGCAATGGGAGACAGAAGTGGGATCTATTTTCTGAATTATCTGTAAGTCCAATAAAGGTTGAGATATGATCTCTTCATTCAGCTCATCTTTATAAGCACCCCATGTAGCTGGTTTCATATCCCAACCTTAAGCTAAATTACCTTTGACCTTGCTTGCCATATGGAAAGATAAGGTCATTCCCACAAGCCCTACACAGCTTTCTTGCTGATCCTTGGATGGCCCCAAGCAGAAAGCATGTAGTGAGTAATGAAACTATTCTTTCCTCTGGCACATGTTGACTATTTCAGTCAGTTTATGTTAGAAGTATTTGTATTTCTTTGCTTCCTTTATGTTCAGACTGTGTATCAATATGACATTGGAAGTCTTGAATGGTGAGACCATCCATGTCTGTACACATGCACTGTAATGAATGCCCTGGCTGAATAGTTGTATTTGTACCATATAAAAGGATCATGTTCAGTTGATGTTCAGAATGAGTTATCCAAAATGCAAAGCTATCATGGAGAAAGCCCAGCCATCCAATCAAAACAACATTTTAATAACTATTTGAATCCATATCATTTGAGAGTTCATAAAGTATTTTCTTGGATTCTGACTCTATTAATAAATGATAACTTTGCTTCTTTTAATATAGAGTTCATGCAAATAAGATAATATTGAATCTGGAAGCTACCATTCTCTTTTCCTTAACAAAAGCTCCATGCTGAATTTTGAAAATGACTCTATGGAGATTACTAAAGGTTTGGTTCTAACTCAAAGTATCGGAGCAACAGGATAGAACTTCTGAAGGCTAATTCAGTTTGATAAACAAAGCTTTGGCCTAAGTTTTGCACTGTCCTTCACAGTTCTCAAATTGATATGTTTGAGTGTACTTTCTCTATCTTGTTTAATACTTGAGCTTGATTTTGAAAGGCATTTTGACAGTAAAAAAGAACTGAATTACTTTTCAGCAAAATTTTTAAACTTGGATTCATTCCTTAGGGAAATATGTATAAGATTTAAGCCTTAGCTTTCCCATCAAGACCAAAAACTAAGGCTGCAATAAGACTATTTTTTTTCACAAGGAAGTATTCCATCATATGATTTCCCCCATCAACCATTAAAGCAGTGGAACAATGCCATTGGAACTAGATCCTGTTAACTGAGAAGATGCAGATGGAAAGGCATTTTTATTCATGACCCTAGAAAGGAATTTGAGCTGCTTCAGCACTTCTTGTGGTGCTTGTAAATGAAGTATCTGTGTGAGGAAATTCATATGAAAATATATTTGTTTAATGAAGGTAATGTAGGTTTTATATTTGTGCCCAAAGACTACTTAAGCTTCACATGTGCAAATGTCTTAAACACCCCCAGCATATGTATCAAAAATAGGAGTGCTCCTTATTATAGCAGACAATTAGTTGAATCCCTATCCATAACTTGGAAGGAGAAAAGTGGTTGTTTGCAAGAGATGTTTCACACCTATGAAGGGTCAGAAATAGAATTCAAAGATGAGCATGTTTGTCTGGATTGGTATGCAAAGCATACCTTTGAGACTAGAAGTTGGTAGCATAACCCTTCTTTAAAGGGGGTTGCAGACTGCCAGAAATAGTGCAAATTGAGTCTACTTT
>CM034701.1:207878908-207892425 GCA_020142125.1 Phrynosoma platyrhinos
AATAGCAGAGTGGAAAGAAAGTGCACCGGAACCAAACAAATGGAAGTGAAATCATTGATTAACAATATTTTGAAGTGAAAATGAAACTTAGGACCTGTACAGACTGGCCAAAAGGGCTGGCCTGGGGGTGGAGTCAGGGCATGGCAACTGCACCATCACACCACGTGCCCCACTGTACAGCATGCAGCATCAGGGTGCACCTTTGGTGCAGCGTACAGATATGCTGCAGTGGCAGCAAGGGTGGCATTTGCCAGATCTTTTTGAAGCTGAAAAATGCTGGATAGGGCTGTGGCATGTGGTTGCTGTGGCCCCTATCTAATACTCCCAGAGGCAGCACAGAGCCACCCCTTAGGGGTGGTCTGTAGAGCCCCTTACTGAAGGAAAATGCATTTATGTTTTGTTATGTTTTTATAAAAAGTACTAATAAAGAATTTTTTTTAAAAAAGGAAAAATAAATTCCATTACAATATTTTTTATTCTCCCTGGCCAACAGAGGAGTCCTCTCCAATTTCCCCTCTGGCAATCTTCAGCCCCTCAAGCAGAAGAGAAGTTCAAAGGGACCTCTAGCCTCACATTTCCCCTTTGCACCTTATCTCCCCCCACCAATGGCCTCCTGGGTCTCTGCTATGCCTGGCCAGGTCTGGCCACAGTGCTTGACAGACCTGCCTAAGAGTGAGAGTTATGTATTTTTGCTCTGGCTGTATCTGCTTCTTCTGCATAGTCTTGCCTTCCTTGCCTCCTTTTACCTTTTCAGCTGTCATCTTGGACCCTCCATATTCTCTTCAACCCACTTTCTTTTTGCAGTTTAAGCATCAAAATGAAAAAGGGGGCCTCTGTTCTGGAGAGCTCTAAAAGCTTTGGAAGGACTGCACCTTCTGCTACTTGGGAGACACTGGTCCTGCTACCAATTTTGGGCTCTGAGAAGAAGCAGCCTAAGGAAAAACAACACCTGATGTGCTACATCTGGAATGTGGGTGTCCAGCAGACAGAGGAGGCCCAGAGAATGCAGAACGTAATCCAGAGCAGATGGATTGAGGAGGTGGTGTGCTATGTTGAACATCACATGAAGGAAACAGCTGCCAATGAGGCATGGCATGCTTCTCTCCTAGATTACTGAAGGGACAAAAAACTCAAAGAGGTCTGGCAGTGAAAAGAGAGGGAGGCATGGAAGGAAGAGAAAAGGAAGAAAAGGGAGAAAGATTCTGAGGTATCAGCTAATGAAGCATCCCAAGGAGGTGTATGAGGAGGGGCCTTCATTGTGTTCACCACTGGAATCTTCCCTGCACCAGAAACCACCATGTTTCCTGTTCCACTTCAGGGGCTTACTCCTCTGACCAGCACATGGCAAATGAAGCATGGCAAATGAGGCAGCACCACCACAAATTACCACAGAGGAGGATTGGGAACCTTTGTTCGGTATCTCCAAAGTTAGGCTGTTCCCCGAAGGTAGACATGAGCAGGAATGGTGACCATGGGCAGGAACTGTTCCAGAGCCCTCCCATCTTACCTTCCTCCTGTCATGCCTTCCTCCTGTGCTGGCCCTTCAGATGAAGCTGCACTGAGTCTCATCAGGCATTGAAAAGCAAGGGTCCTTCAGGATGCAACTCCAAGGCCTCTCTTGAATGCCCCAAACCAAATAGATAATCCAGGTCAAAGGCGACCTTGCCTTTCCTGGATGAAAGAAATGCTCAGCTCCATCAAGACTACAAAATCCAGCTTCCAGCAAGACCCATCAACTAGCCATAAAACTTCTACAGTCTCTTGGAAACTCAAGGGATCCATATTAGCCTTTGAGGATAGAGTATTAGAAGAATTAAAAGACTGGATATTCAAAGACCAAGCAGGATTTCTTCCCAAAAGGATGATCAAACAAAATACAAGACATTATATATTGAACATTATAGAGTATTATGGGAAGAATTCTGATGAAAAAGATGACGATGGTGTTTGCTGATGTTGAAAAATAATTCAATAATGTTAATTGGCAGTTTATGTTTAAAATTTTAGAGAAAATGAATCTCAGAGAAAGGTTTATAGGATGGATAAAATTTATATATGAGAAACAGAGTGTACAACTTATAATAAACCGTGAGAGAACAAATGCATTTAAGATAACAAAAAGCATGAGACAAGGCTGCCCATTATTGCCACTGTTATTTATAATTGATATGGAAATATTCAACAAGAAGATAAGAATGGAACATTTAATAAAAGAGCCAACATCAAAGAACAAAGTAATAAGATGAGAGCTTTCGATGATGACTAGGTGTTTATATTGGAAGAACTCTTAGAAGGTATTGGAAAATTATTAGAAATGTTATATGAATTTGGACATGTCTCAGGATTTAAGATAAATAACAAAAACACGGCCATGATAAGAATGAATATAAGAAAAGAAAAAGCTGAACTAAAAGCAAAACTGGGATTCCAGATTCAGCAAAAAGTAAAATATTTAGAGATCTACCTGATTGAGAAGAATTTTGAATTCTTTGATAATAATTATCATAAAATTTGGAAAGATATAAAAAAAGATCAACAAGAACAGAGTAAGCTGAAAATATCACTAATGTGGAGAATAGCAATTGTCAAAATGAATATATCACCCAAAACATTATCCCTCTTCCAAGATCAACCTATTATTTAAAAAAAAATACTAGCCATTCAAACAATGAAGCAAATATCTTTCAAAGTTTATATGGGCCAGCAAAACCTAAAAGTACATTGGAAAGTCTCACAAGATTCAAGAGACAGAGGTGGATTTGGCTTTCCAAATTTTAAAGTGTACTATTAGACCTGCTGTTTTGATTGGACAAAGGAATGGATGACACTGGAAGATCACAGACTTTTGGAATTAGAAGGTTTTAATCTTTTATATGGGCAGCACTCATATCCATGGCACAATGAACTAGATGTGAATAAAGAATTCAGCAACCATGTAATAAGAAAACCTTTGCTAAAGATGTGAACTAAATATAAAAAGAGGACATAGAGAGAGATGCCCTAATATGTATCACCACAGAAATCACTTCAGCTAAGGGACAAAATAATTTTTAAAAAAGGTTGTTTAAGACATAAAGGTCTGTTGATGTGGGAGGAATTTAAACCCACACTAAAGACTAGAGAAGAAATGAAAAAAGAGGGTATAACCTGCAACTGTTTATATATAGACAAATATATGAAATGAAAATCAGAATCATAGTTTTATGTCAAATTCACTGTCTGAATCTTGAGTTCATGCCCCACTATCCAATACACATTACAAACCAGGTAAATCCCAGCTTCCTCATAACACAACACTCATGTTGGCTCACCTTGAGCCAATCATAGCTTCTCCGCCTAACCTAATTTACAGGGTTGTTAGGATTAAAATGGATGTGGATAGATAAAGGATGGGAAAATACTTTTAGTTCCAGGAGATAAATGGGATGAAATTAGTTAAGAAAGATATAGTTGGGGGTTGGGTGGGAAACATGATTATCATAAAGAAATGCATGTGTACCTTGGCAGACCTATATGAAGAATACAGTGCTTCAGATAGCCTAGACCCTAGCTGGAAAGTAATTTACAGTGTGCCCTTGGTACCTCTGGGGTTTGGTTCCTGGACCTGATGGATACCAAAATGGTGGATGCTCAAGTCTTATTGTATACAACAGTGTTTTAAAATGGTGTCCCCAAAATCAAGATTTGCTTTTTGGAATATATTAGATATATAAGCTGTAGATGCAGAAGCTGTAGATGCATACTGTGGATGCAGAATCCATGGATACAAAGGGCTGACTATATAAAGTCTTTCCAGCTACTGAACACAGTGCACACCAATCTTCCCACCAGCCACATGAGGAAGAAGATGGTAGCAGAGGTGTGAAATCTTGAATGAGTTCCATGCTGCTTTGGAAGTATTTTAATCTTCTCAAAGATGAAGTGGATGTTTGCTGAAGTTGAAATACTCTGTGCCTACTTCAGAGTCTTAGAAAGATGTTTCCATTGCGGGAGGTGGGTGTGGGGTGGGTGTGGGTGAACTCCTGGCCATTTTAAATATTTCCAAACCTCCCACATAAATGCCAGAGAGAAGATGTAGCTTTGTGAGTGATAGCTGTACCTTCTAATCTCTTTACCAGGGTTATCCAGTCACAGTCCTGTGGAGCTAACTGCAGGTGAATGCTCAGTTTCATTTTGATGTTACTATGCTGCCATCACTCAAATGTTTTCAAAGAGTTTCTGTGTTGGATGGAATGGCTTCTGTGTACAATGCCATCCCTTTATAGTTATGGAATGTACCCTGTCATCATCACATTACACTTTACTGCAGTGATCATAGGAATTTAGATCATTTTAAAATCCTATTATGGTTCTTGATGGATTGAACAGACAACAAAGGGAAGAAAGAGCTTTTCCTTGCATTTTCTTGCAAATGACCTTGCATTTTCTACTTCAGAATGTCTGCTTCCCTTTTCCATAAGCTCTATGCAAACCTATCAATGTTCTGACTTATGACGAAAAGGAAGATTCAGCTTTCAAAATATTGTGATTTCCTTTTCTTTGCAGGCTTTGGCTTATGTAGACCAGGGATAGAGAACATGAAACCCTTCAGATGTCATTGGACTGTAACGTCCATCAGCCCTTGTCACAGCTTATATTGTTCAGGGTTGATGGGAATTGTAACCCAACAGTTTCTGGTGGACCAGATCCTAGCTCCAGTCTCAATAGAATTAAATTAAGCAGTATGATTCAAGCTCTGAGTTCTAGCAGGAGGTGTTTTCTCTCAAAGCACTTCCACCCAGAGCTCAGGGAAGCACATGCAAAATATTACAGAATGGATGGGCGTGTAGATCATGGCTGGTCATCCCAGAGATCATTTGCCCATGAAAGCAAAGGCCAATGTGCTACAAAGCTAATTTGTTTCTGCTTGCATGGGGGCTCTGACGAACTGCAGGAAGTTATTTTTGGTCTTCTGTCTCCAGTAATGCTGGCAGATGCTCTTCCAACTGACTGGCGATTGTTTCCATGTATGCACTGGAATGCAGCTGCTGACTATTTTCCAGCAACACCACCTGCTTCCATAAAAGGCCTGAGAAAGCTGAGCTGCACGTCCTGTTGTGTTGCAATGCCTCGGAATGAAAATGGAAGGATTAGCAGCCAGTTATCACACTGGAACATTTGCCAATTTGATCAAATGTCTAACTATCCAAATACTGGACTCAAACTGTGTAAGGAAAACATGATGCTATCTTTAATGGGGATATGTGGAGGAGGAGGAAGAGGAGGTTGTACAAAGGAAGAAACTAGAATCCCTGGTGCTATCTTCTCATTTTGTTTTAAACTCCTCCTTGTATACAGTGGTTGTGTGGATCAGGCCCATTTTGGTGACAGTGTAAAGAGATCACATCTCACTCTGGCAACTGCATGATTGCTTTAATTGGGATTTCCTGCATGGCAGGGGGTTGGACTGGATGGCCTTTGTGGTCTCTTCCAACTCTATAATTCTATGATTTTACACTGTAGAAATTATGCTGTTTGACACCACTTTAACTCCCATGGCTCCATTCTACAGAATCCTGCAATTTGTGGTTTTATAAGGCACCTGTACACTTTGGCTGTGAAGACTAGAGACCTTGTAAAATGACAAATCCCATAGAATGGAGCAACAGCACTTACAGTGGTGTCAGACTGTCTTGTTTCTACAGCATAGATGCACCCACACTTAGGGCCAGGTAGAAGCAGAGATAGGGCCACTTTGGAAAAGAGAACTTGAAAACATCTGAATATAATTTTGGGAGCTGAGAATGTGGAGTCAGTTCAGGGAGAGGTGTTAGGTTCTTTATGAAACTGAGGTGTTAAATGTGTACTGTTAGTGGAACAAGCATAAGGCTAAATGAAAGGTAGAACTGCTCATGGTTTATCTCACTGAACCAGATCCTGGGTGAGATCTCAAAGGTAAAGGGGCAAGGTGAGTGACAGAATTGGACCTGCAGTGTCAACCTTGATAGGGGATCTGTTGGAGCCATTATCAAAGTCTTCCAGGAAAAGAGGGCACAAACAGGCCTGTCAAGTAACCATAAAAAGGCCAGTTTCAATGTTCCAATAATAATAAAAAAAACTTTTGAAAATTAGTAGCTATAAAATGGGGCAGGGCAGGGCAGGGCAGGGGAGAAATCCCCAATGAACAGCATAATATGGGCATATCAGATTGAGCTGTCATCACAGCAGTTAAGTAGCACTTTGAAATACTTTTGCTTGGATTCCTGGGATGACCAAAACATAAAGATAACTCCTCTAGGACTGCAGCCATATCTGCACATATATATATATTATTTGTTGTATTTCACTTAAGATTCCACCTATGCACTATCATCTATGAGCCACTTCTATTAGATCCAAAATGTCTGAAACTATGTGCTAATTATTTTAGGAGTAAGAAAGGATAGATGATCAGAGGATACTGTTTGTCAAGCATCTTCTCTCTCACTTTTAAGCACACACATACCTGAAGCTGCAGGTAGGTTACCAGTGAGCTGTTCCAGCTTTAAGCACATAGCCTTGGGAAGTGGAAAAGGAACATATTCTCTTTCTAGCAGCACAGCATATGGATTGGTGCCTCAATGAAACCCCATGGGCTGCTCCGAAAGCATGGTGGCCTAGCTAACCAGACAGAGCAGTAACTGGCTCCAAGGATGTACAAGCATTCTTTTTGGCAAGACCACACACTTTAAAACAGAAAACAGACCAGCATCTTGCCCCTTCCTGACAATGGGCCAGGGACTATGTCCAAATAAATGTTCAGTTAGGTTGGTTTCCAAGGCACAACAGCCCAGAGTTGGCAAAAACTGACCCCCTTTGCAATGCTGGAGGGGCACTGCCAATGCTTCCCAGTGTTTCCAAGCAGTGACCCAACATCAATAAAATGGTAGGATGAGAGAGGAATGCAGTTAATAAAAAAGGATGGAGTGTTCTGCCCAGCAGTGTGAAACAAACCCAAAGCTTGAAAAACTGAAGTGAACAGAAAGAGCTCAGGTCTGTCCAACTCTACTGGGAAAGGCAAGATTCTGCCCCTGTCAAATAAGGATGGTTGGAGGGTATGGAAAAGACTATCCCTGTCAAATAAGGATGGTTGGAGGATATGCAAAAGGCTCCCCTGTATATGTAGAGCCAGCCATTCACAGCCTCAGAATGAAATGAGTGAGGCGGAAGGGAAAGACTATAAAAAGAGAGGTATGGTATGTGGCCTATTTCATCGGAAGCTTGGATCTATGTCTGCCAGGATTTTGATACAAGGGCCTTTGCAGACTGCTAGAAATAGTGCAAATTGAGTCCACTTTAACTGCCCTGGCTCAGTGCTAGGGAATCATGGGAATTGTATTTTTTTTTCTGAGACACTGAGCGTTCTCTGTCAGAGAGCTCTGGTGCCACAATAAACTACAGTTCCCATGATTCCCTAGCACTGAGCCAGGGCAGTTAAAGCGGACTCAATTTGCACTATTTCTGGCAGTCTGCAAAGGCCCCAACTGATTTTCTGTACTGTATTGTATCTATGTCTGCTGCTCTATGTTCGGTTTCTTGGGTAAAACACAAGCCTGAGTTACCTGCATGGTTGAACCTTCATAGAACCTTTGGTTTGATCGTGAGTACATGTGCATGCACAAACAAATGAACAAATAAAACCTCCACAATTTTTTTAAAACCACAATTAAACTTTATTTAAAGTTCTTTTGTATAGATTTCCTAGAAACAAAACCACAATAAAAATAGAATTCCCACCCCTGCCAAAATATTTAAAAATTATAAAACACACAACGTTAGAGGATTGCCGAAAACACCCTACACCATATCTTTTTTTTTTTTTTAAAGTTTCAGTCATTGGTCCCAGCAGTGCATCTATATGAAGAATTGTTGCATTATTTTCTGGTTGGTTTGATCACATATGCATAAAAAGAATTAGTACAAAATCTAATCCAGTAAGAGTTAAAACAGAATGAAAAGTTGGACTGCTTGTATTTCAGAACTGACTATTCCGTTTATAGAAAGGCTTTCCATCTAAAGTTATGCTCAGTTATGGAAATTATAAAAGCAAGTACATAGCAGTTGCAGTGATATTTTTTCCATTATTTTCTAGTCTTTACATTGTCCAAAATAGGCATGATGCCAGAATCCAAAGAAAACTGTATTTTTCCAAACAAATAAGATCTGTGGTGGGTAAATATTACATAATTTTATTGAAAGTATAGAATATATCCCAGACACATTTAGCATTTAGTCCACAAACAGTTTAGCACCATATTGATTAAGTTGTACAGCAAAACACTTTCTTCAAGGTTTGCTTGGAACGTAAAGCAGATACAGCACAGTGCAAGGTAGCCCATACCCTTAGCTTCTACATGGGGTATGTTGGCAATGGCTGACCCCTGGTTCTCTTAGAGGTATGAGTTGACATTTTGCTGGTGGTTTAAGTTCCTATAGTTGTCACAATGCTAGGATTGACATTTGCTGGAAAAACAAAAGGATTTAATTAGGATTTTATATTTTAAAAAAAGAGAGCAGGAAAGAGAGAGATTTGGCTGAGAATATTGACTGAAATGAAAGTTGCTGCAGGCAAGGGCTTTGCAGAAATGAGCTATTGATACCTGATGCCCAACCCTTAAATTTGCAACCTCACAACAAGAATACTCCCATGTAAGATTCTCCTATAGGGAGAACTGTTATAGTTTACCACACTGAACCAGGGTGAGATCTTAAAGGTAAAAGGGCAAAGTTAGTGACAAAGCTGGAACTGCACAGTCAGCCTAGATAGGGAATCTGCCACAGCCATCGTCAAGACCTTCCAGGAAAAGAGGGCATAAACAGACCTGTCAAGTAACCATAAAAAGGCTGGTTTTGTCAATTGTGAGGCCCATGGGTAGAACTGGGGGAGAGCATTTGAGTGTTGTTAGCCATGTGACATTACAGTGTTCCAAGAATAAAAGACAAACATTTGAAAATGCAAACCTTTGGTAATTTTAAAATGGGGGAGGGTGGGGGGGGCAATCCACAATGAACAGAATAATATGGGCACGTCAGATCACCACAGCAGTTAAATGGTGAGTCTGAAATATCTGCTGCTTGGATTCCTCTGTTGGCCAAAGCATAAAGGTAACCCCTCTAGTTCTGCAGTCATAACTGCTCATACAGTGCAGAAAGTTGGCATCTAGCCCTTTCTGGATGATAAGAATCTGGAAATTCTAATGAAGAGAGGACAGAAGATGCACTCCTTCTGTTAGAGCTTGCCAGGGATTGATTTCCATGGCTGTGCAAGATGACTATATGGTTGACCTCATTATGCATAAATACAATTGGATGCAAAACAGCAGAAATTCATCTATTCCTCTTTCTAATATTTGTGGAATTAAGTAATTATTTTCCTTTAAAGCTGCTTCTAGGATATATATATCTATATATCTATATAGATATATATATATAACCTTAAATACTAGTTGTAGTACCTGCTATGGTACTGAGTGAAAAGTTATGCCCAGGAAGCACATTTTAAAAAATGCCATCCATCCATATGTTTTTCCCCCTGAGTTCTGTTTCCTTGTCCCTTGTCACAGAATTAATTTTAAAAAATGGCATGCAAGATCCTATAGCTAGAAATAATTTTCACATTTGGAAATTTAAACAAAACTCTGTGCAAAATTCAGCCTGGGACTTCCCAGATACAATGGAGTACAACTACAATCCACTATCCAGGGACAGAGTGATGGGAAGTGTGGGGTTTGTGAAGTCGTAGGCTTTCATGGCCAGCATCCATAGTTTTTGTGGGTTTTTCGGGCTGTGTAGCCATGTTCTAGAAGAGTTCTTCTAGAAGACTCTTCTAGAACATGGCCACACAGCCCGAAAAACCCACAAAAACTATAGTGTGGGGTTTGTTTGTTTTACATAGGCTATGACTCTATGCTAGGCATATACATTCAAAAAAGTTGATCACATTTCCAAAAGCACATTTTCTTGACATTGGCATCTATAAAATACATATTTATGAGTAGCTAAACCAGTAAGATCTTCTGGCCATGGAACAATAGATGGAGAATATTCATCTTTCCAGTCTCACAGTACAAGTCTTTTGGCAATAGCAAGAGCATGCAGGGTCTAACCATACTAACCATCAGTTAAATTCCATGTCTTGGGGACAATAATTTTAAAGAACAACTACAAATATGTAAGATTTTTCCAAAATGTAATCAATATGCTGCAATACATCCAACCAAAAAGGATAACCACTGAACAAACCCACATCATGTGACAGAAGGAATCATTATGAGTATTGCACTGCAAACGTTTAGCAGAAATAGATGATTATTTTCTAAATGGTCATAATAATATCCAATATGCTCTAAACATCTTTTATTTATTTGTTTTGCCAGAGTTGTAATCAGGATATCTGGAGACTATCAGGGAGGTAAAGTCTGGCATATGTCAGTGTAGCAGCCAGCACCAATTATGACGAACATTAGAAGACTCCTCTGATATTAAGCTGTCAGCAGTTCAATGTACAACCCTGTCTAGTACTTAATAATAATAATAATAATAATAATAATAATAATAATAATAATAATAATAATAATAATACTTTTTATTTATATCCCACCCCTCTGCAGAGCAATTGGGGCAGCTTACAATATTACAATTTCCATTAAACAAAATATAACATACCGAATTCCACCCATCCTTTATCACACAAAGACACACAGCAAAATAATAAATAGCCTCTCACTTACGTGAAATGCAGAGTTGTTCACATTCTTTCTGTGTGTTAAATCTGTTTTCATTTCCGCCACAACCACCATACCAGAATCTGGCACAACTTTTGGTGTCTGTGTCAAAATACCATTTTAGCTTAAATTCTCTACAGGTCCCTTCTTCTTTTTTCAAGTTACAAATATCTGTGGCTGCAAATCAACAAATAATGGATATACTGGTCATTTCAAAAACCTGCACACTTCCTGTGAATCTTCTTCATTCTGTGTATTTCAGATGCATGGGTGAACAAGAAGGTAAAAGTTTCCCTTGGACAATGAGCATGCTTAAGGGACAGTGACAAATATATGATGATTTATTGACCTCCAGTATGTGTAGCATGCAGTATTAAAGGACAACAGGAGATTGTTTGTGCATGACAACAAAGAAAACAACTCACAAGCAACCCTATTCACCACAGGAACAAAGAATGCAGAGTTGGTCGGATGCCCAGGATAAGAGAACATAAGTTTGGAAAAGGAGAGCATTAGCCAAAGCCCTAGTTTTAAACAATTATACAATTATAATGAGTATTTCTCATTATAAGGAAGTAATGAGTCAGTCAATCAAACTACACAGAAATCCAGTTCTGTAAGCAATGCTAACATAGGGCCTTTACAGACTGCCAGAAATAGTGCAGCTTGAGACCACTTTAACTGTCCTGGATCAGTGCTAGGGAATCATGGGAACTGTATTTTTTCTGGGACATGGAGCCTTCTTTGTCAAAGAGCTTTGGTGCCACAATAAACTACAATTTCCATAATTCCTTAGCACTGGGTCAGGACAGTAAAAGTGGCCTCAAGCTGCACTATTTCTGGCAGTCTGTAAAGGCCCATAGTAAGAGTTTGCACACTGAAGGTAATGTGAATGGAGTGGAAAGTATGTGGGGTATATATATTAGCAGACCAAAATTACAGGTGTAAGATGTAAATGAAGATAATATATCCCATTCAACTTTACATAGCTTTTTATCTACACATGTAACAGGGGAAAATCTTATGTCTACACTTATAGATCAGTACACATGAACTTGTTTCCATTGTTTAAAAAAAGAAATGAAAACCTTATAATATACAGAAATTAATTTGTCACAAGACTAATGTCCAAAATTAATCACAGCCAATACAATTTTGTGGCAACAGACATGTTAACAAGGGAATTTTTCACAACTGCTGTAAATGAGATAGTAGCAGACAAAAAGATGAAAAATCTCAGGTAGTTTTCTTTCCATTTTGCCAAAGATAAACTTCTTCAGATATGCAGTCAGCTATATAACAAACAAGATAAAGCTTATGCATAAATATACTGGAATGGAAATTGCAATTAAAATAAAACCCATGCAATTTTAAGAGTAATGTGTGAAGTTTTAATTATGATGCCTATATTCACTGACAGGAAGTTCTTTCAAATGAGATGGCATGTTACAAACTGATCTGCCCTGACTCAGTGCTAGGGAATCATGAGAACTGTAGTTTATTGTGGCATCAGAGCTCTCTGACAGAGAAGGCTCAATGTCTCAGAAAAAAATACAATTCTCATGCTTCCCTAGCACTGAGCCAGGGCAGTTAACGTGGACTCAATTTGCACTATTTCTAGCAATCTGCAAAGTCCCATAGCCTCAATTACCATCAAAACCAATTTAAAGTGGCCAAAGATTAAATACACCAGAATCAGTGAAAGATGCAATTCATTAAAAACAAGACAGATCCATTCTGTCATTTAAGCCATTAGGAACCACAGTGTTGAGTTTAAATATCCTAAAACTCTCACATGTGAGAAGTGCCACACAAAGTATCTTGATAAACCCTAGTCCTTACTACTTGGATAATACAAAATTTAAATGAGTCAAAACAATGTCCAGCCTAAAATAAATGTTCATAGAATGGAGAGTCTCTGGCTCCTGGAGAATGTGGATAGTTTTAAGTCTCTGTCTGGTGTAGTTTATTATAGTACTCATTCTGTTGTACTCATTATGGTACTCATTCTGATTTCTTACAACAAAAGCTGAGTGTTTATCCAGGAGTTAGAGAATATTTCTGATGCGATCACTGTATTCATTGTAAGTCAACATTACAGGGTCCTTACTTTACTCATCCATAATCAGGGGAGCAATATCTTTTACATTCTTTTTTCTAATTGCAAATCAGATAATGTCATTTATGTTATCATTTGTACATGCCAGAAATTATATGTTGGTATAATTTTGAGATCTTTGAAGCTAAGATTGACTGAACACAGGAGTCAGTTAAGAGCAGGAATAAGAGACTCATCATTAATTTCTGTATATAAATTAATTT
Organism: Phrynosoma platyrhinos; assembly: GCA_020142125.1. Classification (NCBI taxonomy): domain Eukaryota; kingdom Metazoa; phylum Chordata; class Lepidosauria; order Squamata; family Phrynosomatidae; genus Phrynosoma; species Phrynosoma platyrhinos. The sequence goes on from CM034701.1 coordinate 207,891,973, forward strand.
CTATATATTACAAAGTTTTCATTTCTTTTTCTAAGTAATAGTAACGTTAATGTATATTCAATTAAAAAGTGTAAACCTCAGTTTTTTTCTACTACAAATGTATGTAAAAAGAAAACCACATGGAATACATTATCATCATTTACATCTCACACCTGTAATTGTAGTTTGCTACTATTCAGTCAGAGGCTTTTAGCAGTTTTTGTTTGGTTTTGGGGAAAATATACCTCCCTGCTAACTACAGGTACTTAAATATCTGAATGCTGTTGCAGTTCTGATTAATCTAAAAGAGTTCCTTTACTAAATTAATGATTATTTCTGCCTTTGTAAATATTATTTATGCTCTGTTTTTGTGCTGGTTGCTTGAAATTGCCACCATAATATCACCAAGACACAGTACAGTAGATATGATTTAAAATTGTTCTGTCATCAGTGAATATCTCCTGTCATATTCAC
>CM034701.1:207897753-207919950 GCA_020142125.1 Phrynosoma platyrhinos
AAAAAAAGAGATGAAGCAGTTTTCTACAGCACAAATGGAAATGGCACTTGATCAAATACCATTGGTCTTCTGACATCTTCCTTCACAGAAACAACCTCACAACCACTCATAATAAAACCATCAACATGCTAAGCAGCCAATGCATGCATCTTAATTTTTGATTCTGTTTTACTTTTATTCTTTTTCATAGATTTGCTATAAAAATGCCAGGCTTGTACATGTCTCTGCAAATTATTAGCCAAATCCAACACTGCATAGCAGTCAGAGGCATTAAAAAAGCACAGTGAGAAAAATGCAAGAATGATGTAGTTGTTGAATTACATCACTCGTGTGTAATATTTGTGTGTTTGGTCAAATTCAAAAGCAACGTTTTTCATTAGATGGCCACCAATGAGCACCAAACTGTCATGCAAATAATGTTTATAACACAAGTACTATTTCCCCCATCTGTTAGGAATGTGCTTCAGTGTGCAATGAGAAGCTTCTCTTTTCATACCCCAAACAATGGTGACATAGAGAGGTGAGTGTGACCATTTGGGAAAATCTCAGGGAGATTCAGTTCAAGTGCCTCAGCTTTCCTACTTTTGCCAGATATCCTTTAGACTGCCTCTTGATTTGACTTGATGGGCTTCACATGCAAAGGGATAGGAATGAAGAGAGATAGCTGCTAGATAGCTGATGAAAAAGTGGTCACTTTGACTGTGTATGAGTATGAACCTTGTCATTCTTAAGCAACTTCATGTGCATGTTATGTGACAAAAGGATAACCCTGGGTCTACTTTTTTAAAGTGGTTTTGTGATTAATAATTTTTATATTCTGCCTTTCTTAAGAATGGGATTCATAAAACACTATATTCATCACAGCAGCATCTCCTCTAGCTAAGTGAGGGCTGTTTTATACACCTGGAGGAAAGTTTTGCTTCATAAATTTATTTTACTTTTGAGATAAGAAGCTAAGTAGATCTAACATAAGATTGTGCATGACAAAACCATACAAAATTTGAAGCCCTGTCTTTAGAAATCCTAGAAAGAAAAATATTTAATCCTTTAGCTCCTTAAGAATTAAAAAAATAGCATCTGATTAATATTGCATTGACCAGTCCTAGCATTCAAGTCCTTTAATACATAACAGTGTGCCTTGGGATATTTAATACTTAAACAAAGAATATAATGTTCAGTTTTGAACCAGGTGTGCTCTGTTTTATGTTTAAAGCTAAATGAGGGAATATATATATTGTTATTAAAATAATATTATAGAATGGTAACTGGAATTATATGCCCAGTGCATAATGTTTGTACCTTTCTAGGAGATGAGAGTTTACTATAATAGCAGTGGAAACTGCCTTTTGTCTGTTGTCTCTTGTTTGTTTGTATTTGTAGAATCAGACCAGGAAATGAATTCCTGGGAACTGAATGGGGTTGCAGACTGCCAGAAATAGTGAAAATTGAGTCCACTTTTAGGGTTAGGGTTAGGGAATGATGGGAACTGTATTTTATTGTGGCACCAGAGCTCTCTGACAGAGAAGGCTCAATGCCTCTAAAAAAACCAAAAACAATTCCCATGATTCCCTAGCACTAACCCTAACCCTAAAAGTGGACTAAATTTTCACTATTTCTAGCAGTCTGCAATACCTATGAGAGGACTTTTGGGGTCCAGCTGCTTCACTGATCCCACCTGCACTTGAGAAAGCTGTGGCTGCTAGTGCCACACACACACACACACACACACACACCCCAAGCATGATTGTGTAAGCAAAATGTGATATAGCTTGGAGGCTGGGATTGCTTAATGGCAAAGGGAAGGTGCAAAACCGTTAGCACCGAGGGGAAAAAAGATGAAGTGGATGGAGCATTTAATTAGAGAGCCAGCATGGTTTGAGCATTGGAGTAGGACTCCAGGAGACTAGGGTTCAAATCCTTGCTCAACCATGGAAACCCAGTAGGTGAATTTGAGTTAAGTCACACCCTCTGAGCTTTAGAGAAAGCCGATGGCAAACCTCCCTCTTCTGAATAAATCTTGCCAAGAGAACCCTATGATGAGGTTGCCATAAGCAGGAGTTGACATGAAGTCATGTAACAACAACTACTTCTTTAATTATGGAGTAATAGATATTGATCAGCTATTTCAGTGAAGTTAGTCAAAGGTGTTGTTGTTTTTTTAAAAAAAACTATTTACTTGCAGTTATGTTTATTCTGAGTTTTGGCTCCCTTCCCTGCTGTCTTTTTTTCCATATTTAATTTTAGGTTTTCATTTCCCTAAGGCTGGGACCTGTCTTTTTCCTTCTTTTTTAAACAAACAAAGAAACAAACTGCTATACTCTTAATTTGTATAGAACACCTTTATATGATTATACATGGTTGCTGCTACTGATTCACATTAATTACTCAATTCTCTCAGTTCACCAATTCAACATTTATCTATTTATACAGTTTCTTTGCAGTTTCTTTGCTTCAGACTCTGCAACTGGTTAACATTCAGGCATGTACATGCAAATTCTAGGCCCATTTGATGTTTATCTATATTTCTGCACATCATTACTGATGATTGACTCTTAGAAGCCTTGGGGTAAAACAGACAGGTAGGGAAAAGTGGCTTGAAGCTGCCTTTTCTGAAGCCATGTTGAACCCCCCCCCCCCCAACCACACTGCTGGCTCCCAAGGTAGCTGGAGTACACATGTCATGATCCCACAGATGCCAGCAAGGTACATTCATGACTCCCTTCATCCCCCTTCTTCACTCTATGCCCCCTCTTTGACTGTCTGTTTTGTGTATTTGTACTCATCTCCATAAGAGTTTCCATGGTTTCTCTTTTGGGCATTGCCACCCCTACCACCTTGTGTACAGCAGCTCTGTTCCTTTTAAATGTGCTTCTACAATGGGGAGCTTACATGCACAATGTGAAATAGGGTTAGGGTTTGGAAAGAGCACCCCTTTGGAGCTGCATTGGCATTGGTGCATTTATATACACATGTGAAGGTGCGCACTTTTCAGGAAGAAGTGGGAAAAATCTGCTTCTTTTTAACTGGCTTTTCTCCCCATAAGGCACCCAGAGGGAGCTTTCTTGAATTAAAGAGCAACATGTATCAAAAATATTGGATGGAGAGGGAGGAAATCTGCAGTTAAACAATCCCAGAACCTCTGTAGTGGGCATGCAGACTCTGCCTAAGTATTCTATACACACATGACATCCACACTCATGTCATCTCACCCTCAGAGCATTTTCATAAGTAACAATAAAATCACCAATGTTAGCTTTTCTCATATTATTGATACTTGTCAGTGACTCTTGTTAATATGTAACAGGAAAAAGGAACCATATAATTTAATTAATTTTACATTCTAACTAATTAAGACTTTTATGTTTTCATAAGAATTGCAAAAAAAAAAAAAAAAGGCATATAATTCAATAAAATAAAAATTAACCCACACTGGTAAAAGTACTCTGGAAAGTCAAAGTACTGACTAATTCTTGATATTCATCTGTGTTACCTTTCATATGATTCCAACATCTCAGTCATACCCATTGATTGCTACTATGGCTAACAGACCCATATAAAGTACATCCTGTGGCTCTCTAACAAACAAACAGTTAACATCTAGACAAAGACAAGTGCCTTCCAAGAAACAGATCAGTGCTACACTAACTGTGACATGCAAAATGAAAATGGGTGTGAAAAAGTACAAAGTGAAATCATTCATACAAACAGAAGAATGTCAGAATAAGGTAAATGAACAGGGATGGAGAAAAGTGTAGGAATGAATCTGCAATTGTTATGTTGGGGCACTATGCTTAAAAATATGAAACTGTCAACGTGTCCCAAAGAGACACACATCCTCAACTCAATCATAATACCATCAGGAAATGATTTCATAAGAACCTGCTGCATGCAAAGCCTTTTAAGTAATCATGAAATGTCAGAAGGGAAAATTTTCTATTGAACTCAATAAGAAAACCTACACAGGTTTTCAGCTTTCTCAGTAGCTCTGGAAATCTCAATATATTCAGAATTATTTTAACACTTTGATCAAGCTTTTATTAAGGAACTTGAGGTAGGAAGCAGAGTATTCAAAACAGTGCTGCTAGGCTGCCTGTCTCAGCATCATTATATATGTAGCAAACAAAAAACCCCCTTCAAATACCAATGTGAAGGGGGGGGGGGAAACTAGTGAAGAAAATTCAAGTTCCCTTCTGAAACATATAGGTTATTGTACTACATTTATCTATTGGTAGATAGTTCTTTATTGCACCTTGCAGACTTCAAAAAGTTTGAAACCCCAATTTGGAAGCTATGAAAACTGACCAAGAAAATTAAGGACTTGTGGCAGGCTGGCTCAGGACAATGCAAGAAGCAGGGAAGGGGGGACTTGAAAAAGCAATGAACTATGCACCTTTAAAATCTGAAACAATTATGTAGCAAATGTCTGCTTTGAAATTGACTAATACATAATGGAAGTTTCAGATGGCTAAGCTGTCAACAGAACATCATAATATTAAAAAATAGGTTTGCCATCAATTATTTCTATTTCAGTTGTTGTGAAATAAATGTTGAGGGGTAGGGAAATTGGACTATTCTAGAAGCTTCTCATACAAAACCCCAAAAGAAGTTCTAACAGATGTTTCAGTTCTAATTTTACAATTGTATAACAATTTCATTCCATAGTGATTATGAAAACAAAAAGGATAACAGACTTTGGGAATTACCAAGTACAACATCCACACATTTATAACAAATGTTAATACAGAACATACTGTTAATCGTTGAGTACAATCTAAGAGGTTTCTCATTAATGGTTTATTACACTGAACCAAGACACCAAGCTGGCAAGACACAAGGCAAACAAATACAGTGTGACATGGACTTACACAACTGAACATTTTGCATTGAGCCACAGGAAAAAAATATTTTTCCAATATCCCCTGGAAACAGTTTATTTTTAGCTTTGTGATGCCTATTGCCTTAAATGAGGCTTAACCATTTGCTGCTCCAGAATGAGAAGTGACTACCAGAATGAGAACAAAAAGTTGCTTTTTAAAAGAGGGAGGAAGTGCTATTGTTGATGCTACAAACATTTTGTGGCAATTATTAGTCTTCTCCCCCTGGAGCACAGCAGATGAGAAATCCAGTACTGAAAGGCTCTCCAGCCACCACTGCTTATAATGACTTTAGAGGAAATGAAGCCTGCTCCTTTATTTTAAATTCCAAAGTCAAAGCTAGTAGCTCAAGTATTTCCCTCATTGCCTAGCAATGTATATATGGAGGCTTGTATAATCCCCTCACACATACTTTTGTTTGCAAGACCCAGCCAATCCCATCCTACCCCCTTCTCTTGAGTCTTGCTTATCAATAAATTAATTTGCTCACATGTCTGAATTCTGGAGGCAACGTCTACAATGGTGCAGGAAGGCTGCAAGTCCACCTTTGTTCAATGACCATGAAAGAACTAAAACATAATGATTCTGTGAAGTCTGATATCTCATGGTTGTGTCTCAGGGTCCATTCTGTTTCCATGCCCAATTGTGAGTTTCCCCCGTCAGTCTGCACATATTGAAATTCTTCAAAATCTGTCCAATTTTGGTGCACATTTCCCACAACATATACATTTTGTATGAATACTTTAACATATACATGTTTGTGGTGTGTATTCAATTGTATATTTTCAGGCTATTTTTCAGTTGAATAAAGTGTTCTTCCACATTTTCCAAAATACATATTTTTGCATTTACTGTTTCAAATGCATGTATGTTGCATATGTTTTCTTTTGTAAATTGCATAACAAATGTCTGCATTTGGCTTCAGGACATGCAATTTTTTTAAGTTCACATGGGAACATAAACTGAATTTTTTTTTCAGTCACTGCTAATACAAGCCAGATGTGCTTCCTTTCTCCATGTTTCCTGTGTCATATGGAAAAAGTAGCAGCTGCACATGAATTTAGAATACATGCATTTTGCTACAGAAGAGATGCACAAGTTACTGCTTTCCATATTATACTAGAAACACAAGTTACTATAGCCTCCTCTCAATTCTTTTTGGTACACATGAAATGATCACGTGTTAGGATCTTTTCCTGTCCTTCATACAAAACCCATAACTTCTACATTGGTAGCTTGCTTAACTGAGCAACTATTAAAAAGACAGAAATTATTGTCTTCAGCTAAGTGGCATGTGATTATGGATGGCAACTGTCTCATATTTGATCCCTTTTAATTTAAATGGTTACCTCTTATTCCAGGACATTATGGAACATTAGGTGTGCTCTTTAATTCCAAAATTCTACCTGTCTGCAAAAAATATTGATTGTCCTTTATTACTTCAGACAGAATGCCATCCCAACTATTTGTCTGAGAGCCCAACTGAAAATTATATACCCAGATAAGTGAAATTTCCTGCTTTTTTGGGACCTCTAGGGGCATTGTACTCACCTGTTTGGGGTCCTGCCAATGGTTCAGTGTTTACCATCAGATTGGCAGTGGCTACTGCAGGCATCTTGGGCAAGGGCATGTTCTCTGTAAAAGAAAAAAAGAAACGAGTGTGTGCCTGTTAATGGAACAAGGTGAGACCCAAAATATAGCTTTTTTTAAAAAATCCAAATCCCATTAATATCACACACTGCATCTCTTTAGGCATTACTTGTGTATTTTTGCTTTCATATTGAAATTGTCAACTAGAAATCTATAGCAGGGATCTAGAAGACCTGTTCTCTTTAAAAGAAGACAAAGAGACCTTTTTCAGTACATGAACTGTGGCATCAAACTTTGCAAACAATGGCTGGGACTCATTCAACATGAGATTAATCTGAGAAAAATAGCAACACTCTAGTGTAGTTTGCTGACATAAAGGCACAGACATTGACAATGAGGATTTGTTTCCATTGGAAAACTGGATAATGGATGCTTGATTTACAGGAAACTCTCAAGTAGCTAAAAATTAATCTTATCAATCTAGTTCTCTTTCCATTCTCAAGTGCTGCAAATATGGCCAGTGTTCAGTGAAGAATGGAAGGCTTCACCAGGACAGGTTTTGTAAGAATTCTCCAGTTGTAATGCTGCAGGAATTCAATTCCTCTGTTTTTAAAATAGATTCTACAGCCTCAGTGTTGAGAGTTGTAAAACTGTAATAGAAAAAATACAGGGCTCAGATGGGAAAGTGATGGATTCACATCCACACTCAGACATGAAGCTTACCATATAAACTTGATAAAGTTATTCACCTCATAAGCCTCATGTAAGGATATCACTGGGAATAACCTGATGTATCCCACCTTAGTACCTTAAGCACAGTATACAAATAGACTCAATAAACATATTAGATACTTTTCCAGCCTTCATGAACAAAGCAATGACATATATTGGGAAGTCAAGGCCAATGTACACAAGGTAAAAAGAAAAAATATATATATTTGCTTTACATATTGTGGTCATACCAAGCACAAAGTGCAAATATGTCATACCAATCCATTAGGGCCATGAAAATATGCATAACAAAATTCAGTGTTTTGTAACGTTAATAGTATTCCACAAACATAATTTTGTATTCTTCATAACAGAGCCAGCATGGTGTAATGGTTTCAGTGTTGGACGACAACTCTGGAGACCAGGGAGACCAAATCCCTGCTCAGCCATGGAAACTTACTGGGTAACCTTAAGCAAGTCACACCCTTTCAGCCTCAGAGGAAGGCAACGGCAAAGCTCCTCTGAACAAATCTTGTCAAGAAAACCCCAATAGGTTTGCCTTAAGTTGGAAATGACTTGAAGGGAGGGATGTGATAAAGTCTCTTCACTATTCATCAAACATATGGGATATTGGTTTCTCAATGCTTCAGTAAACTCTTTAACAAGCTGTGAAACTTGGTAGCTTCTTGACCAAGGTGTAATAATTCTAATTTTACATCATTTGCAAATGAAGGGGTGGGACAAGAACTTCAAATGAAAGTTCAATGTGCAAAGTTATGTACTTATGTAAACTACTGTTCTGGCAGGGTCTTAAAAACCAGGAGGTACACACTAATTGGTTATTTCCTGTTACATTCTTATGATGATGGCCCTGCTACCTGAGGGAAAAACTCTGGTTTTGGCTGTTAGAAGCCTACTGCCAGCTATTAATGAGTGCCCCACTATAGAATACTGTTCTATCTTATGAAATACTGCTCATCTTTTTTATCATTATCTAAGGGTTTATCTACACAGGTCAAATAAAATGGTTTCACCCCATCCTCACAGTGACTTGTCTTTACAACGCAGGAGCAACCCCCCTTCATGATGTAAAGCCAGTTCTGCACTAAATCCATCCTATCCCTCCCTTAAATTGGTTTTTAAAGTTTGCTCTGTAACTTTCAGGAAAACCTGGAACATTCTATAGTGATGTTGGGTAGCTGTTTTAACATGTGTCCCTACTGTGTCCCCCGGTCCACCACTGCTGACATGAATCACTCCCTCTGGGGTCACCCAGCCATGTGATCAACACTAGGCACCTTGTTTCTGATCTCAAAGGGAATGACTTGTGCCAGTGGTGCCAGCGCCAGGTGACCCAGTGGGGACATGTGTGTAGACAAGTTGCTCAGCATAACTATGGAGTGTGGAGGTAATAAGGGAATCTGGGACAGCTCTTGGGCCAGAATACTCTAGGATTACCACTATTAACGCAATATTTATTTCTTCTACTCATCTTAATATTTGCAGCATCTGAAATGAATGAGGAAAAGAATGCATTCAATCCCAACAAGCAATACAAACTTACTTGTAATAAATGTCCCCTTGTAAGTAGCTTTGGCCTGTGCATTGTGGTAGCCCGTAACGATGACATGGTACTTCTGCCCACTCCCCAGACCTCCAATGACTCGTTCAGTACCGGTTAGATTAAGCTTCAGAACTAAAGAGTGGTCATGAGCTGATGTGATTGTAATGTCATAGACATAGGCATGTTGGGGTTCAGGGTTCGCCCAGTGTAGTTTAGCGCTGTTTTCTGTGATATCTGTTATCTGGATCTCCCCAGTGTGCATAACCATTATCACTGTCAATAAAAAAGCTGGTATTATTATTATTATTATTATTATTATTATTATTATTATTACTGCTATTACTATTATCTTCATCAACCCACCTTTCTCCTGCTATATGCACTCTGCCCCCACCCCCTGCCCAAATAAAACTGCATCTAGCATGCAGTTAAACAATGGAATGCAAATCGCTTTAGCTTTATGTATTGGATGTCACTTGTTCAGTTAGACAACAATTGCTACAGGAAGTCCTGATGATGCAGTGGTTAAAGTAGCCACAAGGTTGTGAGTGTGATCCCAGGCAGGGCTCCAAGGTCCACTCAGCCTTCCATCCTTTTGTAGGTTGGTGAAATGAGTACCCAGCTTGTTGGGCAATTGGCTTACATATTGTAAAATGTTTAGAGAGTGATAGTTCACTGATAAGTGGTGTAGAAATGTACTTGCTATTGCTATTGCTATTTATTATTCAAACATCACAAAGAATTACATCAGGTAAAATAAAGGCCCAGTTCTGGTATACATTTTGACTATGTTTTGGGGTTTGTTTGTTTTTTTACTGTTGCCCAGAACAATTTTGTAGCTACAAAATATAAACAGAATGTGGGTTTTTTATTTGGAGTATATAGAATGGCAATATAATTAAATCACATTTAGTGAAAGGAAACCACACACTATACATGCAAGAATGTAGCAAGCATTTGGTTGGATTTCATAACCCCACTTACAATTTCACAGTTTAGAATTGCAGCATTGAGCAATGTCCCCCTCCCCCAGGAGTGGTACATTGTCATATTTTTACCATTGGGACCATTTTACAAGAGATACAAGCATTTTACAAGCTATTTCACAACAGTCAAAATGCACAATAATATGGCACTTTGAAAAACAGGCTGCTGTTGTGCAATGACAACACAAGGAGGAAGGACAATGGCCCCCAACAGAGCCACAGAACATTAGTAATCCAGAAAAGAAGACAGTGGAAAGTCATGGGTGCCCTGCGCCTGGCCAGAAAAGAGTTCCCATCTTTTACAGTACCCTGTCATGTGTTGAGAATGACCACTACACAATTATACATCTTGCACATTTCTCTGTTGCATTTTGTCACAATTGTCTAACATGGTTGTGTTTTGCTAATGTAGTTCTGTCATAAAGTTACACATCAAAGCTGATGATGCCTGGTGAAAAGCAACAGCCAGAGGTTAAAATCATGAAATGCAAGGGATCCTTAATTTTTGGACAAAATTTGCTCCTTGATTTTCTTCTCACAGCCTGGAAAAGAGATTTTTGATATTACAACTCCCACAATCACCCAGTAAGCTTGGCCAGTTCCCCGGGACTTCCACAATCAAGACTGCAGCTTCCTAAAGCATCTTTTTCTTCTTCAATTTTAAAATGTAAATTCCAGGTCTTCGTTTTATGTATTTGTGTGAAATAAACGATTTGTTCTTTAGCAAAGCAAAGGGGCACTCTCTGAATACTGCACTAAAGATGTATGTTCAATTTCAGTATCCCAGATAAACTTGTTGAAAGAAGAATATTGTACATACCTTCTGGTTTTTCTGTTGCAGTAGGTGTAGCAGTGACATTATTTGGAATGCTTCTGGTAGAATAAAAAGTAGTTATGGACATATGTAATTTTCTACAGGTTGTTAAAATACTTTTTAAGTGTTACTTTTCAAGCTAAGTCCCAAGCAACTTATTGGCTTTGTTTGCTAGAAATATGTAAACTTCCTTCCTTACCATCCCTCACTGAACAAAGTTAATTGCATCATAATGGGATTATTATTAAATACAGGATTAACCAAAATGAAGCATCCTCAGATAATACCTAACAGATGATGGAGCATACATGCAAATGTAAATAGTTTGAATGAGTAAATTATACAGCTCCTTCTGCCACTATACAGAGCTTCCAAGCCTAATCTTTGTGGAGTGCCCTCTCCCAGCTAAGGCATCAGAGATAATTCATCTCCACAACTATAGTGTCTAGAACTTGAGCCATTAAAAGATAGTCCAATATGCTCCCAACTCTGCTGCAGTTATTGTGTATTTGTTTACTTGCATTAACATTTTAAGTGTGCTTTAAATCGTTATTGTTTAATAGTATTTTAAGGAGTGGCTGGGATTGTGGGAAATGTATTGTATATTTTAATGTTGTAAGCTGCCCCGATTGTGTTATGCAGAGGGGCAAGAGAAAAATATTTATTATTATTATTATTATTATTATTATTATTATTATTATTATTATTATTATTAGACACTGATCCAAACAAAAAAATGATGTGTAGTACTTTGATGAACATCCAATGTGGTGTAGTAGTTGATGAAACCAAGGTTTGAATCAATAAAAACTAGGCTGTCTCAGACCTCCAGAGGGTCTTTTCTGTGACCGCCCCCAGACTGTGGAATGGCCTGCTGGATGAGATCCATCTTATTACTATTCTTGCTGCTTTTTAAAAAGCAGTAAAGACGGATCTCTTCCAACAGGCCTTCCCGGAATAATTCTCCAGCTTGAGGGGAGATGGTTCTACCTGTCCCTTTCCTGTGGCTCGCTTCATTGTTGTCTGTTATTGTTTTGTTGTGTTTTATTATATTGTGTTATGTTTTAATTTTTCAATAGTTTAATTCTGTTTTAAGGGGTGGGAGAGTTGGATATGGGATAAGGAATGTTTTTAAATTTGTATGTTTTAAAATGCTGTAACCTACCCTGATTGCTGAGCAGATGGGTGGGCTATAAATAAAAATGTATTATTATTATTATTATTATTATTATTATTATTATCATCATCATCATCCTCACTTGGTCATGGAAACCTACTGAGTGAAATCAGTGGCATTCCAGTTGACTGAACTTATGGAGGTGGGGATAAAAGGTCAGCTTCCACCCAAGCCTTCTGTGTCCCTGGAGGACTCACAGGACATTCTCCCTTCCTCCCCATGCCCCCGAATCCTTCAAGGACTCAGAGACATCTTTCCTTCCCCCCCCCTCCATGCCCTCTGAGGATTCAGAGGAAAGCCTTTTTCATGTTGGACTCGGAAGATAGTGGGTGGGTGGTGGGGGCAGAAGCATTGCTGCCCCTCCTCTCTCCTGGGCTTTCTCCCTGGAACTTTGGATGGAGGAATCTGGAAGGGCACACATGCATCCCTCCTGCTTCAAAGGGGGAGGGGACCCCAACCGGGTGTCACTCCTTCTGGGTGTCACCCGGTGTACTCCACACTAGTGCATCCCACATCACACTAGTGATGCTACTGGGTGAAATCCATTCTCAGCTTCATAGGAAGGCAAGGCAAATCACCACTGAGCAAATCTTGCCAAAAAAGCTAAGGTTCACTGTAATGGGAAATAACTAGAAGACATATAACAGCAACAGCTTTGATAGCTCATGTTGCTTCAGAGAAAGAAATATTAAACTGTTCTTAATCTCCTTAATACTAAGATATTATGCACACTAAGGGTAAAGTGGCTGAGAAAATTTTTGTTTCAATAAAGATTAGTGATAAAGATGGCCAAGTAGAAGAAAAAGACTTACAATTCTTTCTGGCCAAATTTTTTGACTGGCTGATCACCCTGGAACCAATCACATTGTTTCCTGATATCTGGAGACAGGTAAAAGGCATTCTCACCTAAAAAACAGAAGTAGAATTTTACATAAACCATAAAAGCTTCTCTAAATCAACTGTAAAATATAGGGCACATTTATTAGTAAGCCTGCTAGTTGGCATATCTGTCTTTTAAGCATGTAAATACTTAACAGTAATAGTAATTTACATGATCTACCATTCATTTTTGTATTAAAAATTAGTTTTTTGAGGGGAAAAGTACAGCACTACATTCTGTCATTTGTAATTAATTACATATCTGGAGAGGCAACAGTCTCGACAGTAACTGAATGTATTTTTCCTTAGCTACAATTGGAATCTGTGCTATTAGTACTCAACAGTTGCTATAAAAAATGGAGAAAAAACAGGAGATGAAAGGAAACTTTCCATCATACTTGTATACAAGGGGTTGAATGTTTAGTTTAGGGCTGGATATTACTAACGAAACAAAGTAGGCATCTTATACTGTGGTCCTAAATGCACACAACCTATGTTTATCCAGAAAGAGTTCAAGTACAACAACAGTTACTGGAATCTGGGATAGAAATCCAGGAGTTGTCAAATAAATCTACCTGTCCTGGATTCTAGATTAATAGAAGATTTTGTAGGTTCACTTTTTGGTAAAGTATGATCTTTGAGTATTGGGTTTACAAAACTCAATATTTGGGTCTCAAACTTGTGACCATTGCTTAGACACACTGCAGGCATTACACTACTTCTGAGGATACTACAGTTAGTCCTCTGTCTGGTTTAAATGGCCATATCATAGTATGTTGGTAAGTTGCCTATGTGTTTTTTGTGAGTATATGTGGACTTAGCAAAATAATGCTCCTGGATAGCTAGGATTGCTTTTCCAGTCTTTGGAATCACACTGAACCTAGGGGAAGATGACACATTCCAGATAAGCAGAGAAACTGAAAAAGAATTGATGTCAGATTGAACTGGAGAAAATCAGAAGGAGGAGACAGAACTGTAAGCTGGTTAAAGCTGAAACAGTGTTAGCGTAGAGGTACTCTTTGAGGCTCTCACCCAGTATTAGTACTGTATAACTTCCATCTATTGTAAGAATGGTGGTCTTCCCTTATTTAGGATGTGGTTGTATATGTGTACTATAATAAATCAGTACTACATCAATCCCATTTTCTCTCTTTCCAAAGGAAGCTAAATAATTCTTACTCTTCAGGTAATGATAAAATGTTGGTTCAAAGAACGTGATTGTTGTATAATTTGATCAGCATGCCAGCCTACTTTGTATTTAAGGAAGTGCCATTCTGCCACACACTATACATGATTCTGCTTGCAATCAAGCTATTAAATGAGATCCTCCCTTTTCCTCCTTTCTTGTTCTGTTAAAGATTCTATGCTTAATATCAACCAGTATCAAACCTCCCAGTGATGAGGGACATCATATACTTACTGCTGATAAAAGCAGGCAAAAGGTTTCCGAAGCGTAGCAAAGGCTCTTCATGGAGCTCAGATGGTTTATCAATGTATTTGAAGAAGATATCATTAGGTTCACTTGCCAAACTGTAGACATCCTTGATATTAACTTTTCTGCCAATGCCCAGTATGACAAAAAAGTATCCTTTACATTTAGCTTCTACAATCACTTTCTGAAGGTGTTCAAGTTCCTCTTTTTTAATATCTCCTGTCATCATCAGCACAATGACTTTGAAGTCTCTGGGATTTGGTGCACTCTCAAAGATGTGTCTCATTGTATATTTTACTGCACTTGCCACTGCCCTTGTGCCATGCAGCTGCACCATCTGGTTCTTAACAAAATTCATCAGCTTGTCTTTGGATGCATAGTCAGTCAGGGAGAACTCAGCTTTGATAGGAGATGTACTTGAATTTGACTCAAACTCATAAGGAGCATGTTGGATGACAGATACTCTGGCATGGTGCTGAGATCCCTTGGGATCAATGCTAATTTCCAACTGGCTTATTACATATGAAATGTAATTCTTCATCTCTCTGAACTGCAGGTGAGTGGTGCTGTCAGAACTATCCAAGATAAATGCTATATCAATATCAACATCTGTAGGGGCTGACCGTCTGTCTCTGCCAAAGACACCCCTTTGGGGACCACAGCTGGCATCAGGATCACATACATCTACAAGAATAAATTTATCACATCTTAAATTTTCTGAATATTTGCAAAAATAACATGCATCAAAAATCATGATTATTTGGTAGTTCCAAACAGTTTTGAGAAATGTTGTTGTTGCTGTGTGCCTTCAAGTCATTTCTGACTTATGGCAACCCTAAGATGAACCTATTATTAGGCTTTCTTCACAAGATTTGTCCAGAGGGCAGTTGCCATTGCTATCCTCTTAAGATGAAAGTGTGTGACTTGCCCAAGGTCACCCAGTCGATTTCCATTACAGAGCTAGAATTTGAACCCTGGACATAGTCCTACACTCAGACCACTCCATCACACTGATTCTAAATAGTTTACTATAAAAGTACAAATTTCAAGTCAGCAACATGCTTTTAAATTCTCTGAAAATATGTATATGGTTTGGACAAAAGACGGATACCTGATTGGACCAAGAAAT
This sequence comes from Phrynosoma platyrhinos, assembly GCA_020142125.1. NCBI lineage: Eukaryota > Metazoa > Chordata > Lepidosauria > Squamata > Phrynosomatidae > Phrynosoma > Phrynosoma platyrhinos. The sequence goes on from CM034701.1 coordinate 207,912,910, forward strand.
CTTCCACCAGCACAGTAATGCAACTGGTGCTATTAGTTATATAATGGATGAATGAAGCGAATTTTACTACTTCAAATGTTCACCTGTATTAATCAGCCACTATAGGGGTTCCTGTAGGGGCTGGGCACTGCAGGACAAAAGGGTAAAAATAAAAGAAAGTCACTACTGTGAGCAGAAAACAGAGCTGGCTTTCTTATGTGGTCCAAGAACTCCTGGAGAACCCTGGCTGCATCCACACTGTAGAAATAATCCAGTTTTATACCACTTTAACTGGCATGGCTCAATGTTATGGAATTGTGGGAATTGTAGTTTTGTTATTTCTGCAGCGCAGATGCAGCCTCTGTATGTTCCTACAAAAAGAAGGTATGCAGAGCAGGAAAAATACAAGCTAAAGCATCTCCTTCAGTTGGAAGTAACAATTAAACTTTAGAATATCATCATCACAACATTATTCTATTAAACAGAAACTCATGTGTCATGCAGACATTTCAGAATATTAGCCTCTAACACCCCCAACCCAGTCAAAGACTAGCAGGCCTTTAGGGCTCCACCACCTGTTCAATACTGTAAGTGACAGTTTTTGCCTTGGGACTGGGTCCCTGGACATCCATTTGAATGGCAGAGGTAAGGATGAAGAGGAGACAGGATCATGAAGGACTTTGCAATGTGACATCAGGGATTGAAAGTATTAAAGAAAATTTTCTTGATAATAGACTCTGCCTGGCTTATAGAGGATCAGATCATTTTTACTATGCCACTAAAGGAAACCTAGAGCATTGGCTGTAAATCTGGATTATATATATTATATACTATATAGGCATTTTAAAAAATACATTACCTAGACACACATGACATGTTAGTACTCTTCTAATAGTTTGGGCCAGTTGTTCTGCTCCACCAGAAAATGTGATAGCCTGCCCACCTAAAGTGTTGTTGATCTGGTATAAACAAAACCAAAAACATGCAATTAGTGATCAGAAGTTCATCAGTATTTTTAAGTCCAGAGCATTTGGAATAAATTCTGAAAATATTGTGCAACGTATGTTTTTGAGATCTGCCCACCAATGGCACAGGAGATAACTGAGAGCAAGAAATAAAATAGTTTAATACTCTGTTCCTGTGCATACTCAGTGTCCTTCTATCAGTGGAATCAACACCACTGGAGGACTGAACTCCACTTGTTGAGTAGGTTTTGTGTGTTTGTGAGGAGTTACAGGAGGCTGGAAGGGGGGGAGAGAGACTCCCATTGTACAAGCTGATGTTGAGCAAAGTAACATTGACCTGTTTAACACTGGAGTTAGTTCAAACTGAATTCATCTCTTTTTCATTCTATAAAAATGGTCTGAATATACCTACCCTTTGTTTGCTATTGCAATGTGTAGTTAAAGGGCTCTTTGGATTAGATCCAGATAAATCATTACTTGAATAGAAATCACATCTTTTATATGTGTATGTGTGTGTGTATATATATGTGTATGTGTATGTGTATGTATGAATACCAACTTTTCCCACTGTACCCCCCAATACTCTGTCAGAGGACATTCTTCATCATTGATATGACTTTTCGAGGAGCATGTTGAGCCATGCCAGGGTGGGGAGGAAAATCCTATTGCATGAATAGAACAATATGAACATTTCTTTTGATTCAAACCATTGTCTTTAGCAAAACACACACAAACACACACACCCCAACACACACTCTAATGCACATCATGGTACTTGGCAACCACAGTGATGTCTTCAATTACTTTTCCCAGGTCACTTTCTGCTTCCTTCTATGATCACATTTATCTCTTATGCAGAAACAAGGAATACATGCAAAAGCCCCCATATCAAACACATGGACCAGATAATCCGTTGCCATCCAGATGCCTTGGACTTCAATTTCCATGAACCCTAAAGGTGATGGCCAATCATTAGAAATTCAGAGGTATAGTCCAAAACATCTGGTGGGCAACATGTTGTGAAAAGATGTCATGGCTCATATGGACTGAATACTTTTAGTAGCCCCAAACAGAAAAGACCCATGAAACCAACTACTGAATGATGAGTCAATATTTATGTAAATTGATTTAGTGGGTCTACTCTAGTAGGGATTAACAACAGGATTCAGACCTTAGACTCTGAATGTCTCTTAGCAGTTCATGGAACTATCCCATGGACAAATATCTGTGTTTGAGTATGTGCTTATTGATACAAGACCCCTGATTGTCTTTGTGCAGATGAAGGATGGGCTCTCAGCTGCAAAAGAGGAGTACAACTAAAAGAAATAAGACTATGAGCTTTTCTTGAGAAGTCTTGAATAGTATTACTGGATGGTGGCAATCTCTGTCTCAGTCCAATAAATATCCCTGAAAGCAGAAGAAAAGTGGAAGGATGCAAACCTGCAGTGCATTTATGAGGGCCCTATCCTCTCTGCTGGTAAGGAACACAGGCACAACTCCAGCATCATAGAGCTTCATCACAGCCTCATTCAGTTGTGGAGATGCTCTTGTTGGTCCATTGCTGAAGAAAATTGCTACTTTCCTCATGAGGAACCCACTGCGTGCCCGTTTGAAGGTATTCCTGGCCACAAAGGACATTGCTGTTTCTAAGCTCCGCGGTTTTGATGTCTGTGCGATTTGGAGGTCCTGAATCTGTTTCACAAGATTTTTCTTTCTTCTTGAATCAGCAAAACGGATCTCAGTGGTAACTTCACTGTTATAAGTAACCAGTGCAACCCTGGCACCCCGTGGGCAGTTGCTCTCAGCAATTGTGAGATTGTTAACAATTGACAACACAGATTGCTTCGTTCTACTGAAAGCTTCTGTACTTCCACCAGCTGAGGTATCTAGAGCAAAGGCCAGTTCTGTTGGATAAACAGGGCACTCTCTTGGACCTGCAGGGAGTGGGTATATTAAAAAGCAAGCAATATGATCAAATATATTTGTTTCTAAAGTGGTACAGACCAGATTCTACATAATAAAGCTTAAACCAATGCATGTCTTTCGAAGTTGCTGTTTACTTCATCTTTCAGAATAATTGCAGATTAACTTACCATAACAGCAAGCTGTGGAAAAAATAAATAAGGGAAACCAATTAACTTCAGAGCCAATACCCAAAGCACACTACATAAGCATTAAAGACAAAAGAAACAGACTTACGGCATTTATCTTTGATGTTACGTACAAGTGCACATTGCTTGAAAGAGAATGGAAAAGATACAATGAAAAAAAGATCTGTATATGAAGAAATAAAATAGATCTGGTACCATAAATGAATAGTTGACTTACATCTCTTGATTCTCCTTTGTTACCCTTAAGTCCCTGAAAAGAGGATTTAAAAAAAAAATGATTGCAAGATGAACCTATTAAGAGTGCTTGTTTAAGACTGAGTTAATAAGTTCAGTCACTTAATTTTCCCTTTGCAAGGACAGCTCAGAGTTGAGTCAGAAGATTTCTATTACTAAAAAACTATTTGTAAACCTGCCCTTAAGGTTACCAAAAAGACCAAACATCTTGAGTCAGGGTCCGATTTACACTCAAATGCCAACTGGTTGAAACTGACTGCATGGGAATTGAAAAGATAAAGTTACAAAAATGTGGGTATTCGAATGAGGTGATCAAAATAATCAAACATTTGTGGGTTGATGAACAAAGAAAAAAATATTAATGAATAACATAAAAATACAGCATGGTTTACAAATTTTGCAAGATGATCTGCTCAAAGGCTTAAGACCAAATATATTAAAGAAACAAATACCAGCCTTGGCAGTAGTCCTGAAATATGGAGACACAGCATTATTATCACATGAGTATGCAAATAGTTTTCTCAGAGGTACCAGGTTGAAAACATATCCTATGGTTTAGAGATTTCCAATTTGGAATTTGAATTTAGTTTTGAATAGATTGTAAGTGTGTTGCCAGAAGCAGAAGTAGTGGGAAAAGTCAGGCAGGAACTGAACAAAGATTTTCAGACTGTTTACCCAAGTAGACTGTTTACCCAAGTAGATTTCACATGAGCAGAGATTTTTTCCAAAGAATTGTGTGCACAAGACTGCTGCCAAGGATCAGTACAGCACTTTAAAGAATTATTTCCACCACCTCAAAGGGGTGTGTGTGTGCCCTGTCTGCACTTTTATTTCTTGGGATAATCCACCAAGCCTCAGTCTACTACTAACAACATGCTATTACCATCCCCACGTAATCACTTTAGGGCATTGTCTGCTACTGTTCACAACTTTTAAAATTTATTATTGGGAGAGGCAGATTAGTACTCTAGCTAAAGGAAGGATGTTTTCAAAAACCAAAATTTTACAAAAAGGAGTCTTATCTTTAACAATATTGCAAGTGAAACCTGAAATGCACAAAAGAGCAGAAAGCTCTTCTTCAGAATCTAGAAGTGTGAAATACAGAATTTTAGATTCAGACATGGAAAAAGGGTTTAGTTTCACTACACCTCAAGGGAATATTTATGTGTTCTTCTACTGTGAGACATATAAAATGTATTTTGCATTCTGTGTAGGAATGATTTCCACAACAGTGGTCAAGAGGCTGTTCACACTTTCTTGTTACTTCTAGAAAAATACTTTAAACTATACATGTATGTAAATAATTTCAAGTGATAACAAACAAGGCTAGAGTGAGCATAACAAGCAATTTAAAGTTAACAAAATCATCCTTATAGTACCTGATAAGTCACATACCTCACTTCACACAAGTTAACTGATTATGATTCTGTAAGATTATATGAGGTGAAATGTGGCCTGTGAGTTTGTAGTAAACTGAAGTGTGGACAGAACTTCAGAAATATTTTGGAGTCTCTAATATATCTAATCTACTAGATCAACAACGTTTACAGCAAACAACTTACAGATGGCCCTGGATATCCTCTCTCTCCTCTTTGGCCTATGGAGCCAGGCTCTCCTGCCCGTCCCTAAAGAGTTTTTTTAAAAAAAAAAGAACAATAAATAGTAAACATGTTTGCTTCATATTGCACATATTTAAATTACCCTGTCAGATCTGGTTTGTATAGACTGACTCCCACAACATAGCAAGTGTTATCCTATCACATTTGGCATATGCTCTCTACTCAGCTTTTCTTCTATTCTGTAAAATTAATTAAGATTTTAACCTAGCACTGTAAACTACAGTACACATGGAGTGGACAGTTTCCCTTCATTTACTGGAACAGGAAAATCTGTGGAATCTCTCCATCCATCCACAAACCCTAGAGATTGGTCAGACATCCAAACTTCTGGTAGTCCTACTTTCATTTAGAGGTTCTTAGTGATCTGTTCTTTTGTTAGTTGTAATTTGGTCATATTTGTACCAAAAATATTTTATTTGTTCCATATTATTGCACTATTATTTCAAGTAGTTGTTCCAAGTTGTTATATCCTACTGCCCCAAAGTCTGAATTTTTAATGCAATAAGGAATGTGAAAATCTGATCATGAAGAGGAGCTGTCACAAATATATGTCAGTCCTTCCAGTTGTGGAGCCTCATCTTCTGGTAATTTTACAGTAAAATTTAGAGTAAACTGTTAATACCAATCCAATAATTCTGTCAAAAAGAGTACTATTATTTGTAAGTGGTTTTTACAAGGTCTCTTCTACTTCTAGGCCTTTGTGATTTGCCTCCATGCTAACTACATTCTCTTTTATGTGCCATGTGCAAAGCAAATAATTGTTACAGAATGTTATTTAGAACAAAGAAAATAATTTGTAGAAGAAAACTAATGAAGAACCAAGCAGGCTTTGTTTAATTAATCCGGAACCAAACATGAAGGTGCCTTACCCTGTGACCTCTGCTTCCTTTGGGACCAGGATCACCAGGACCACCACGATCTCCAGGTGCCCCCTGGGGGGAAAAGAGCAACAAAGAGTTATCTATCTAGCTGGTGTCATGCAGGAGTGCTGCACTTCAGCTCAAAGAACATAATTAAGATTTTTCTAAGTACCCTTGGTCCTGGATATCCTGGGAAGCCGGGTTCTCCCTGTGGAAATAAAGAACAGATTATGAGTTGAAGCCTTAGAATTGTAACAGCAAAAAGGCTTAGTTCTTGATCTATTGTCCACTAAGTACTAACATAATGTTTTCTTCATGGTGTTTGGAGGTCCTGTGGAGAGAAGTAGAACTGGAGTTGCATAGAGGCCCTAAATTTAGAGAGATTAATATCCTAGGCATGACTGCAGATTCTTCTCTAGAGAAGATGGTAGTGCAGATTACAGATGGTGTTGATCAACTAATAAATTTTAGAAGCAGAATAACTTGTATGTGCACCTCCAGTGCTCCACGCATCACCAGAGTGTACCTTGATATGTATGCATGACAAGTTTCAGGTGACTGTTTCATGCTTTTGGATCTACAGCAGGGACAGAAAGACACCTGGACACATATTCTCTCTTATTTCTATAGATGAATTTTATAACCCACATTGGAAATAACAATATGTTTACAATTTCAAAGATTCAGCTAGTACAACATTATGAAGCCAGTATTTGCTTTGGGAGGGCTGAGGATCATTAAAAGTACATTTCAGTTTTACTAATTGCCATGAACACCCTTTATCAAACTTCCTTTCTTCAAGTGACAGCACAATGGGTATTGTGATCCCACCGTTGGCCCAATATGTGATATTCCCAACTACTTTTATTTATATCTAGGGGTTTACTCCCCAAACTTGTTTAATTTATTTCTTAGTAGCATGGAAATTCAATCCAGATTCAGAAAACTTGTAATTAAACAACAATAAAACTTTATTTGAATGATCATAGAATCATAGAGTTGGGAGAGACCACAAGGGCCATCCAGGCCAATCCCCTGCCAAGCAGGAACTCAAAATCAAACCATCCCCGACAGATGGCCATCCAGCCTCTCTTTAAAGACCTCTAAATAAGGAGACTCCACCACAATCCTAGGGAGTGTGTTCCATTGTCAAACAGCTCTCACTCTCAGGAAGTTCCTCCTAATGTTCAGATGGAATCTCTTTTCCTGTAGCTTGCATTCATTCTTCCAAGTCCTATTCTCTAGAGCAGCAGAAAGCAAGCTAGCTCCCTCC
>CM034701.1:207933140-207951374 GCA_020142125.1 Phrynosoma platyrhinos
ACATGGGATCCACATATACAACACAAATGTCTCTTGAGGTGAGGCCTATATAGGGCTGGTTGTATGCTAATTGGCCTCCATACAAATTGGCAGGCAATGCCAACATGTACAGCAAGGATGGACAACTGCTAGGGACTAGAACTTTCATAGATAGAGATATTCTGCATTAAAAAAATCAATTAAGGGCAAATGGGAGGTGTCTCTGGGAAACTGCATGTAAACCACAGACCACACTTTTTTCACCATTGGCATATAACTATAGGTACACAAGTTTCCCTGCTACAGAAATTTGCTGCTTACACAGGTGAGGGAGGAATGGGTTTGTGTGACACAGTTCTACTCTGTGGCTGCATGTTCAGGTAAGCAGGAATGTCTGAATAGGACTGGTGACTTGCAACAAAAAAGAGTTGGGGATTAAGTTTTTTCCCCTTTTATGGCTAAATTGTGCCTTCATTCCACAAAGAATGAACATATGTAGCCTCCACTTTGATTTCTGCTGGCCTCTTCTCAGATCCCGACCAATATTTCAGACATCTGTGACACATACATGTGGCCACATGCTATACAACTGTCTTGTATAAATGAATAATGAACATGAAGAGTTCCAAAGCAGTTCCATAAACTGTTTTCTTGTTTCTTATTGGTATGTCTGCCAATTACATATTTCTCAAGCACATTTTTTTTCAGACATATACTCCTGAATGCATGGTTAGGTAACATATATACAATTTCTATTTAATAGTAGTTTTGGTTGTTGTCATTCCTCATTTATAGCTTCCGAATTTGGTGGATTTTTTTTGTCAACCATTGTAAATAATTTAAAATGTTTTTATCTTGTGAGCTGCCTTGGGTCCCTTTCTGAGAGAAAAGCGCATAAAAATAAATAAATAAATAAATAAATAAAACCTTTACAGTTATTGGTTTTCTTAGATTTGGGTCTGTTTTTATCTGTGTGTGTACATATGCCTGAGCACAAGCACACATGAGCAAACAAAGCCATATACATTGATCATGCACAATCATGAAGAATGGAATTTTGTGTTAACTGAAATTATCTACCCACTTGTCTAATCTGAGGTCTGCAAGATGATCAGCAGATCTGTAAATATGCCTTTTGCTTTCTCATCATAGGGAAGAAACTGCTAAGAGCTCATTCCTTTTTAAATTATATGCAAATAGACACACACAGCTCAAGATGTGATTCTCTGAATAATGCAAGGAAGGGCAGGAATTAATGAGGGATTTGGAGAAGTGCAACTGAGAGATTTTCACATCAAGAGTTAACACTCACTTTGCTTCCTGGAGATCCTCTTCTGCCAAATCCTCCCTGAAAATCAACAAAGCATAGCCACAAACAGTTAGGCAAAGTTATTTCAAGATACTACTCACACTTCATTCTTCTCCTGCCTTTTGAAGGCTTTTTATTTTAATTTTTAAAAAAAAGCTATTGTCATGGGGTAGAGGGTGGTTTTCTTGCTTCGGGAAAGATCATAACAGAACTCAGTAGGAAGCACAGGACTCTTGGAGTCAGGTCAGTAGGAGTGATGACAAATAGTCCCTCATTTTATTCTTTCTCTTCTTTGGCTCTTTTCTTAAAGACTCATCAAAGTATTGCTGGGACCTCTTAGACCTGGCTATACCAATCTAGGCCTTAAATTCCCAAGTGACATCCACAACATGGTTCCATCCCTGACAGCACCCATTTTGTCTTCCTCACATCCCAGTTCCCTCGTGAATGTCATACTTCATGGAAGCAGGCAACATCTTCTTTCTTCTAAAATAATTTCCTTTGACTAGCAAGAGCTGTGTATCTTTTAGCATGGTAACAATAGGTTCTTATCTTGCCACCCCTGTCTGTTGTATTATTCCAGCTACAGCTCCAGAATCTACTGCCATTAAAAACATTATGTCAAGATCTTCAAGTCCAATTGTGTTTCTCCCTATTTGCCATATGTGCCCATCCCCGCCACCAGGTAGTGGTATAGCCTCTCTCCATAGCATCATTGGAAAGTATTACAAAATCCACAATCTCAAGTTTCTCATCCTGTGTAACAAGCAGCTCAAGGAAACTGAATGCTGGAGCCTGTATTCAATACTATCTTTGATTCTGTAGGGACTTCAGTCAGTGTCTGCTCTTCCCCCTGTTCTAATATTGGAAGCCTCCACTAGGGATGTAAAAGATACTTACAAATTTTCTCCTCTTTTACAAGAAAGTTTGTCTTGACACACTGAAGTAAAGTCACGGGGCTTTAAAATGCTTAAATGACATGAGATGTTTTCACATTTCAGAACTTCTTGTGAGAATTTCATTTGCACAAAAAACAGAGGAGAGTTGTCTAAAAGGATCATTTGTGTAGAATATTATACTTTTTAAAACACACAAAACGCAATTTTCACAAAGAAATCCTGAAGTGTGAAAAATCATTGAAAAATGTGGGGTGGGGGAACTCTCACAATCTCATTTGTGGGGAAAAATATAAATTTTTTGTTCTTTCATATATAACAAGCTAATATGTAGATTTTGAGCCTACAATGAATTAAAGAACCTTCTGTCAGTGGAGGGATACCACTGGATGTCCAACCCACACCATTCATAATTGTCAATTTAGTCACACGAGCAGAAGGCAAAGCAGAGAAGTGGAGAGAACACAACTGCAGAGCCAGAAGTGTCACCAAGACACACTGGACCAAGTCATCCTGAGAGAAATGTGACAATATTCCTTTTTTTTGTTAACAAAATTACAAAAAAATGGGTTCTTTACCTCTACTAGCACTCCAGTAATGACATTTCTCTATGTAATTTTGTAAATTGTAATGTTCTCATAGAATTGATTATGATGATGGCAACACAAATAATAATGATGTAGTACTTTAACATCTGAAGTTAACTTGAATCTCCTCACACACTTGAAAAACACAGAGGGAGATTGTAAGATTGCACCTTATAGATAAATAAATCTTATGATCTACCATTTTAATTAAAGGTAAAGGTAAAGGTTTCCCCTTGACATAACATAAATGTCTAGCCACAACCTACTGTAGAGGGCAATGCTCATTGCCATTACTAAGCTGAGGGACCCAGCATTGTCTGAAGCTGACTCTAGTGGTCATGTGGCCAGCATGACTGCACAGAATGCTGTTGCCTTCCCACCAAAGTGGTACCTATTTATCTGCTTGCACTTTTACATGTTTTTGAACTGCTAGGTTGGTAGAAGCTGGGACTAGTGACATAATGAAGGATTTGGGTCTCAATCTGCCAGCATTCTGACCTTACAAACATCAGAATTGGCATCTTAACCACAAAGCCACTGCATTCTCCTTTAGTCTTCACAATATTCCAGCCACACCATTACATACTGTGAACCATCAGTCAGCAGCAGACAAAACACCAAGTGTCTGTATGTGTGTGTGCATGCATGTAATCAACAAGACTCACATTCCTTCCAGGTCCTCCTGGAGCTCCTGCCACTCCATCTCCTCCAGGTTCCCCCTATGAAAGGCAAAATCCATTGGTGATTATGAGTCAACCCATAGGAATCAACACAGGACACTCAGAACCATTTTGTTTAAATAATGCATTTCTTTGTTGTTGTTATTAACCACCCTTGAGTCAATCTCAACTCATTGCGACTCTGTGGATAAGACTTCACCAAGACTCCCTATCCTCCACTATTCTAAGCTCTTGCAGATTCATACCCATGACCTCCTTGAGTCCGTCCATCCAGCATAAAGTCTTCCTCTCTTTCTACTTCCCTCCACCTTTCCTATCATTATCTTTTCTAATGATTCATGCCTTCTCATGATGTGGCCAAAGTATGACAGCCTCAATGTGAAGTCGAAGGCTTTCATGGCTGGCATCTGAAGAAACTCCTCTAGAACATGGCCACACAGCCCGAAAAACCCACAAAAACTATGACAGCCTCAGTTTAATCATCTTTGCCTCCAGGCTTGATCTTTCAGGCTTGATCTGTTCTAGGACCCATTTATTTGTGCTTTTTGCTGCCTCCTAAGCACTCTCCTCCAGCACCACATCTCAAATGAATTTATATCTTTTTTTCCATTTTCTTAACTGTCCAGCTCTCACATCCATACATGGTAATAGGGAATACAATGGCATATGCAAGTCTAACTTTCATGCTCAGTTTTATATCTTTGCTCTTTAGGAGCTTTTCTAGTTTTTTCATAGCTGTCCTCCCTATTTGTGGTCTTCTTCTGATTTCTTGACTGCAATTCCCATTCTGACCAATTTTTGATCCAAGGTATAGGAATTATTTTACTATTTCTGTGTCCTACTTGTCTAGGTTGAATTTGTGAAGATCCTGCATGGTCATTATTTTTGTTTTCTTTATGTTCAACAGCAAGCCTGCCTTTGCAGTTTCATCATAGCCCAAAACTGATTAAATATTTACCGTTGGTCCAAGTTCACCCTTTGAGCCTTTGGGTCCTCTCTGAGTGGCATCAGTCCCTGGTGTACCCTAGAAGCAAACAACAACAAAAAAAGGGAAACAAATAGAAATCATAGTGAGCCTTCTGCTGCAAAGTATTCATAGTGGGTAGAATAAGGCTTAGGACAGTGAGGTATTACCTACAATCCCAGCATAGCTATAAACTGACTGATACCTTTGGGACATCATCTGCCTTTCAGGAGTATTATGAAGATCCCACAGTATGTACGCTACCTTGAGTGCTTGAAAAACATCTAGGACAAAAGTGTAGTAAATCTACAGATCTACTGCATACTGGATTAAATGGAAGTTTTTGGCACTGTTTCTCTAGCCTAGTTTGACAGCTCCCATACTGAACCATACTAAATTGAGGACAATGTAATATTTATGGGCTGAAGTAATTACAGTTGTATTTGTTTCCTCTTATATATTTTAAATATAAAGCAACAAAAAAGACATTTTAAAAATGAATCAGATGGGATTTTCCTATGTGCAATAGATTCCCCCCCCCCAAAAAAAAAATCTGGTGCAAGGCAAAGGAAGGTCAGGCAAGATTAGAAGTGGCCAATGTATAAAGCTTTGAACAGACATTCAAAATGGGATCAGTTGTATGCATGCTGGTGGTTGCTTGAGACTGACCCTGTTTGGTCCCAGAATCTTCCTCACCTTGTATTTTGAGGATCACAGAACTATTTTTAAGATCAATTGAAAGGGGAGATAAAAATGATATTTCATACAGTAAAGTAAGTGCAATAATCCAGTAGTGACAAATCACAGAACTTGTGTCTCCTACTATGTCATTTTGAAGGTGTAAATATACTTTGTTCATTCATGGGAATAAATAAGCCACTGAGTAACCATCTAACATGCTTTAGTCATGGAAACTCATTGTATCATATGAAGCAGATAGGGAAGTCATACACATGGACACACACACTTTTTCAACTGGTTTTTGTTATTGTTAAAATACTTACATAGCTGATTTTTTTCCTTTTTCCTCCTGTAATATGATTTTATATACAGTTCTAGCTATGCATCCACTTTATAACTTAATAAGAAGCCACAATTATGTTTGGTATTTTCAAGGTTATACTACAAAATAAAAGTCTTAATGTATTCAAGTTTCAGGTTTCTCTACTATGTGGCCATATATGCTCAGTCTCTACAATCCTATGAGAAAACTGATTCTTCATACCCCAGTTAAGATCTTCAGGATCTCTTCAGGAGCACTGAGGGCTGGGCTTCAGTATTCCAAATTTTAGTCACTCTCTCAAAACATAACTGTGGGCCTAAGCAGACTGCCAGAAATAGTGCACATTAAATTGAGGCACTGCCCTGGCTCAGTGCTAGGGAATCATGGGAATTGCATTTTTTTTCTGAGACATTGAGCCTTCTCTGTCAGAGAGCTCTGGTGCCACAATAAATGACAGTTCCCATGATTTCCTAGCACTGAGCCAGGGCAGTGCCTCAATTTAATGTGCACTATTTCTGGCAATCTGCTTAGGCCCTGTGTTTGCTTATGACTAGGAACATAGACAATTGATTTTCTTATGTGCATTTAAGTTGACTCCAACTTATGGCAATCCCATGGTAGAGTTTCTTGGTAAGATTTATACAGCTTTCGTGCCCAAGGTCAGCCATGCAGGGATCTGACTCCTTATCTCACAGAAATCTAGTCCAGCACTCAAACCACCAAACCACGCTGCTCTCTATGTAAAGAATATTCACACATTTTCTCATCTTCAATGAGAAAGGGCATCTCAACATGTCACAATTGTAAACAGCTGCCAGTTCTTTGCCCTTGTATGAGAACAAAATGTCCAGCACATTTTTCATGAATGGCATCAACAGCAAAAATGTTGGCTGGCATCTTATTCATTAGTTAGGAAATCATAAACTGGACACATATTGTAACTGCTGTGGATTCATGTCTTGTGACTGCTGTGGATTCATATTTCAGCCTAGAACCACCACAACTGAAGAGTTTCCAAGGCACTGCAGATTGGCCCTGACATCTGCAGTCCTCTCCTGCTCATGGGGCATGTAGAGGACAGACAGTTGGAAAGACCATAACTGCTTGCCTCAATATACCCTGTAATGGGGTGCTACTTTAATATTCTCTGGGGCTACTTTAATATTCTCTAAGGAGGAATTAACATTAACATCTTAACATTAGGAGGAACTTCCTGACAGTAAGGGCTGTTTGAGAGTGGAACACACTCCCTTGGAGTGTGGTGGAGTCTCCTTCCTTGGAGGTCTTTAAGCAGAGGCTGGATGGCCATCTGTCAGGGATGCATTAATTGGGAGTTCCTGCATGGCAGGGGGATTGGACTGGATGGCCCTTGTGGTCTCTTCCAACTCTATGATTCTATGATTCTATGAGGGTTATAACTGAGGATGACTTGTGAACTTCACCTGATACTGAATTACTTCAGATGAATGATGAGATTGTACTACACCAGTACTGTACTAGTAATCCCTGTAACCAGTTTCAGTCTTAGAAACTATTAACATTTTGACACAGTTTATCTAAAACATTGCCTCTACCTACCTGTCCATATCTTAAGACTGGCTTTGGAGAGCCTTCTGATTCCCTCCCTATTAAGGTAGGTTATGGTGAGAGGCTTGACCCCTAACCTAAGTATGTGTGATGTGCAACTTTGGTATATGCCCCTTCAAAAAATGCCTTGACAATACACTTGTTCCATTTGACTTTTAGTTAAGATGATTAGCAGTATGTTGCTGTTCTAAAATAGTAGTTTTCATTAGCTAGCCTTTTAGGGGTTTTGTTGTTGTTGTTGTTGTTTACTGTTTTTGTTATTTCACATTGGCCTACATGTTTGTAGTAAGTTGTCATTGGTTGTAAAAGCTGTGTTTACTTGATTTTTATATGGAGAGTTACATTTTTAATTTAGTAACCTCTTATGTAGTCCCTATTGTCCTGTAAACTAGTGTGTGTATGTTATATCTTTTAAATAAAAAAGAAACTCTTGGTTATTAGCATGGTGTTAACTTCTCATAGCCCTACTGTTCCTGTGTGAGCACCCTTGAAGTCTGAAATATAGATGCTTCATAATTGTTCAGCATATTTACCGGATCTCCTCGCAATCCACGGTCGCCTCGCTCTCCTCTTTCTCCTTTGGCTCCTTTGCCACCCTACAAAGATATTTCCATAATATAGATTTGAAAGGTGTTGCAGGCAGTCTGTAGCAAGGGTGCTACTCTTGATCTTGAGAACTAGGCATGCAGCTCCTGAATTTTCTACAAAGGACATACTAATAAAAGGGGAGGGGTTGGATGAAGCACTCCATATTGTAGTGCATGGCCTCTCCAGGACTGTGGCCTGTAATCCTTCATTTTAGTCAAGGATTTGGTAATCTCTGATGAAGCGATGTCATACGAGGCAACACAATGGGTGTAGTAAGCAACAGTATGTGTGAAAATGTATTTTTTCTTATACTGAACCAAGGATGCAATGTTGACCAGAGCAGACCTACTGAAGGCTCATGCTACTATGCCACCATGTGCATATTGCTTTAGTTGCTGTGAGCACTACTTCCATTTGTAAAGTAAAAGGCCTTCCATGTTTTACATACTGCATCTTAACTTTTCTAGAATAATAAATGGCATGAAACTTACACGTCTGCCAGGGCTCCCTCTCTCTCCAGGAGAACCTGGAAGGCCTCGATTTCCCTGGAAAAAACAGTCATGTCAGTTGTGTTTAATCAAAATCTATTTCTAAGCAGAAAATGTGTACTCTCTTTAAAAGAACAAATGTAACTTAAGCAACTTACTTCTTCCCCGTCTATTCCATCAAGGCCTATCTCCCCCAAATCACCCTAAAGGAGCAAGCAAGAAAGTAATTATTATAGTGCAAAGTATTAGCTATACGAAAAGCTGGCACTAAAAAGATATAGACAGGCACATTCATATCGTCCTCCCCTCCCACCCAAATGCTTTAAATATTTAAATACCTTTTCCCCTGGGAATCCACGGCTCCCCTAAAGAGAAAACAGAGAAGAAAACTATTAATGCAAGAGAAGACCACCTGAATTCTCTGTTTTTCCACTAACTTTAGAAAGAGTTTGATTGTCCTCAATGTCCTTAGAAAATTGACAGAAAGAATTTTGAACCACTGACATAATGGTTCAACTTTTTCCAAGGATTTTTAAAGTCTGCAATCTGATGCACACTTACTGTTGAGAAAACCCTCTTCAGATCTGAGCAGATATGAAGTGAATTGAAGTGAACATTGGGGTTTTTTCTTATTAACTTATGTCAAGTCAACTTTGGCTGCATCCACACAGCAGAAATAATCCAATTTGACACCACTTTAACTGCCATAGCTCAATGCTATGGAATTCTGGGAATTGTAGTTTTGAGAAAGATGGATTTCCAGATGAATAGACTCAATCAAGGAAGTCACAGTCCTGAGTCTACAAGACCTGAGCAGGGTTGTTGATGATAGGGTGACTTGGAGGTCTCTCCTTCATAGAGTCACCATATGGATTTGCAATGCAGAAATAATCCAGTTTGACACCACTTTAACTACCATAGCTCAATGCTATGGAATCCTAGGAATTGTAGTTTGTTGTAGTAACAGAGCTCAGTGACATCAACAACCCTGCTAAGGTCTCGCAAAACTTGGGCTGTGTCTTCCTTGATTGCGTCTATCCATCTGGAAAGCTGTCTTTCTCTTTTTCTACTGCCTTCTGCTTTGCTAAACATTCTTGTCTTTTCTAATGAGATGTCCTCTCATAATAGTTCAAAGTACGACAGCCTCAGTTCAGTCATCTTGGCTTCTAGGGAGATTTTAACTTGACTTATTCTAGGACCCATTTATTTGTCTTTTGAGCAGTCTTCCATAGAACTCTTATCCAGCACTACATTTCAAATGAGTTGTTTTCTTCCTATCAGCTTTCCTCACTGTCGGGCTTTCTCAACCATGCATAGGAGTTTATTACACAGGCGGGATCCCATGCAAAATGGGGGGGGGGGAATCTGCAAAAGCCGATTTCCTTTCAGATGATGTCTGAAATTAATCCACACAGAAAGTGGGGGGGGGAACTATAAAAGTGGGTTGACTTTCAGATGACATTGGGGTAATGAGCAATAACGTGACATTAACCCAGACAGAAAAGCAACAAAACGTGCTTCTTTTTTACTTACGGGATTTTCCAAAAAGTAAAAAGAAGTGTGTTTTGTCACCTTTCTGTCCTGGTTAATGTTGTGTTATGGCTCATTGTCTGAAAATCAACCCACTTTGTGGATTTTTTTTTCCAGGGTTTTAAATCCAGTTTCTGCATGGGATTTGGAGACTTTGCCTCCATGTGATAAACTCCATAGAAATGGGAAATACGATGGCACAGACAATCCTAACTTTAGTATTCAATGATATATCTTCTAACTTCAGGAGCTTGTCTAGTTCCTTCATAGCTGCCCTTCCAAGTCCTAGTCTTCTGATTTCTTGATGGCAGTCTCCATTCTGATTAATAATTCAGACAAGGTAACGAAAATCTTTAACTAGTTCAATGGCTTCATTGTCTCCTTCAAAAGTTATGTAAATCATCTGAGATCATTATTTTTTGGGTTTTTTTAATTGTAAACCTGCCTTTGCACCTTCTTCCATGACTTTCTTCCTTCTGTACTCACTCTATTCTTTTGCTATTTTCTGATAGTAGTATGTTGCCATCTATATATTTTAAATTGTTGATGTTCCTTCCTCCAATTTTCACCCTTCCTTCCTTCGACTCTAGTCCTGCTTTATGTATAACATTTTTGGCATACAAATTAAACAGATAGGATGATAAGATGCAGCTTTGCCTGACCCCCTTATTGATGTGAAATCATTCTGTTACTTTGTATTCTGTCCTTTTTGTTAGCCTACCTGTAATAAATTGGAGCAAAATCTTTGAATTTTTTCAGTCAAATAAAATAAGTTATTTTCCTCGTTTACATTTTAAGTGATACTGTTAAACCCTTTCCTGAGTTTATGATATTCATAATAAAATTAAGTATCCATTATACTGAACTGCTTCCTAGCTTGTATTCATTTCATAAAAAGTGATCTAATATTCTGCATAAAGTTACAGTCACTGCATAAAGAATATTCACATAAAAGGGAGGTCATAAAATCATTTAATACAAGTCCTCTCTATACTCAAGTTCACTTTAAAATTATATAATAACTTGTTCTTTGTAGTTTAGAGTTCAAGAAAATATTGGAAGGTTAAAATTCCTTCCCAAGAATTTGAGGAAGGTGTAATACTTAAGCAAGTAATGTGCTAAAAAGTATCTCATTTTATATCTTATTATAGATACTGGTTTTTACTAATTTAATTTATGATTCTACATCTTGATCTTCCATTGGATTATATATTGATAAGTATGCATCAGAATGTATAATATCCTGTAAAGTTTGGTGCTAGTTTTAGTACCTTAGTTCCTCTTTCACCAGGACAGCCTTGGAATCCCTGAGTACCATTTATCCCTGGTGGTCCACGTTCACCCTGTTAAAAGAAATGAAGAATGCAACAATGTTTTTTATGGTTTTGGTCATAGGTGGACTTCATAGTGATGGCAGTGAAGTTAAATTAGGAGGGAGGGACATGTATTAATTCTATACTCCTTGCATCTGCCACATCTTTGAGTCAGGATTGCACTGCTCACCTAATGGAATATCTACTGTGCATGAAATCACAATGGACTAGTTTCAATAGCACAGTAGGAATTTCTCAAAACCTGTAGTCAATAACAAGTTTTTTAAAACTGTAAAGTCTTATTTAAGTATGATGGTTGTTGTAATGACTAGTTAATTCATGCACGTTTTCTCTGGATAATCAATATATCAATATAATGGTCTGAATCTTATTGTTAGTCCTGACTACAGTAGATCCAGTGAGTCATTGTGATATACCTGTGTATTGGCTCACCTTTCCTTTGATTCAGTGGGTTTGCTCTAGTTGAGACTAACCAGTTAGATACTGATCAAAATATGGGATGGCATTATTTTTACACATCCCATATTTGTATTGAAACATTCGGTCTGGGCTCCTATATCTATTATAACTATGGATCCTCCCCTTCCCCCAACCAGCTGGCTCAGGATTAACCTCCAATGAGTCCTGTCCTTAGGATCCTTTTTCAATTTTACTCATAAGTTAAATATAAGAAAGATGCCAGTTTCCACAGCAGATGAGAAACACCAGTTGTCCCATGCTTGATGCTCCTAGGAAAAAGAGGAGGGGGATTTGATGATAAAAGGTAAAGGTCTCCCTTTTGACAAGGTTGCCAAGTTGTGTCTGACTGCAGGGGGTGGTGCACATCTCTGTTACTAAGCTGAGACAACCAGCATTGTGCTAGATGACTCCATGGTCATGTGGCTAACATGACTGCATATAACACTATGCTATTGGATTTCTTGTAAATGGGTCCAACATGGCTACCCTTGAATATTTTTGGATGTCAAGATACTGCATTTTAGCAACTGCAGGGGAATCCTAAAGAGAGAGCCAGTACACTGGGACTTTGCTATTTGAGGCTTCTGCCTCCAACAAAGGTAAAACAATTTTTTCTAATATTTGGACTGGATTGGCATGCTTCATCCCTACACCACCAAAAGTTTTCCTAATGCAAAACATGAAGGCTTCTTCAGAAATTCAGTGTTTTCTACCTACAAAGAAGCCTGTGGCTTCATACAGGTAGGAGATATGCTGGATTCCAATTAAAGCATCTTCTTTGAATTGCAAATTGACATTAAATTTTCTTTACCAGTGACCACATGGCCAAAGGAGAAGGTGCTATCCTGCCTGCAAATTGCCCTCTCTAACATCTAAAACTAAGACCAGAAACAAGAGAATGCAGGCCTATGACTAACATCTTCAATTTTTTTCCTCCTGTGTCTGATGAAGAAGCCAGTGTGGCTTTGAAAGCTTACAACATGTAATTGTGCATTTTCGTTGGCCCAATAAAGGTATCATTGTTTGGATGTTATTGGATTTCTTGTAAATGGGTCCAACACGGCTACCCCTGCATATTTTTGCACATAACACTGTTACCTTCCCACCAGATTGGTACCTATTTATATAATTGCATTTTTATATGCTTTCAAACTGCTAGGTTGGCAGAAGCTAGGACTGGTGGTGGGAGCTCACTTCATCACACGGCACTTAGGTCTTGAACTGCCAATTTGCCAACGTTGCAATCTTCATATTCGGCATCTTAACTGCTCAGCCACTGCATCCCAGATGATAGTTAACTATAATTATATTAACTATTATCTATACTTGGTAATAATTAACTATAAATACTCTATACAACCAGACCAGGGATTGTATAGACCAGGGGTTGCACCATTATGTTCCTTCTTTGTTTGGGGATGGTATACTTTGTAATCCCCTCTTTTTCCTCATCCTATTTCCTTTCTGCTGTACCAGAGTAAGCTGAGGGGCAAGGAGAGACACACTTGAAGTTAAAGGTATCCCCCCCTTAATCTCCTTCTTCACTATTTATCTAGGCATACAGCAATGAAAGTCCAGCAGTAACGAAAATTTACTCACCGGTCCACCTTCATCTCCTGGGTAGCCTCTGTAGCCATTTTCCCCTGGAACTCCCTTTAAAAACACACAGATAAGCACACACAAGGCTTATGTTTACATATCTATGCATTTACATGAAGCTCTCTTCTAATAGCCTTCATCCTCTCCTTTAATCACCATTCACATTTTTCTGAGCTTTTACAAAGAACAAAACTACAAAGATCTACCACACTATTCCTTCTATAAACAGTAAACTAATTGCACTAAACAAATAATCTGATCATGATCTCAACCAACCCTGTTTTGGCATGTATATCCAACTTTTATGAACTTTCTTGAATAGCACTGCTCTCATCCTCTTATAACTTTTGAAGATTTGCAGCCAGATGGTGGTCAGCTTGTCTCTTCTACCTAAAGTGTTATCCTTGTCTCTCTAACATAAACATAAATTACAACTCAAAAGGATGTACAAAATTTGAACCAAATAGCAAAAATTTTGGCTCATCAGCATTTTATTTGCCATCAACTCATCATCAAGCACTGCCAAGCTCTGGCTTTGTTCAGATGAGGATACCACCCACAGCACCATTTTTTTTCAAGCCCCAAAGTGGAATTTATTACTTTTACTAGCTTAGGTGCTGAAATGAAATTTCACACCAATTTAAAATTTGGTAAGTTTAATTAAAGAAGACTTAGCCAATATCTGGGAGCATAGCTCTTTAAAAAAGATTAACAAAAGGATGAAGCAGACAGGGCTAAAGGAGCAGCCAGAGGCTGCTCCCCAAGTGCTGCACAACCACTGCAGGACTGTGGCAACCAGACAATGCGTTCCCAAGGGCAGCTGTTGCTGTGGTTCTGAACGGGCTATGAAAAGGAGAAGTAAGAAACCATTCCTTTCACAGCTGGTTTTGGGACACATTTGGTGGCCCCAATACAGCCTTTGCACGGCCTCTGAATGATCCAGGGGTGTGCATCATATGCATGCCCTGCCCCAAGATTGGTCCAATGGCAGCCCTTTGGGGCCATCTGTTTGAGGCCATAGATACAATATAAAGGTCAGAAGAAGAAAAAAAAGCTTGGATGCAAGACAGCTACTCAACAGTGTAGGACTAAGTTTAATTTCCCCCTTTAATATACTTCATCCCTACCTTTGCTTTGAAAAGTCTCTCTGATTCAGAAATTGCTTACCATGGGACATATAGTATGTTCTAAAATCACTGCACTTAACCATTTCTGAATCAGAGAGACTTTTCAAAGCAGAGGTAGGGATGAAGTAGATTAAAGGGGGAAATTAAGGCACTGGACCTATTTTAGGACTGGAACTCTTCATGTTAAATACCACTATATATATGCCATGCAGAATTAGTGGTACAGTCTTTTGGATCTTGGTCAAAAGCCATTAGATTGGACTTGTATTGTCAGAGAGCTGGCTAAATCTCACCTTTGGTCCAAATGAACCTGGTAATCCTCTGTCACCTCGCTCTCCAGAGCATTTGCATGGGACCCCACAGCATGCCTTTTCTGCAATATTGTCCTATAAGAAAAGAAATAAAAGGTATGAGTAATTAGAAAACAGAATACTCTGTTTTAAAAGAAAAAAGCATGCAAACTATTAACATTCATGTTCCCCAGAACCATACTTGACAATAAAAGCGTATCCAAGAAAATAGCCAGACTTTAATGCATGATTTGCCTAGATTTCTTTTCATCAGTTTAGAGGTGACTGTTAATGAAACTAGCACCATATTCTAATCTAAACTGTCAAGGTAGGAAACTGGTATGAAATGAAAAGAGAAGATCCAAAAAGCACAGACTTAAAGGAGGACAATAATCACTTAACTTTCATTTTGGGAAACAGTGAAAATAGTAGGTAAACTTTCTAGAATGCAAAAAGCTGTCTAGAAGTAATATGAGGGTAAAATAATTCTGAATTCATAATGTGTGGAAAAGTTAGTGAGTGTAAAAAATCAAGAAAATTATATCTTGGGTATATCACATATAACTGCAATCCTGCCTCAGCCCTCCAAAGAAGGGAAAGCTGTATCAGAGAGACACTGCAACACTATATCTAAGACAAGGACTGTTGACAAGAACTACTGGATCAAATAACATTTCTGCAGCATACTTCCCATATATCTTTTAGCAAGCCATCCTCTTAACCACAATAATAGCACCATACCAGTACACTGGACTGGACTAAAATGATAGGTAAGGATTACAAAACATAGGAATAACTTTAATCATTTCAGAGTACTTTATGCTGGTATCCTTCAGTTAACAAAGCCTCTGACAGTGAAGCACAGTTTTACATAGTCTTTTTTATGCGCCCTTTGCCTTTCCCCCTCATCCTATCAAATTGAAAGGTTGTTTGTTTGTTTGTTCTAGCAACCTCAGCAGTTGGAGAATGGAGAAGGAGGACTGGAAAAAAACACTTTTGGTGACAGCTTGCAGCAGTAGGTCTACAGTAAAAAATGGAATAAATCTTGAGCTGGGCAAGAATGGAATGTGTGTGCATGCTTGTCTACAACAGATGAAGTAAACAGCTGCTGCCTCCAGAATCCCTTACTGAGCATGCACAGCAAAACAGAGGGGGAAAGGGGGGAGTAGTTAAGAGCCTTATATTACAAAAGTAAGCTGAGAGGCAGCAAGATAGAAAAGACTTTCTGTTTGCACCTCCTCATGCCCCCAAGCATTTCCTTTCTATTCCCACCAGACAATTGTAACAGTGTGTCTTTTGTCCTTCTACAAAAATCTGTTTGTCAAAAGCCATGCTTTTATGACCATCCCACTCTGGAAGCACTGTGGCATCATGTGACGAGGTACACAGAAAGCCACTTCTATTTCACTCCCTTTCAACTTATTTTTGTAATGTGTTAAGGCTTAAGTCTGCCTCATTAGTACCTCTCAGCATATTTAAAAAAACAACCCATATATCTATCAGTTTGAGCAAAGAATGATATCCTAAGAAAAATAGAGATTCACAAGTAATTACTACACAGCTGAGCTGCAATAGTCCAAACTAGGTCTGGATAGCAAGGACTATTCCTTTTTGAACCCTGGGAATTGATTTGGTGCATTAATTTCCCCATCCTGACTCATTCCCTTCAATGACTGCAGCAAAAGTAGAACTTTCAAAACCACAGAAGGATTTCATGAAACAGCAAAGACAGATTCTGCAGCTTAGACAACTCAGTGGTGACTGAATACAACAGCTTAAAACATCTAACAGAAATGGTATTTCAGAAGGAAGCTAAATTGTATACTCCTTCATGACCAGCAGGTTTTGTGACTATTTTATTACCTTATTTTCCTGCATATAAGACTACTTTTTTACCTGCAAAATCTGTGGCTAAAGTGGGGGGTCGTCTTATACGCCAGATATAAGGATAATGAGGATAGAGGTGCTAAAACTCTATATTTTGACTGCAAAAATGGGGGGGGTCGTCTTATACACGGGTCATCTTATACGCCGGAAAATACGGTATGTTTTTCGTTCAGCACTCACAAAAATTACAATTCTATTTTTCATACAGAAAGCTGACAGTGAAATACCTCACAGAATTATTCAACAGATAGAGAAAGGAGAAATGTTTCCAAAGAGGGAAAACTGACTGTGTGAAGTTCACAAACTTAAATATTAATAAAATTGTACAATGAAAGTAGTTGGACACATTTTAGATCTTAGCTATCAGATCTTAGCTTACAAGTTGTTCTGCCAGTTCAAAGTCTAAATCCAGCAGATTCACTCGGAGAGGCCGATTATAAGTAAAACCACGCCCAAATTCCAGTTGCATCACTTCCTCCAAATTTGGCACTCGCTCCAACCCAACAAGAATGAGAGCCTTAACACCTAGATAATTGGAAGAGGAAAAGAAACCATCAGGCTTGAAAGGTCAATGAAAGTGCTTTCTCTATATAGTCCTTGCCTTCTATCCAGAAAAGAGATAGTTCATCTGAGTTCTCATGTTCATATCCTCAGTTCATTATATCCCATATCATTATCAGGCTGTAATTTTTAAAATTGTGAAAAGCTCATATGCATTTTCACATACATCTCAACTTATATTTGAAGGGATGTCATATTGAGGAGGGAACAAGCTTGTTTTCTGGTGTTCCAGAGACTAGGACCTGGAACAATGGGTGCAAGCTCCAGGAAAAGAGATTCCACCTCAACATTAGGAGGAACGTCCTGACAGTAAGGACTGTTTGACTGTGGGACACACTCCCTTGGAGTGTGGTGGACTCTCCTTCCTTGGAGGTCTTTAAGCAGAGGCTGGATGGTCAACTGTTGGGGATGGTTTGATTGGGATTTCCTGCATGGCAGGGAGTTGGACTGGATGGCCCTTGTGATCTCTTCCAACTCTTATGATTCTATGATTATATGTGCATTTCTGTGCACAGAATATTTACTGTTATACAAAACTTTTGTGGTGACTGTTCTCTAATATGCAGTTTGCCTGCAGTTTCCAACTGGAGAGCTGCACTGCAAAATAAAAAGGTGAGCACACTGCAAAGAAGCATGAATAACTGTGTTTTGATTCATCTGTTTGTTCAGGATGTGCAAAACAGAGTATGAAATGAACAAATTATTCCCTATCTTTTATCCATTTATCTCTCTCTCTCTCTCTCTCTCTGCAATCACTTTACATATCAGCATGAAAATAAAGGACTATCATACAACACCTTCTCTCTTTAGATCAGCAGATGCGGCTGCTAACTGGCCCCTGGGACCATCAAGGCCATCAGTTAAGTGAATCACCACCTGAAGAAGTAAGTATTTAAGTTATTAGACATCCATTATGAAGTACAGATATATTAAAAAGCATCACTGCAATGTAATCCTGGTCAGTGGTTGAGATGGAACTTGGGAGATGGCCTGCAGCTGCAGTATTTTAAGAGGGTCCATCTTGCATCAGTTCTCTGGTGTGGGCTGCCGGGTGAAATACAGGACAAGACTGTACATTTGGTTGTGCAGAAAAAGGGAATTTCAGCAGGAGTTGTTTGCATGACAAGCAAAACCTGCTGAAATTTCCTCTTCTACATGTCCATTAAAGGTACAGGAGATCTGTCCTGTATTTCACCTGGCAACCTGATCTGTATCACAGTGAGAACTGATACTAACTATCCTCCATAGATCTCTTCTTCAGGAGAGATCAAGAATATGTAGCAGTAGGAAAAAGCAAACAGTAGGACAGCTCTTACCACCACAAGGGACCTTATCACACGGGGTCCAAAGCAGACAGAATCCAAAC
>CM034701.1:207951474-207993218 GCA_020142125.1 Phrynosoma platyrhinos
GGGGAGACATTCAAGGAAGGAGACCTACAGGATTTGAAGGCACAGAATGAGCAAGGCAAGTTTGATGTATGTGCTGTAGCCAGGGAAATATAGGTATTTAGAGGGAATGGTTGCAGGGCCCACATGGATTCCAAGTGGCCCAATTGGGCAAGGGAACCCAAACATTGATAGCCATATCCACAAACTGCAGGTCTGGATATTATATGAAGAAAGAATGTATTGAATTTTATGGAACATTTAATGAATTTAATGGAACACTTTGTCAAACAATTTAAAGAGAACCTTTGTCAAAGCATAGCACACATTGATATTAATGTTACAGTAGTTCAGCTTTCCAGTCTATATGTTGTTTATTTTTTAAAAAAATTACTTTTCCCTTTGACATCTCCAACATCTGAGGTTTTATTTTCCAGAAAAGAAACTGGATGCAAAACATACCTTGACACTTTCAGCAGGGGCTGTTCTGAATTTATTCTGATAAGACTTGAGAGTCTCTGCTGTTAAGACATATGGACCACCATTGCGCAAGGCTTGGAACTTCTCAAACAACTCTGGCTGATACTCAGAAAAGTCAAATGCTTCCACAACTCCAGAGCGAGTCTGCACCAGTAGAGCCACACGCACAGTTGGTGCCTGATTGCGTGTACAGCTAATTTTCTGCATTTGAGTAATCCTGTTCAATATGTCTTCAACTTTTGACTCCAGTACTCTCTGAACATTGAATATATTTTGCCCTGTTCCAACATCCGAGACGTCAAATCCAAGTATAACATCCAGATTACAATCTAGAGTGACAAAGTGTGAAAAGAGTATAAATGTGTGACCAGAGTACGGGAACATGGCACAATAGCTGTATCAATATTGTTGAATAATAAAGAATAGAAAAAATTATTTACTTAACAGTTACTTATGGACTTGTGCTCTTTCTATGTTGCCCACTGATACTAAATACGTGGATCAGTTGAATCTACTTCCAATGAGTAAGTATAGAATGAGGTGAAACAGAAAGGCCAAATGAAGCAGCTTCCAGCTGCTTTGGAGGTGTGCTGATCAAACAACGCATTCCTCCAAAGAAGCTAGAAACCATGCTGAAGCCATGCTCCAGTATTTAGGACCGGAGGAAAAAAGAGCTTGGATAATCCTTGGACTATGCAGATTGCAGGGTTCCAACTTGCTTCTGGCTGAAGCGGATTCAAGGCGTTCTTTCATGCCTGTCTGTTCCATGCCATAGATAGTTTTCCACTAAAGATGAGCCCTTACTACTGCTCCCAGTCTTCCCTTGGGAGTTTGAAACAGGTGTAATTTCCCATCCTATTTTTTTAAGCCAGGGGTGGGCAAAGTGCAGACTGTGGGCTTTCATATTGCCACCAGGGACATTTTGCCCTCCCCCTCAGTGGGTCAACAATAATTTTTGTCACAAAATTACACCTAAGGGGTGTAAGGGTACATTTTCAGCACATTTTGGTGTGTTTCTGGTTGGGTTCAGCCCAGGAGATGCCTTTTTAAAAAGCTGAAGTGATCAAAAAGCAACTTTCTGTCTATTTTAGTTTTTTTTAAAGGCCTCTCCTGAGAAATAAAAAGGCCCCTGCTCTCCCTAAAAACACAGTGAAAATGCCCCCACACCCTAGAGGGTATTGGGGAGCATCTTAAGGGAAATTTTTGCAGTGGGGGTGCAGTGGGGTGTGTGACCCCCAAAGTCTCCTGTCTAGCCTCCTACAGTTGCCCATCCATGATTTTAATGTGGGATTAAGGGCCCCTCCATAATCTCATTTGTTATGAAAACACATTGAATTAACATGTGAAGAGGAGTGTATGCTAGTCCCTCTAGTTCCATCTCTCTCCTCAGAAAGCAAGTAATAAGTCTGAATAGGAGACCTTACCTTAAGGATGGACATTCTCCACAGGATTGGGTCACTCCAAATAAGGCTCACTAATTGGTGGAGGGTAGTCACAGAGAGAGGGATACAGAGAGGATGCTCATTGGCTTTGAGTATATTCTACTCAGTCAGACCCACTTTAAAAACTATGGAGATTATTGCATTGGACACACATGTGAATATCCCTGACAGGATAGATATACATTTAACCCTCAATGACAGATCTTACCACACTCTCCATGGTCAGATCTTACCACACTCTCCATGGTTTGTAGGCAGCCCATATGGAGCCTGTATTAAACCCACACTTATTCTGTAGCTTTTCAAGAATGGGAAGATCACTGTTCTTGAAAAGCTATGGGACAAGCACAGGCTGCATATGGGCTGCATACAGCCTGATCATGGAAGAGTGCAGTAAGATCCACCATTGAGAGTTAAACGCATATCTATCCCACCAGGGATATTTGGATGTGAGTCCTATGCAATAATCTCCTATAACAAGGGACACCATCTCATTTTTCTTTAATAATTTTTTTAAAAAACCTAGTAAATATTTTAAATATTTTTTTCCAAGGCTAACGTCTGCAAATAGTATGCAGAAAAGCCTGTGTTTGATTCATTAGTTCTGCAAACAGTTGCTGACATACTTTATAAAAACTAGAAAATCAGAGTCAAATTTTGCAATACCAAATATGAAAGGAAGAATAAAAAACACAACTGTAAATAATAAACCCTAGGGAGCCTCAAAGTATAACCAGGAAAACAACCTTGTAATGGAAATATCCTAAAAGTTTTTTTTTAATTACCTCTTGAGACTTCTCCCACACCTCGGCACAGCTGTTCTTTCATGACATCACTCAAGGTAACCAAGACCGCTTCATTCAACTCTGAGAGTTCCTGGGCTGTTGCAGCCCTAAAACTTGTGGTGCTGTCACTGGAGAGCTTCGAAACTTCACCCATGTCAATGTTTTTCACACCAACTGCAAACACCCTGACACCTTGTCGTGCCAGCGCTAAGGCAGCTGTCTGCCCATCATCCTCTGGTCTGCCTCCTGTTATAATAAAAGCAATCTGAGGGACTTTCTGATCCACTCTGCTGCCAGCTTCCCTTACAAAGTGTTTTGCTTGGATGTGTTTGATAGCTGAGCCAGTATTGGCAATTCTCCCTCCTTTGTATGCTATTTTCTTCACCGCATCTAAGATCTGTTCTTTGTCAGTGAAGTCTTTCAAGAAGAATTCATCACTCACATCCGAGTTATACTGCACTAAGCCAACTTTAATGGAGTCCCCTTCTTCATAAATTGCATCAATTATGCCGTATACAAAGTCAACAACTTCCTGGAAATTATCTCTTCCAAAGTTGATGGAACTATCCAGCAAAAAGACAATGTCTGCTTGCTTTTTACCATCTAAAAGATTTAAAAGGATAGGAAGACGTTAAAGTACATATTAAAAACACAGTTTAGGCAGAAATCTGCAGTAGGATCACAGACTTATAAAAAATAAAATCTCTCACATAATCTCTAGTCATTTTCACAAACAACTGCCTGCATTTACTTTGCAAAGAAGAGTCATTTTCTGATTTTCATAGTTGTGAATATAACAACAAAACTATACATCTAAACTCTTTTTCATTTACACACTTAGTAATTACCAGTCAAAAGCCAAACAAGGCAGTTTCTAATGCTATGAATCAAAAGGCCACCAAGGATACAAAACTATGGGGAAGAAGAAGAAAAAGAAGAAATTGTTCCATTTATTTCTCATTAAGGGACAGATGCTGGAGACAGGGTGAGACATCACACACAATTCAGAGAAATTTCATAAGATGCCAGGAAGAATGGAGAAGGAACAGAGAAAGAAACAAAATGGATAACTGAGATGGAGAAACTGAAATTATTAAAATGGAGAACTGAGAGGCAAAGTGAAATGGAAAGATATAAAAGGGAAAATGTTTGTCCAGCTTATCAGAAATCTGGCAGATTTGATCCTTTGAACTGTAGCAAGATGTCTGAAAACATCATTTCATTTGCATGCAAACAAGGATATTAAAAACAATAGAAAAAGAGCTGCTCCCCACTAAAACCAATGGGATTGTATGTGATACCTTTCCATTCATGCTAAAATAGCTTCAGAAATGAAAATTTCAGTCCACAGGAACGAGGGGGTGGGAGGAGATTTTGTGATGGGAAAGAATGGAGAAAGCCAGGAAAACATCTCCCCCTTGCCCAGAGATCTTGTAGCACCTTTGAGCCTAACTGAAAGAAAGAAGTTGGAAGTATGAGCTTTTGGAGACTTAACTCTACTTCCTCACACCCAAGGCATGCAAAATGCTCATGCTGCTAACTTCTTTCTTTAGTTAGTCTCAAAGGTGCTACAAGATCTCTCTACACACTGATTCTACAGACTAACATGTCTGTATCTTTGAATTTGAACCCTTGCACAGAGATAGTGAAACAGCATGGAAACTGTGACGCCACTGAGAAAAGTCAGAATTCTCATTCAAGTCATTGGGGAGAGGCAGAAGATAGGTATAGTCTCTATTCCACTCTTTTTTACTTTCAGACTTCCAGAATTGAATTCATTTGGAATTTCAGTGCTGATTATATTAATGAAAAACCCAGTTCTTAATTTTTTTTAATATCTACCTTTCCCCTGCTTGTCCTTTACCTGAAATTAAATATATTTGGGACAGTCAAACACAGTATGAAATGGAACTGGGCTATCCACAAGCTCCCTGTTGTTACTGTGTGATTTTAATGCAAGATACAGCACAATTGATACAGTCTTGGTTACCCATGGGGTAATATAATCTGAGCACTTGGGGTAAGGTTAAAAACATCCATGCTTCTCCTAATTTTGGATTGTCCCCATTAACAATGGACTTGAGAAGGAGGGAGGAAAGGAGAGAGGATGTGAGCAAGATCCTTCCCCTCTCTGCAGAAAGCAAGAAACCAGAGAAGGAGCAATGTATGTTTTTTCTTGCCCTACCACCACCATAACCACCATCCAGCCAACTGCCAACCAGATGTCAGCTTCCAAAAGAGATAGGCATTATAGATGCATATACATCTTCTAGGTTACAGAGCAGAACACTCCATCAATCCTCCTTTCAATCCAGAGTTCATGTTGGCAGAAAGAAGCAGCTGCCCAAGTTTGGAAAAGCTGGCCACAATGAATACATTGATGAGTTTGAAGAGTAGGAATTTGGGAAGGGGAAAAAGAGGCTTGGGATCTGGATTGTGTAAAAAGACTGAAATTATCTTCTCTTTCCCCTCCCCCTCTTCCCCTCTATAGAGACTCCTATCTATCCACCCATAAAATATGAATGGTCACTAGCCTTTGTAATGAATGAAATAAATGCATCAACTCATCACCATCATCTTTTCAAAACTATTTAGTTTTGTATTCTGAAAGCCTTCTCCATAAAAATTGTTTCAGTCCACTGTAATGAAGTATGTCAAAGGAACGGTTCCCTTCATATTCAAGAGTGTATGGATTTCCCCCCATTAAGTTCAGATATAACGAGGGATTAAATTTGGTTATATTGGTTCAAAGCAAAATCTCAAGATTTCTGAGTTAGTAGCAAACAGCTCATACTATGCATTTTTACTTGAAAGCAAGAGCCAACAGATCCAATGGGAACCATTCCTAAGTAATTGTAAATGGCACTGCAACATGACAGTCCTGTCAATCTAAAGAAGGTGTGTGCGTGTGTTTAAAAAAACCTCTCTGTGAAATCTGAGTTGCAAACTCATTTTGTGTAAGAGGTAACTTATTTTGTTGTTGTTGTGGGAGCTCTGGCAGTGATACGAGACATTTAATGTGTCTACCTGTACTATTTTCACTCATGCACATGTCTTTTAAATAGATTACCACCACTATAAATCTGATTAGCTTCCACCAAAATTCCCCCAATGCTGTTTTTGACACTGTATTTTGAAAGAGAGACTGACCAGGCGGGATTTCAGTTGGTGTCACTGGTGGTTCTTGAGGTGCCTCAAATGATGCAAAGAACCTTTTCTCTATTACTGGGAGTTCAGCAAATTCTCTCACAATGAATGCAGTTCTTGGGTCACTGGTAATGCTTTGTAGTTCTGCACTATCTGCATTCTTGGCGCCCACACCGAGGCTCTTAATCCCTGCTGACTGCATCACAATGGAAGGTCTTCTTACATCATCATCGGATCTCCCTCCAAGCAAAACAACTAAATGCTGTGGGACTCCTTCTTCTCGTCTGCTTCCTGCAGATTTGACAAAGTGGTTCTTCACCACATAATCCAGAGCTTTCCCAGCATTCAGGGGAGTGCCTCCTCTGTGCCGTAGGCGGCGTATGGCTTGTAGCACAGCATTCTTGGTTTGATG
Source organism: Phrynosoma platyrhinos (assembly GCA_020142125.1). Classification (NCBI taxonomy): domain Eukaryota; kingdom Metazoa; phylum Chordata; class Lepidosauria; order Squamata; family Phrynosomatidae; genus Phrynosoma; species Phrynosoma platyrhinos. The sequence goes on from CM034701.1 coordinate 207,957,717, forward strand.
GGTTTTTAAGAAGAACTCAGGAAATACATTATTGCTGAACTGGACCACACCAATTCTCACTTTACTAGGTCTAACATCTAGTTGCTGAACAATTCGGATAATAAAATCTCGAATATGAGCAAGGCCAGCTACCCCAACGTTGTCAGAGCTGTCAATAAGGAAGACAATGTCCTTTGCTTCACTGTCAGTGTCTGCAGAAGGGGAAAATAGATATGGGAAAGTGAAACGATGTAGGCTTTTTTCTCAAACACACAAGTACAGGCTTTGTATATATAAAATAGTCCAGATTCAGTTCATGGTAATTCCGTTTACAGGATCGTAAGTAGCAACAGTCAAAATCTTAGAGTTACTGACAGTCAGAGAAAACAGGGCTGAGGTAGATGGACCAATGGCCTTAACCTGATATAAAGGCAACTTTGCAAAGAGCAGATGATGCAATTAAGCTGTTTCTGTGCTGTTTGCATATATCCATACTTTTGGGGTACTGATGCCCCCAGCATACATGCTCATTCATTCACTCATTCATATATATCATTCACACACACACACACCATAACAAAACATAAGTAAATAAACTATAATATTACAGTCAGTGGTGTCGTCAGGAAGGTGCAGGTCCTCCTACCACCCCTCCCACATTTTTTGCTGCCATAGCTCTCAAGGATGAGAGAGCTAAGGCACTGGAGAGGTAGTGGTTTTCACATGCATGCACCCCTCCCACCTTCTCTGGGGCTACCACTGTCTCAGACAAGAGAAACAAAGCACCAGAGAATAAGGGGCAAGTGCATGCACCACCCATGAATGGAAAGAATATCCAAAAATATTTTAATGGTTGAAAAACAGGTTTTTCAAGTGTTAAGAAACCTTGATGAAAATAATCCTGGACTAAAGATAATTTTTGCAGTTTGGGAGATATTCTGTGCAAAGTTGACATATGGTTACTTTTGCATAGAAAACAAAATTTTCTGTGCAGGAAACAGCATTTTTGGCATGAAAAATAATATTTCAATGCAGAAATATCAATTCCTGTGCAGAAAATGCTGTAATTGGGGATTTATTCTATGTAAAAATTGTGCATGGGTGATTTTCATAGAAAGAAGCATTTGCAGAGAAAACAGCAATTTCTATGCAGGAATTAATATTTGCCTGGTTATTAGGAGAAGCCAGAGATACATCCTGCTTGAGGCATCATTCTGTGAGCTCTTTAGAGGTGTTAAGAATGGTGCCACTACATTCTGGTATAACCAGGTGACAAGAGGCCAGGAAAGAATTTTCTGTAGGATGGTTGGGGGGGGGGTGTGACAGGAGAAGATGAAGAAATTATATATATGAATAATAGCACAAAGCACTCTTACCTGTAGGGCGACTGATATCACCAATGAGTCTTTGTATCTGCTGTGTTGTTAGGGTTGTAATAGGGCTTATCAGCTTCTGTTCCAGGCTAGGAAGATCCTGATAGGTTGACACCTGGAAAACATACTCAGGACTAAGAGCTATTTTGACCATTTCCTCTGGATCCACATTCTTTCCAATAGTAAATGGTGCCACACCAACTTGTTTGATTTCAATTGCTGGGTCCTCTACATCATCATCAGGTGAGCGGGAAAAGAGGAGGATTAAAAACTGAGGTGCACCTTCTTCTATGCGACTTCCTGAGGGCCTTGTAAATATATTCTTTGCAACATATTGAAGGGCAGAACCAAGGTTCACTTGTCTCCCTCCTTTGGGTCTTAGCCTTCTCACTGCAGCTTGAACCTCTTCCTTAGTAGAGTGTGCATTTAGCAGAAATTCAACCCAGGTGTCTTCACTGAACTGAATTACAGCAATCCGAGTATTATCAGAACCTACATTCAAATTGCTTACAAGTCTCTCAATAAACTCACGAATGGAATCGAACTCAGGAATTGCATACTGGGAGCCATCAATAAGGAATACAACATCTTTCTTTCCATCTCCTATAGAAAAACAAAAATCTCTCTATGATACTATGACACACTAGCAAATAATTAAAAAAATATATACACATTTAAAATTTACCTTCAAGTAAATATCCATTTCGGTTAACAGCAATATAACACAGAAAAGGGCTAGAAAGCTGCTTAAATTATTCAAATCTTCCCAGACTGCTACATCAGGACTGCTTTGTTACATTACTAGGCTGCCAAATTATAGGCCTGGGATCCGGGTCTATGAGCAGCCAGCAAAGTAGTCTCTGAAACCATGTTCTGATGTTGATTTACAAATTCTTGCTTATGGTAACTGTGATTTGGTATGATGTCTAAACTGACAGGCCTACATGATGGTCATTGCTGTATTTCCATTGCAGAAACAGGACTGAGCAGATGGAAGATTAATTCAGATAAGCAGCTCTAAAGTATGGATATCCTCTTGTACATATGGAAGCACACATCAATTGGGTTATTGTAAATCATACAGTGCACTCCTGCCAAGCACGGGCTTGCCATCTGCAAATGTGAGCTTCTCTGGATGGCAAGCCCTAGCTTTTGCAATGGGTGCACATGACGGCACCGGTGCGGGTAGGAGCCCACGCCCATTGAAAGCAACAAGACTTGAGGTCCTACAGTTTTTGCCATCTACAAGGGAGATCTGGAACAGATCCTCTGCAGATACCAAGGGCCCACTGTACTTTGTTCTAATTACTGTCTGGTGTGATGTGTGAATTCAATTAGTCTGCAGCTTTGAAACAGGAACAAGATGCAACATGGGAACCATTGTCCTTATACCTTGTTGGGTGAGAATCCTCAAGGACCCCCAGGCACCCCCTTCACCAGTATATGTCAGCCAGAGACCACCACAAGATAGAACTGGGTCAGTGGTGATAATGTAGTACATATATGCAGTCAGGACATAAGTGCAAAAATAATGATCACATCTTGGTCTTTTGGCAAAGATCAAGTGTAGCGTGGGTAGTAATTATTTGCACCTCTCTCTCTCTCTGTGTGTGTGTGTGTGTGTGTGTGTACACATTAAATTTGTTCTGTGCTTTAGATGCAATATCTGAAAAGGCTTCCACTTTCGAACTGTTACCTAGCACTGTCCTCAAATGTTTTCTAAAATTGCTTCAAAATAACGGGGAAATAAAAGAAATGGGAAGGTGGGTACAATATATCAAATGTCTCTAGAAGAAGAAATTATCCAATAGTTATTTAGAAATGGGGTTAGTTGTGTTAGTCCTTTCTTTTTCCTAAGATTTTAATCTTCTTTTGCTACTGTTTCATCTTGCACAATGCCTCAGAGCTAGCATCACTCCTAGGACATTTTGGGAGAAACAATAACCAGTATACACACATGCGAATATGCATAGAAAGAGAGAGTATATCAGAAAATCCTGAGGAAATTCTTCAAAGTGGTAATGTTTGCACATTTTGATACTGCTTCAAGCAATAATGGGAAAAGACACAAGTCCTTTTGATGCACATAATCAAAACTACTGTCTATGGTAGTCTGAGTGATACAGGACAGTGTCTCCCTCTGCTTCCTCTGACTTTGCTTGGCTCATGATCATATTATCATTATGCCCATTATGCACATTATCATACAGTAGAGGTTCAGTAGTTAAGAAATTTCTCTTTACCTGGGATAGGGAGTGGAAAAGTCAAGTCTGGGGTCAAAGCCTCTATTTCTGCCTTGGTCAGCCGAGTCACTCTTTCTGTTATGAGCTGCTGAATGTTGCCCAGTTCACTTACACCAGAAACAAGGACAGCAAATTCAGGAACAAAGGAAATTGCCTGCAGCTCAGCAATATCTGCGTTTCCAAATCCAATGCCCAAAGGCACTGCACCCCTTGTCTTCAGATCCAAGGCCGGCCTTCTGACATCATCCCTTGACCTTTCATTAGTCAGGAGGATCACAAATTGTGGGACACCTTCATGAACCCTGCTTCCAGCCTGCCTTGTAAATATATTGTTAACCAGGTAGTTAAGAGCAGCTCCTGTGTTAACAGGAGAGCCTCCCATAGCGGACACTATCTGGATGGCTCTGATCACATCTGCCTTGCTTGAGTATTCATTCAGAAGGAACTCTGGTTTGACTGTATTACTGTATTGGGCCACAGCGACCCGGACTTTATCAGGACCAACATTCAGACCTTCAACCACTCTTTGCACAAAAGATGTAAGCTGTGGGAAACTACTTCTGGTACCATCAGAACCATCTATCAGAAACACAACATCCTTCTTCTGAACTTCATCACCTGTTTGAAAAATATGGAGGGTAGGAGAGAGAAAATGCATGAAAATCATAGTCACATAAGAAAGAAAGAAAAGTATCAAGACACACCAACACTTTTTTTTAAGTGAATTAATTTTGCATGGTTCTGCTGCTACCATACTTAACAGAAAGCTGGGTGAGGAGTGGTGCAGGGTTAAAAAAAAAAGAATGAAGAGATTAAAAACCCTCTAAGGGACACAGGAATCACTGAAATGGTCAGATAGTGAAGGTTCACTTCATTCCTCTGAAGAATCCAGGGAAACTGACCCCATGGATAAGTCTCTCAAGCTCAAATATAGTGAAGTTTTATTCTTCAGATCATCTGGTTCCTTTGTACTTTGAAGATCCCTGTTTTCTTTGTTTTCTACTCCCACTGTATCCTCCATAGAAAATAATTTAGCAATATCTCTTTTAAACAACAGGGGTGGGAAAGGTTAGGCCCTCCACATGCTGCTGAATAGCAGCTCCCATCATCTTTCACAGACTGCTGGCTCAGGATGATGGGAATTGCAGTTCACTAACATCTGGAGGGTTGTACTTTGCCCATCCTGGTTAAGAAACATCTGATATTACAGCAATCCTTATTCACATTTGTTTTCCCTTCTTACAGACAGTGCTATGAATTGGCTATGCCATATTGCCTTGTAAGAAAGTTGGAGATTATAAACCAGTGCTTGTGGGAGGGGGGACAGTTAATAAAATATATCTGTTGACATGTACTCTTCTTTCTGTTATATTCATAGCCACTTTTTCCAATTTCTTTCATTCATTACTGCATGGTTTCTCTCCTTTTTGTGGGGAAAAGAACAGTCTTGGACCTCAGTGATTGGGAACTGGGCCAGAAGATGGTGGAAATAACAATTACTATGCATCTTTGTGTCAAAAGATCCTTTAGAACATGTTCAGGAATGCCCAAACAGTAAGAATAGGACCCGCAAAAACTTTCTGGTCACTAGCCAAGAAAAAGCAAATCTTTCATCTGCCATTTTGCAAGAATAGGAAGTAGCAATGGATTCACATGGTGCTAAATCCATTGTGAGCTGGGTCTGAACTGTGGATCCAGACTCAGATCATAATGGCACTGGAATTGGTTTGCAAACTCTCCCACTTTTAAATCTGTTGGCATCAGCATTGCCTTTTATTATTGGGTGTGCATTGTAGCTCTGTAGTATACAAACAGTATAAGTTTAAGTGACAAAGGAAGAAAGAACGAAACTGCAGAGATATTTACCTGGCTGTCTGATTTCAATGGTTTTCAGTAGGCTGACTATCTCAGGCTGTATATCTCCAATTCTAGAAAGGGAGTCAGCATTTAGAATGAACTGAGGTGCATAAACTATTCTTTCTAATTCTCCAGGATCTGCAGTCCTGGATTTGATAACAAAAGTAACAACACTCATTTGTTTCAGAGCATCAGCACTCTGACCCACATCATCACTTGATCTCCCAGCTGCAAGAAGGACTAGGAACTGTGGCACGCCTTCCTCAATCCTGCTCCCAGCACGCCTCACAAAAATGTCCCTTATTGCATAATCTAGTGCAGCGCCAATGTTGAGTGCTCTCCCTCCTTTTATCCTCATCCTTTTCACTTTCTGAAGGATTTCTTGCTTGGATGGGATGTCCTGGAAATTGAACTCGATTTGTACATTGTCACTAAACTGGGCCACGGCTACACGTATGGCATCAGGCCCCACATTCAGGTCAGAAATAATTCGGTGCAAAAAGTCACGAACAGCTGGAAACTGACCAGCAAGGTTTGCAGAGCCATCAAACAAGAATAAGATATCAATCTTGTTCTCTGGAATTAAGAGATAGGAAAACAGTTAAGAGACAAGAAAACAGAAGCATGCCCTCATCTCATTATAGAATTATCTTATTTATAGCAGGTAAGAAATTAATAAGAGTAATCATAATTTTGGCTGTGGCCTATTCTTGACACATCTGAAGAAGAAAAAAAACAATGATGGGACTCCAAAAGTAATGATGGTATAGTGCAGAAATAATTATTGGTCTGCTTTAAAGAAATGCTGGCAAAATGGTGCCAATCCAGAACCATACTCAGGATGCATCTACACTGTAGAAATAATGCAGTTTGACACCACTTTAGCTGCCATGATTTGTAGCTTTGTTAGACATCAGCACTCTTTGTCAGAGAAAGCTAAAGATCTTGTAAAACTACAACTCGCAAGATTCCATAGAATGGAGCTATAGCACTTAAAGTGATGTCAAACTGCATTATTACTTCAGTGTAGATGCACTCTCAAAATGTACAAGAAGGCCTGCAAGCCTCAAATAAAGTAGGACTCACTTAATATATTTTGAAACAAATACACAGTTGCTGCCATCTCAAGATTGCTGGGTAGATAGGGAAAGTGAGATAAGACCATTTAGTCTGAAAATCAAGTACATCACTGTTCTAGAACTTCCAGGAAAGTGAATTATTTATACTTTAAACAAACAATGCATATTTGATTCCCAGAGAAATTGACAGCTGTAAATTATAAATATCTGCTAAAATACAACAAAAGCAACACAAGAATCTACAAAGACAAATCATACATTTCCTTAGCCATGGAAGCTTGTGCAAATGGTATGTTTTTAAGCTGTGGCATCACTAAGTATGGTGCCACCTGTTTGGTGTAGGAAGTGTATATGTGAGCACCTCCTGCTGCTTCATCCCTGGGTTTTCTCCCCTGGGAGGAAGCTTGAGGATGGAACAGATGGGAAGGACACCCATGTTCCCCTCCGGCACCAAAGGGGAAGGAGGGCCCAACTAGGTATCACTCCTCTTCTAGGTGTCACTCAGTGTGGTCTTCATCTCCCACACACCACCTCCCCAGTGATGCCACTGGTTTTAGTGGTGTCTAGAATGTGAGGAGAAGCTAGATCTCTAACTAATGGAATTTCCATAATTAAGGTGCCACCACTAAAAAAAACACCTCTGCCTCTGTCTGCAGGCCATTCTATTCCAGGGCAATACAAGCCCAGCTGCATTAATTCCACAGGTGGGGACACATGCTAGGTCCCAGAAGCTGAGTGCAATATGGGGACAAGCAGAAGTGAGTCAAAGGAGTACCTGGTCTCCACCATTACAGTAGAATGGGTTCATCATTGGCATATAAATATTATTATTTATATCTCATGGAACATTTAAAAGAATTTCCTTCTTTTTTTAAAGAATTGTAATTATATCACCACAATCCTTTTTCTTTGTCCAAATAATAAGTTGCCCGCATGACCTTGTTCTCTCTGAAGTGATAGATTGTACCAGTTCTGAACCATTTCAGCCTGCTCACATGGATGAATAATCCTCCGTGAAGAAAATGAAAACAAAATCAGGCACAATGATGTCTCCAAGGCATTTGCCATTGCCCAGATATATTACTTGCTTCTGGCTGGATTCCATGAATCTTTGGTTTTTTATTTTATTTTTTATTGTGAATATTTTGCACTTCTACTTTTATTTGACCTTTTTTTAAACAAAGAGCAGTTTATGAATTTAATAAATAAATAAACAAGTAAATAAAATGAAGAATGGAGAGATGTATGGAATCAGCAAGAAGAGCATATATTCTAATGAAGGGAGACACAATTGAATAGCACACAAGCTATAACATTCCAAAACACTGTTATTTACTGAAAATCTATTCTGTGGGTTTTTAAGTATACAACAAAGTGAAAAAAACCTAGAAAATTGGCTTTTAAAAAGTCTGGAGTGCCCACAGTTTGTGCATGAAGACTGCATATCTATTTTGGTAGATGTAGCTTCTCAGGAAATGTCCACATGATATAATAAACAGGCAAACATTATGACTAGAAGTTTGCACAGGTCTACATTAGCAACACTGTGTTCCTTATATAGCCCGTGTATATAACACTACATGAGTGAAACAATTCCTAGACCTCCTTTAAAAATTGCTTCACAATCAACATTATTGATGCTGTAGTCAATTACAGCTGACAGTACATGAAGAATGCCTACTGTGTATGTACAGGAAAAACATGTTTCTGAATTTTACATTTCATAATTTGTAAAATTTTCTCTAAACCATGTGTACACATCAATCAAAATATACCTGCAAGACTGAAAATAATAATTTTAAAAACCACATGAAGCATGAAGAAAGGGTAAAAAATTACCTGTTGATGTGATTTCAACTTCTTCCACATCTCCACTAACATAAGTTGTCAATGGCCTAATCATTTCCTGCGGTAAATCTGCCAGAGAACTGAATTGGTTCCTAAAATATACTATTTGTGGATTAAATGCAATCTGCTGAAGTTCTGCCAGATCTGCATTTCTAATACCAACACAAAATGTCAGCACTCTTGCACGGGCTAAAGCATTGGCAGCCTGTAGGAATGAATCGACAGACGGTCCTGCTGTAAGGAATACTAACACTTGAGGGACGTTTTCATCTATCCTGCTCCCACCGGCTTGAGTGAAGTGATTTGAAAGAACAAAGTCTAGTGCGGAACCAGTATTCAGCACTGAACCCCCAAGGAGTTTCAGTCCCCTCAGGTGATTAAGCACTTCTGCCTTTGTTAGGAAAGAGTTTAAAAAGAATTCAGTTTTTGGATTCTCACTAAATTGCACTAAGCCGATTCGTACATCATCAATTCCAACATCAAGGGAGTTAACTAGGCTCACAACAAAGTCACGGACATATGGAAAGTTGGCATTTCCAACGTTGACTGATCCATCCAAAAGAAAGATGATATCCCTTTTGTTTACCAGAACTGCAGTAGAGCACAGAAAATAACATGAGAGACATCATAGAAAAACACATACACCAGTATTTGTCATGTGTGCATACAACATTTGTGGTACACACATGCATACCTCATTGTTAGAGAGAAGAGAGAAGAGAGAAGAGAGAAGAGAGAAGAGAGAAGAGGACCATACAGCAGAAAGAGAAGGAGAGAAGAACTGGAATGAGTGTCAGGAACCTTTCTGCATGATCCGTCAAAGCATATCCAACTGCTATTTAAGACATTTTTCTCTGGATGTCTCTTCAAGGAGAATAGCATTTCATCCTCCCTGCAAGTAATGTAAGGGGGATGCAGGGAGCCTTTTCTTGGAGAGTAGCATTGCTTACAGTGGCTGTATGAATCTCATTTTAAAAGAATCTGTATGAATCTGGAGGTTCTGGAGGTTTCAGACCCATTTCAGGTATTACAAACTACTGTACATCCAAAATAGGCTGGAGATCTGAATCTTCCCTAGGGCCTCTAACTCTTCAACACACCCAGACTACATCCCTGAAAAAAGTGAGGGTTGCATGTTCTCAGAGCCTCAGGGCATTGTTACTTCTGCATCTGCAGTTCTGCTCCTCTTAAGCTCCAGTTTCTTTCTCAAATGTTTCTATAGGGCTGGAGAGAAAGTAAAGCTACTTTCTAGAAGGCTACAGCCATGTTAGGAGACATTTAAGGGGGGAAGCAGACGGAGGCGCCTGAGATGCCGCCGGATGGAGTGCCGCGGGAGCGCAGCCTCCGCACCGCGGCGCTCCGGCGGCGTCCCTGGAAGGAGCGCTAAATCAGCGCTCCTTCCACAAGACAGGGAAAGTGCACCCTAAAAGCATAGGGCACATTTTCCCTGCCTTTTCCTCCACAGCGCATGCGGACGCTGCGGCGGGAGGTTGTCCCCGGAGCACCGGCTGTGCGGAGGGTCGGCGGCTCCGAGGACGACCTCAGGAAGAGGAAGGGGTGCCGCGTGTGCGGCTGCCCCTCCTCTTCCTTGCCTTGAAGACGACTCAATTAGTCGTCTGCCGAGGCCCTAAGTCTCAAGTGTTCTAAAAAAAACCACAACATCATCAAATGTAGTTCAGGGCTTCCCCACTTTCAAGACTGGGGAACAATCTGCAATTAATCCATTTTTAAAAAATAATAATATCCATTTTGTGTTGTGTCTCTTTCACACCACACAATTGTAAAACCTTGATACCACTTTAAGTACCATTGCTTCATCTTATGGAATACTGGAAATTGTTCAGGAACGCACACAGACCACTAAACCATCTGGAGAGTTTTCTGGGTGTGCAGGGGTAGGCTAGAGAAGGAAAAGAGCAGTAGTGCAAGCTTTTTTCCAGTCAGATAACTGGTGGATAGCTGATAGTGATGAGAAATGTTTAGTAGTAACTATAAGGTAGGAAAGGAGAAGTTTATATCCATATGCTAAAATTTTACAGGGGGGGGGGAGGAGAGAGTGAAACAGAGGGGGGTGGGAGAGAAAGAGGGAGAAATTTGGAGGAGAGGAAAGAGAAGAGAAAAGGAGAGCTATTTATCTTTCAAAGTGTAAGAACATTTAAGATCATTTTTAATTTAAATTTTAAAATAAAAATGTCACAGCTGAAATACACCATGCATGGTTGTATTAGTGGAAACAAACATTTTTTGAAGGGGGGGAAAGCTTAAGTGACAGATTTTGGTTCCGTGATATCAATCTTCATTAAGGATTAAGGAGGGAAAGTTCTACAAGCTAGTACTTGAACAATTAAGTGAGGTCCAAAATGATTATTTGATAAAAATTCAAGGTTACTGGAGGAGACCCTCAGAAATCGAACCTTGTTTTGCTTCCATTTTCCTATATTTATCATTGGGAAATGGCTCTGGTTTCTTTAAGTGTTCATTCGTCAGGCTTTATACCATAAAGATCCAGGTTATTTTTTACTGGATTTGCCATAGTCTCCCAGTTATATGGAGAAGTAGGTAGCAGAGGAAAAGAAGGCAGACAAATTACTTCAACACTCTTGGAGGGGGGCTTGAATCCCATAGTAATCCCAACTAAAGTAGACCCACTGGATCAAGGACTTTATATGTGATATCTCACTATTCAATGATTCAAGGTGCCTACTTTTATTGAAATTATTAATTGAGCTCAGGTAGACTAAACATCCTTCTGAGCTGAAGCTCTGAAAGAAACAATAGCCATTCTAAAATTCTTAAGTAATGAATAAACTCTATTTTCTCCAACACTGTTCTGTTGTTGTTGTGTGCCGTCAAGTTATTTCCAACTTATGGCAACACTAAAGTGAACCTAATATGGGGCTTTCTGGGGCTGAGAAAATAGTGGGTTTCCATGGCTGAATGTGGATTTGAATCCTGATCTTCAGAGTTCTAATCCTTCACTCAAACCACTACACCAGGAGTAGGCAACCTTTTTGAGCCGGGGGCCGGGTTGCTGTCCCTCAGACAATTGGGGGGCCGAAGCACCAAAAATAAATAAATAAAATTTAAAATAAAAAAAAATATGCATGCACACTCTCTCAGCCCCAGAAAAGCCATGGCAAAACCCCTGTGGAGATTTTGCCAAGAAAACCCCAAGAACAAGTAACAACAATAATCAATATCATCATGGCGGGTGGTGGCGGCGGCTGCGGCTGCGGCTGCGGAGGTGGCAGGACTGGCCTGGGGCCGGTCCAAAGGCCTCAGCGGGCCACATCTGGCCCCCAGGCCTTAGGTTGCCTACCTTGCACTACGCCATGCTGGATCTGCTAGGAGGGAGTATTACCATTGGTTTTCGAAAGGAATAGAAAAGCCCCTGGTAAGAGCAATAATGAATCTACCTATAATTCTATTATCATATTATTTTCCTCAGGATGGGCACAGGTAGAGGATTGGACAGTCATATTTGGGTCCTTCTGATACTGCATGGAATGCACAACACAACACCTCAGCCACTATTTTACATGTTAGAGAACAATTGGAGGGGAGGGGTGAAACAGTGAAATAACTCTAAACTATGCCTCTAGAAGGTTTTTTTCAGCTGAAAATATGTATTTTAGGACAGTAGGCCTTGGATGGGCTCACAGGAGCCCCTCCAGGCTTCATGTAGTCTGCTAGCTACATGATTCGACTCCTAAAAGCCTAAATTAACCACTAGACTAAACCCATTGAATCAACTGCTAAATGTAAGTCAACAGTTGTGTAGTACTATTGATTGTGGGTCTACTCTAGTTCAATCTAGCAACTAGATTTATGTCTTTGTAAAACTAAGCCTGCCATTAATAGTTGAATAAATGATGCAATAATCATATAGAGCTATGCAGAAAAGTAGCTGAATTTAATCAAAACATTCCACAGGTTCCACTGATCAAAATTTCACAAACATTATAATAAGGAGGAATGTGTTTTTGTTTTTGTTTGCTTTGCTTTAATGTTGAAAAGAGAAGAACTAAATTGAGGAAAATGTTGTAATTTAATCTTGTTTAATGTTCACTATAATTGAATGATATATTCTGAACCTATTTCTGGAAGAATAGTCCTTCTTGCCATGACTGCATTAAAAAAGCAAATAGTTAAACACAAGAAATAAAATATCTACCAAATGCCCATCTCAAATGATGAAACCTGTGTGATAACCTGTGTGATAATTACTACACATTTGGTTTGTGGTAGGAACAAAAAAAAATATGAAGATGCTTTTTTAAAAAATAAAAAAAGAAGTATTAATTATGGTCAAACAGCAATATATTTGAATACTTAAGAGATACAATGCTTACCTTCTACAGGTGTTGTTTCTACAATAGTTCCAGAAAGTGTCCTTATAGGTGTCACAACATCAGGAAGAATAGATGTTAGTGCAACGGTGCGGAATTCAGTGGGACTGAAGACCAGGCTTGGCTCATAGGCAATCTGCTCTAATTCAGCACGGTCTGCATTTCGGGCTCCAACAGCAAGGACCACTATCCCTCCTCTTTTCACTTCTTGTGCTGGTTGGACAACTTCATCTCTGGACTTACCACCAGTAATAAGGACCAACATTGGCAAGACACCTTCCTCAATCCTGCTTCCAGTGGCACTGGTGAAGAAGTTGGTTTTAACAAGCCTCAGAGCAGCACCTGTATTAAGTGCAGTTCCACCAGCTGGCTTTATTTTCCTAACATTGGTAAGGACATCTTTTTTTGTCTGGTGGGTATTGAAATAGAATTCTGGTTTTACAGTATCTCCATATTGTGCCACTGCAACTTGTATCAGGTCTGGTCCAATTTCCAGTCTGTTGATGATTTTTGCAATGAAATCACGAATTGCATTAAATGGGCCACTTCCCAAAGCTGCTGTACCATCTACCAGGAAGACTATGTCCTTTCTATTGACTTCAACAACTGCAAGCAATATACATACAGACAATCAGTGGGATTATTTATTCAACAATGCTAATAAATTCTTTATCAATGTATACCTTCCAGAGTTATAGAGAATATTTATGAGCTTGTAAAAGTTAGAATTTAGACTACAACTCTCAGAACCCTGAATCATTATGACCACTCAGCAAGCTTTTCCAGATTTGACAATATGTCCACTGCTATAAAAGTAATTTCTGATGTTGTATATGCTGAGTTATCTTGAGCAATATTATAATTTAAAACTATTACATCTAACAATAATCCTCCTCTTCCTCTGGCATGGCCAGTGTTTTACAGTATCCTGTATATTTACACAGGGCATCCAGTGCTGTCTGTTTTGAAAAAAGTCCCTCTAGACCAGCATCTTGTTTACAACCACACTCAGTCAATAGCTGACAATTAGGATAGAAAGTCAAAAGCCCTCTAGCACATGGTATTTCCAGCAAATAGTATTCAGAGTTTCCTCACCATTTTTTTTATTTTTATTTTATTTTTTTGCTCCAGAGCTGTCTTTCTCATTGTCTTCTTTCTACATCAAACATACTACTCATGTCTCCATCATTCACTATCTGACCACTATTTAATCTATGGCTCACCACCACTATCAAGATATAAAAATCTCTCTTTTCCCCTTTTTTCTTAGACAACTTTTTTTAGACTACCTCTTCAATTTACAAGACTACCAGCCTTGGTACATGCTTTCCTCAGGCATTAGTCACATAAGCCCCTGCACTTTATAGTTCTCCCACATTCCAAATTTCACTTCATTTTCTCTCTCTCAGCATCACACGTGTTTTGCAGCCACAATATGCATGGGCATATCCAATAAATTTCTTCTTTCCTGATTTCACACAACATTCCTAACTGGGCAAAAATAACCAGGGGAATAGAGGTGTGAGTGCCCAGATCTAAGAACAACTCAAAACTTGAATGTCATTTTGGGGTCCTTTTCATTTCATTTAAAAATAGTATTGTACACCTTAAATAATCACTTCATGATGATTTTTCTATATTACAATGCATAATGAACTCTACACACCTCAGACATGGGGTGTGTAGATCAATACCAGATGATATAAGCAAAGCCACATCTAACCACAATCTGTATCACAACAATCATCCTGAAGCAGCAAACAATGGAGTAGTAAGCAGTATGCTGGAACTCATTTACACTACACAATTATAGTACTATGATATTACTTTCAACACCATGGCTGCATCCTATAGAAACTTGGCATTTGCAGTTTGGCACTAAAGAAGCTCTCTGGCTGGGGATTCTAAATGCCTAAACTGCAAATGCCAAGATTCCACAGGGTAGGGCCACAATAATTAAAGTGGAATCAGAGTGCTATAATTGTGAAGTGTGACTGGACTCCTAGTCTTGGATAAGGAAGGCATGAGTCCAGATCTGTGAAACTGAGCCATATATACAGAAGATCCATCTTAGTCCAGTCACTATTTCTCCATATAATTTGTCTCACAGAGTTGTTATGGGGCTAAAATGTTTGGGAAGGCTAATCTATTTATCACACCCTAAACTTCTTGGAAGATGGATGAAAAAGAAAATGTGTATCATTATGCTTACCTGTCCTTTGCTTTTCCAATACTTGTTACTCACATAGGGCCTGGGCAGACGGCTAATTGAGCCGTCTCCGAGGCCAGGAAGAGGAGGAGCAGCCACACGCACGGCGCTCCTTCCTCTCCCTGAGGTCGTCCTCAGAGCCGCCGGCCCTCCGGGGGCAACCTCCCGCCGCAGCGACCAGACGCGCTGCAGCGGAAAAGACAAGGAAAGTGCACCCGACGCTTTTAGGGCACACTTTCCCTGTCTTGAGGAAGGAGCACTGATTTAGTGCTCCTTCCAGGACGCCGCTGGTGTGCCGAGGTGCAGAGGCTGCGGCCCCATGGCGCGCCGGCCCAAAGCGTCTGGGAAGCTCTCGTCTGCTTCGCCCCATAGTTATTAGTTTTGGTCATCAAGCCAAGAATTAATGTGGTAGAGTGTTATATGTTTTATAATCGCAAGGACTAACCCTTCATGTCCAGAGTTGAAAAATAACTGGTAAACAGCAGTACATAACCATACTGTCCACACTGAAATGCCATCATTTTTTTTTAAATATCCAGGAACACAATTGGTGCTCAGGTTCCTACATCACATTGATGCATCTCTCTCTGTCTGGCTGCTCTTTCTGGCACAAGACTATAGCCAGGGGGCTGCTGTGTGCAGCTCTACCTCAGATTGGCTGCAAGGGTGCATCTGGGCTTGTTTGGACTGTTCCTGAGCAGGGATGGAGAAAGAGAAGTTTCTCCCTCCCCATTCCTAAACTGGTACTGCCTAGAAATCAGCATGCCATTTCAATGATAACAATGTCTGAATCACCCTACTCAGTCTCTGGGCTTCTCTCTCCATCCCAGGGCTGCAGTGTTGTTGGTGTTATTGTGTGCCTTTAAGTCATTTCTGACATGGCGACCCCAAGGCAAACCTATCACAGGGTTTTCTTGGCAACTTTCTTCAGAGGAGGTTTGCCATTGCCATCCTCTGAGGCTGAGAGACTGTGCTTGCCTAAGGTCATCCAGTGTGTTTCTATGGCCAAGTCAGGATTTGAACCCTGGTCTCCCAGTGTCCTAGTCCAACACCCAAACCATTACACCACACTGGCCCTCCAGGGCTGCATGTTCCATTGTAAATAAATATGGATTTCAACTCAGATTTACACCATTATTTAGGAAATACATGATGATGAAGAGTCAATAAGAAACTATATTTTAATCAATGTATTTATTTAATCAATTTAATTAAGATCCCTGGTGGTGCAGTGGTTGAATGCTGGTAGTGCAGCCACTCACAGCCACAGGTTTGTGAGTTCGATCCCATGCAGGGCTCCAGGGTCTACTCAGTCCTCCATCCTTTTGTAGGTAGGTAAACTGAGTACCCAGCTTGTCAAGGGGCAATTGGTTTACACATTGTAAACTGCTTAGGAAGTATTAGATCACTGATAAGTGGTATAGGAAATGTACTTGCCATTGCTATTGCTATTAATGATTTTAATTAATTTATTGATTTTTAGCTATTTAGATTTGTCTCGGAATAATCTGAATGAATGTATCCCTTTTCTTAAATAAAATTCTGACTGAGAGAAACAATTTTAGAAATGTAAGTTTAAAACATAATTAAAAGTTTATATCTTGAAGAAGGGAGGTATTTTTCCCTAAGAAAAATTAATCTATTCTGCTTCCTTGTAATTTTTTTTGCTGTCTTCCCTACTGAATTTTAATGACATGGGATTCTAATATCTTATTACAATATATATTTTCAGTTTAAAATCCAATACAAGTTAATTGAAAGGACTGTCTCCCTCCATCTCCTTACCTGCCAAGCTTTGTCACTTCTACTACCAGACTGGGGCAGAAATGACTGAAGCAATGGAGTGATCACTTTTTTGCACTTCTTGCTATAAGAATTAAACACACGTAGTGTTGGAAGTAGAAAAATGTGCAGGAGCACTTGCACAAATTACTATATCCCTACAGAAGGCAAGAGAGGCAGATAGTTTGGGTTCCTTAATATTTTCCCTCTTTGCCTTGTATGCTCTCCTCCTTCCCCACCTATGCAAGTCTCAGCTCAGATTTCATTTCCTTCCATAAATTCCCCCCTTTTCTCTGCCTGTAGAGCCTATCTCTCCTCTCTCCCAAATATGTAGTTCTCTAAATTAGCACTGTCTTCACTCTTTTGTTGATTATTCCATTCACTCATACTTGCCAGCACACGCATGCACACACCCTCAACATTTAGGGCAGATATATGGACAACAAATGCATCTTCCTCCTTTATAGTTGGGACCTTAAGACATTTTTTTCACTACTGTGTTAGAGGAAACTCCTGTTTTATGTTGAAAAAACTAAAGATTTCTTCTTAATGATGAAGGGGCACACTACAGTCAAGTCTCTTTATATTTACGCTGATGTTCAAGGAGTAACACAGTGACTACTGATCCACTATCAGTGAAGAAGAATGATTTCACCTGGTGCCCTTTCACACTATACAAGTATAGCACTATGATTCCCTTTTAACTACCATGGATGCAACCTATGGAAGCCTAAGATTGATCAGAGGCACCAGAGGATTCTGGCTAAGGATTCTAAAGGGCCTCAAATTAAAATCTCAGGATTCCATAGGATGTTGTTATGACAATTAAAAAGGAATCATAGTATTATAATTGTGTAGTATAAAAGGGTTCCTGCTTTACCTGCACTTCTGAAAACAGTATACTTGGGCCCTGACTTTCCCCTGTTACCTGGGGCCCTCCATTTGGACAGTGAGTGGTTGTTTGCAAATGCATCCCACTATGTTGTCCAGCACCACTGCCACTGACAGTTGTTCATTTCTGAGTTCAGAACAAGGTGCCCAGCATTGGTCTGTTCAGATATGGCCATGGACAATGTTGTTGTTGTTGTTATTGTTGTTGTTGTTATGTCCCAATGGATGAGACATCTCTAAGTCCTCCTGTCCTCAACCTCTCTGCTCAGGTCCTACAGGCTCAGGCCTGTGTCTTCTTCCCTGATCAAATCTAACCATCTGGCATGTGTTTTTTCTCTCCTTCCACCTGCCTTCCATGTTTCCTAGCATCATTGTCTTTTCCAATGATGCATTTTCCCTCATGATGTGGCCAAAGTACAACAGCCTCAATTTAGTCATCTTGGCTTCCAGAAGGAGTTCTGTTTTGATCTGTTCTAGAAGCCATTTGTTTATGTTCTTGGCTATCCACAGTATCCTCAGCACTCTTCTCCAGAATCATATCTCATATTAGTTGATTTTCTTCCTATCATCTTTTTTCACTGTCCAGATCTTGTACCCACATATGGTGATGTGGAATAGTTTGGACTATCCTCACTTTATTGTTAAGAGTTATTTTACACTTTATGATCTTGTCCAGTTCTCTCATAGCAGCCCTTTTCAATCTTCTTCTGATTTATTGACTGCAGTTTCCATTCTGATCAATATTTGATCCAAGGTATGTGAGCTCTTTGACTATTTCAGTTTTCTCTTTTTCTAGGGTGAATTCTTGTAAATCTCCCATTATTTTAGTTTTCTTAATATTCAGCATTAATCCAACCTTGGCACTTTCCTCTTTGACCTTCCTTCAGGTCTTTGTTGGCTTCTGCAAGTAGTATTACTAACTACTACATGGTAGTAGTATTACATGGACATACTATGGGAACTCAACTGTTACTCAGAGTTCAAACGTTTGAAAGCATGGTGAGGAACAGTTCACACCTGAAAATGGAAAAGCCCAAGCTCCCCAGGGGATGGATGGATAGATAGATAGATAGATAGATAGATAGATAGATAGATAGATAGATAGATAGTAGATGGAGTCACAGTGCACCACTGAATCACACATTTAAATATTCTGCAAATTAAAAAAAATAAAGTAGAATGTCCGTGCAAATGCCTCTGGGATCTAGATATGCAGCAGGTTGTTGATGTTTTTTTGAGGGGGAGGCATTGTGTGTCTTCTGAATAATTTTGGAAGGCACTTTGCTCTTCCTTGCTGTTTTATGTGGAACAGATTTTCTTCCATTGTTCTTTATTCCATTGTTGGACTGAACTGGTTGAGGGCCAGTAAACTGTAGTTCAATCCCAACAAGACAGAGATACTGCAGACTGGTGGTTCCTGGATCCAAGAATTATCTAGTGACTTGCCCTGGATGGGGTTGCCTTCCCCCGGATGGGAGAAGGGGCATAGTTGGGACTCCTAGATCCATTTCTGTCACTAGAGGCCCAAGTGGAGTGCATAGCTCAGGATGCCTGGGGCAGACTTCAACTGGCCTGCCATTTGCAGTCCTTCCTGGACAGGGATAGCCTGTTTCCAGTTGCTCATGATTAGAGACCGCCTAATTAGAATACAGCAATGCACTCAGTGTAGAACTGTGCTTGAAGATCACCTGGAAGCTGCCACTAGCTGAAAATGCAGCTGCTACACTACTGGGAGCATCTGATATGAACCATATGACATGAGCTTTAAAGGAACTCCCTGTGTTCAGTATGTTTCCGGTCTGAATTCAAGGTGCTTATGATGACCTTCAGAGCCTAAACAGATTGAAATGCCAGTACTTGAAGGACTGCTTCTCCCTGTTTATACCTTCACAACCATCAGGGTCCACTAGAGGGGGATCCTCTGTTTCCATTCAGTAGAAACAACGCATGGTATATAGCCATGGGAGAAGGACATATCTGCCATGGGCCCCCATTCTATAAAATACATAATTAAATCCCATGGGATTTAATGATTCCCCCCCCCCCCCCCAGCATTTCTGACTTGGTAAAAGGTTTTCTTGGCATAAGTTTGCAGAGTGACTTTTTCCTTGCCTTGCTGCACATAAAATAACCCTAACTGTGATGCCCTAGCATTATTAAAATGTAAGACCCTGGGACATTTGGTTCAAAATAGTAAGTTTTCAGTAATTGTTTTTAACATGGGAGGAGCATCATCTGGCTTTTTCTCAGCAAATACCCCAACCCTCTTAAACCAGCAAGATGACCCAGTCTTTATCTCTTGTCCTACCTTTTGGTTTTCCCCCGAGTCAATAGTTTTTTCTCCATTTGTATGTTTTATATGTCTAAACACATGTTTTGAAATTCCTATAAGCAACCAAAACTGGGATCCATCTTTTGGTTTTGTTTCTTCTTGTTGTTTGGTCACCTGTTACTCTGTTACACACTAGTTATACACACTAACCACTAAGAGGACAGTTAGAATAAATCAAGTACCCCACAAGAGTATAAAAAGCTACATGAAATACAATGGTTCATTAAAAAATACATACCTTCTGTAAGAATGGTTGGGGCATCTAACAAAATGAGTCTCTGTGCCACTCCAACAATGTTTGGAAGTAAGAGATCTTCAAGTTCGTCAAGGTTACGGGTGTCCAGGGCAGTAAATACGAAGCTTCCATCAGTAGCAATTTGCTGAAGCTCTACATTGTCTGCATTTTGGACCCCGATGCAAAATGAGAATATACTAGCTTGCTTCATGGCTAAAATCCCTTCTCTAATGTCATCACTAGACTCACTGCCACTTATCAGCACCAGGATCTGAGGGACACCTTCCTCTATCCTGCTGCCTCCTGAACGGGTGAAGTGGTTTTGCACCATAAATTCAAGGGCTTCCCCAATGTTAGCCTCCTCACCCCCAAGAAAACTAAGGGCCTTCACTGCCTCTAGAACATCAGCTTTTCGGGTGTGACTGTTCAAGAAGAAAACAGTTCTGGGTCGATCACTATATGTCACTACCCCAATGCGTATGAGCTCAGATCCGACTGAGAGTCTTTCAATTAAATTTGCAACGAAATCACGAATAGCTGCGAAAGTGACAGCGTCGATGTTGTTTGATCCATCAATAAGGAAAATAATGTCAGCAGATTCTTGCGCTTTAAAAAAAGAGAAATGCAACAGGTGAAAGCATTAAACAAAGTGATTCCATGCAAGTTGAACAGCGTTCTGTCATGTTTCTTTGAAAACCAGCAAGAAACACGAATATGAAAGAACAAAACATGTGATGGCCAAAGTAATGAAACTTGCCTGCAAGTTCTGCATTCTGATTGAATATGAACTACCAGCTCATCCATATATATATCACAATGAAAATATTGATAAGAATTGACCATGTCCCCATTGATCCAATGGGATAAATTCCAGTTAAGAATAGAAATTGGATTTAGGTTGCAATGCTTAAAAAAGGGAGAAGCACAGAAAAATGGAATGGAAGCATATAGAAAGATTAGAAAGAATTCCTGCTCAGAATTCTATTTGGGGCATCTTCTCACACTGCATTTTATTGGGATTTGCAATTATAACATACCACTCCTTCAGGCACCCTAAAATATAATATGGGTAATATCTTCAGGCACCTTAAATATAATATGGGTTTATCATTTATGACATACACCTTTTGCAGCTGAGATGTGGTGATCATTTTCTTTTGTGAGCCAATATATACTGAAAACACAGTAATGTGAGGTTTTCAGGCACCTGTGAGCCTCAATGTGCCTGACAAACACTCAGGAACAACAACACCCATCTGCAAAATGTGACAAATGCTAAGTGGAAAAAATCTCTTATATCACCACAAACATATAATAAGGAAGACTTGGGAAACCCTTAAATGAATGAATGACGTATTAATCTTTAAAGTGCAAATTTGAATAATGGGGGTGACCATATAAGTAAGATTTTCAAGTAGCAATGCTAAAATGTTAATAAGGATAAAATAAAGTATTTTATTAAATTTTATGTTTATTTTACCTTAAAAGGTTATGCTTAAATGTACTAACATTCCCAATCACAAATGGACTGTAAGTAAGGTAAATTTATTATTAGTTAGAAATATATCTAACTTACATATTACCTATATACATTTAAACAGGCAGCTACATTAGAATAAACTTCATCTCCCTCTAAACATATGTTCTAGACATTTAAATCCAACTGCTTGTCCCAACTGCAGTAGAGTCCACTGCATCAACAGAATTTTGATAAGAATTGATTTACCATGTTCCCATTGATCCAGTGAGATAAATTCCAGCTAGGTATAGAAATTGGATTTAGGAGGCAATGCTTTAAAAAGGGGGAAATGCAGAAAAATGGAACAGAATCATATAGAAATATGCTTGTAGAAATTATTTGTTAAAATTGCACATACAATCAAAAGAGATTTTTCATTTTGTTTTTCAAATATGACTGCTGGATATTCAATCGAGTAATGCAGAATCATGTTAAAATAAAAGAGTGAAGCCAGTCATAACATAATTATCCAACTTTTTGTGTTATAACTGTTTCTGAATGGATCAGCTGTCTCAGCTTAGAAGAACCTTATAGCCACAAGAACAATGTATTTACTACTGATACTGGATATATTTAGCACAGGATAGCTACCATGTGAATTAGTCATTTGAATTCAGCTGTAGTTAGCTAAAATCTATAATGACTTAAGGGTGGCACAATCTGACTCGATGCACACCTGTCACAGGTAAAACTGTTATCATGGTGTCTGAACAAATGGCCCTCAAAATCCCTGACTCTACTTGAAGCTTTCTTGTCTGCTTCGTGATATTTTCAAGCATTTATTTTATCCACAAGCAAATGCATGTGGTAAACACAAATTAAGTTTGGTTTATCTCCAGTTAGTTGCTGAGATTACTAAAATGATGCAGTACTTGACCTTGTGTTTCTACAAGTTAAAGTTCATCAAAATGATTTAACAAGAGTCTATCAAAAAGAAATCACATTATATTAAAAGTACAGTTAGACTAAAATTATCCAACATGTATGTGCTCTTTAGTACATTCATATGCCACCAGTTATGGGAATGGATTGAATAAGTTCTCTAGACATGAAAAATCCAAGGTGGCCTTAGGAAAACCAAGCCACTATAGCTCAGCTTCAGCTATTTCATAACCCCATTTAAGCCACCCTGAATGCATTGAGGAAAGAACAGGAGGTGTGTTTGTGATATAGCACTATTTTTAGGATTTTGCTTCAAGTTTCCTGTTCTTTGTTTTAAAAATCATGTTTGTGGTCAAAAAGATTTTTTTAGTACTATTCTTCATGACACTTGGTGTGTTACTACATTACTTGAAAGTTCTGCAAGAATAATCTGTGGGTTATAAATCAAATATTGCTGATCTCAGGGAAACAGGGAGAAATATATATAATTGTTGGATAATTTGTCACTCCTGAACTATCATTATACTTCAGTACACCATGAAGGGTTAAGCTGATGGCGGAGGGCAAATTAAAGCATGCTTTGTTACACAACTAAGCAAAGAACTGTTGGCTTAGAAAGAAAGTAGCATCTAAATCATTATCCATGATGGAATATAATATATATCAGGGCAAATTCAGCACTGATTTTTGCACTTGCAGATTACCATTAAAGCTTGACCCCTTATGGATTCTAGCATGCATTTTTTTAAATTTAATATATTCTTTGGGATCACAGAAACATGACATTAAATATGTGGAGACTGTAAAAAAGGACCCATTGACATAATGAAACTGTTGTTTTATCTCAAATGTGTTTCAACTGAATAGGCATCATTTTATGTCTTGAAATCTGTCAGTTTATTTCTAGAAAAAGGAAATTATACTTGGCAATCATTTGGGGGAAGAAACAATCATAATAATATTCTTAATATATACACTCTTTTTATATAATTAGAGTATATAGTCATAAATCTTCACAAAACAGTCTATGAACAATTGAAATAACCCTTATATATGGTTATCTGTATACACTATATCACATAGCTCTTCAGATATATAACTCACAACTCAACCCTCCAAAACTGGGCTTTGCCTGAAAGCTAATGCACTATTGCATCAAGGTCAGCTGGTGATCTTCTCTGTTCATGTGTTGAACAGAAAGAGTACCTTGCCAGGGTAGAAAACTCCACACAACCATGCTCCAGTTTAGAGAGCATGGGCACTTGTGGTACAAAGCAGGCTCTCAAAGAGATCAAGAGAGGAATGTGCACTTTTCTAAACCCTTAGAGGAGGGAAGAGCCTGGAAAACATTTAAAATAAATTAAGGGAATGCATCTCCCTTACATTCCACCTTTTTTTCAAGAAATGGTAATAATCTGGGGATCAGTTAAAATTCCGTTAAAGCTAGGGATCAAGAACCTTCCTTGCAGTAAAAAGCAGGGGAAAATAAAAATAAAAACATAGCATATGGTTCCTGGAAACTTTTAAAAACACAACCTTTAAAAAATTAAAAATCAATCAACAATATTTCCTGACTTTTATTCCTTCACTCAAAATCTTTGCCCTGTAAAATGAGCAGAAAATGAGGTGAAAACATTTATTTGGCTGTGTGTCATGCAGCAATGCAATCATGGAGGGTGTAGCAAATGATGGAGTTGAAGTGAGAGGTTAATGAGGCAAGACACGATGAGTGTTATTACAATCTGTACATTGCTATTATCCTGCACCATTCAAATTTCAATTCTTTTTTTTTTCATGCATTCCAAGGTGTAAAAACAAAGGTCTGAGAACTTAATATTATGGAACAACCACTGTAACAAATTAAACACATAAGCCAAGATCCTTTACACTTTTAGCATACTTGTATATGTATGCCATTGTAATTATGCTGGACTCACAGTTGCTGGGCAATTTGTGAAATGGACCTCAAGGTCTTGAGCTCATCTGTTGAGCAATGGTCAATTAGCTCTCCACCTACCAAGTCAAAAATGTACCACCTACCAAGTCAAAAATGGTCAATTAGCTCTCCACCTACCAAGTCAACTGTTTTTGTACTTGTGGAAGAATTATCTGCACTTGGAGACAAAGTTGTGCATACCACTGAGGAAGTGCTATCACTTAGCATCCACACTGCAGAAATAATCCAATTTAACTGCCATGGCTCAGTATTATGGAATTCTAGGAATTGTAGTTTATTGTGGCACCAGAGCTCTCTGACAGGGGAGGCAAAATGTCTCACAAAATTACATTTTCTAGAATGCGATAGCATTGAACCATGGCAGTTAAAGTGGTGTCAGACTGGATTATTTCTGATGTGTAGGTGCAGCCTCAAGCAATTATTTTTAAACTAGTGTAAGGCCACAAAAGGCCATAGTTTTTGCTCCATAATTGTATACCATTCAAAGATTCCTCTATAGTGAGGTTTATTTTTTAATATTTCTAATACAAAAATGGAAATGGAAATGCAAAACAACTTTTGAAAAAGATACTCTACTTCTCTTCTGGCATGGGGGGGGGGATTGGCATGAGGAAAAAACAGGTCGCTGCTTAACCTTTAACTTTTAGAGATAGTGCCATCTCCCATTTTTTTTTCTGTCCTTCCATCTGTTTTCTGTTAAAATAAATTTGGGCCTGACCACTACGTTCAAATAACATAAGCTTTGCCTCTCAGTGGAAACAAAGATGGAATTTTAACAATTAATCTTACACAGTTAACAATTAATCTTACACAAATATGCTTGTTAATCTTACACAGTTTCTTAATGTCCAGTATGATGACAGTATGTTCTACTTTTGCAGAGATAGATAGATCCTGGGATATGTAGTTTCTCAATATTTGGGGAAAGGGTATGTTCTAATTTTCTCTTACAAAACTGATATGAGCATAAGTAAGGTTAAGATAATACTGCCTTGAACTCAGGGAAGTGTGCAAATGTAAAATGTCTGATAGAGAAGCTACTTCATAATGATGCTAACCACTGATGGGCCTTGATCTCATTTTATATTTTATTTTGTTGTATGATCTGTTGCAAAAACTATGCATGATCACGTGGTCAGGTTTGTGAGCCAAAGAGTAACCATATTATGAAAACCTTTGTTTTTAACCCTTTGGATGTGCACCTTCAGGTCTTTCCAGGCAATTTTCATTGTTACACCCAAGAGCTATGAAAGAACAAGCTGTCCATCTTCAATAGGTATAAATATCACATTTTCCTGACACTCAAATCATAATAGATCATGGCTGGGGAAAATGAAGTATTCCTCCAGTTATGCATCAAAATTAGTAGTGGTGAAACAAAGGAGTATGTCCTCCTTGCCACTGTATAAAAGTATTATATAAATTTGTGAGAGGCTGAATTGTAGCACTCAGTCATTCACCAGTGCTTAAAAAATGAGGAGGAGAGGAGGAGACCTGCAGCAATGCTATATTTGGGACCCTTTTCTTTTCCTCCCTCTAACACTCTGTATTGCTTGTGTATCACTCCAGCATTACCCTAAGCATTCTCATAAAAATAAATGCAGAAATGGATACCCCTTTCTAAAAGTACCAGCTTAGCAATAGAAATAGAATTAATTTGTTGTGGTTGCCTGGAAACACCCTTGGCTTACACATGAAAATGCTTAAGATCACGGAATAGTAGCAATTGAGTACAAATATTGCAATGTCACAGCAGAGTAGGGTTACCTGTGATGTCTTTAAATACTCCTTTTGCTCCAGCCATTTCTGGAGTCACTGATGAGCGAATACTTGCAACTAACTCTCCTACAATGCCATGGAGAGCAGTAAAGTTCTCTAGGTTGAACAGGTGCATATCAAGGGGTTCACTTGCTATTTCCTTTAATTCCCCTTCCACTGCATCCTGCACTCCAATGGCAAACATGTTTACATCAGCAGATTTAAGAACAGATGATGGCAGAGTCACATCATCCTGAGATCGTCCATCTGTTAACACTATAATAACCTGGGGGGTGCCATCACTCACTCTGCTTCCAGCAGCTTTGGTTAGGTGGTTTCGAATTAGGAACTCTAATCCTTGTCCAGTCTTGGTTCCTCCCCCCATATAAGGCATGTGTGAAATATGGGAGAGGACATCTTGCAAAGTATGATACGTGTTTAACTGGAACTCTGTATGTGGGTTTCCGCTGAACTGGACCAGACCAAACCGAAAATCATTTCCACCCAGATCTAATTGTTTTACAACATCATACAGAAACTCCCGCACAAGTTGGAAATGTTCCTTTCCAATGCTCCAAGAGGAATCCACTAGAAATATTATGTCAGCAGCATCACCGATTTTGACATCTTTAAAAAAACACATTGATTCATGATTTTCCAGAGGTCAGTGAGGGAAAGAGGTCTTGTCCTACCATTGATAGCCATGTCCTTCTTAGGTATCAGCACAAGCAAAGCTCTCATAAACCCACACGTAAATTAAACTGAGACAGGAGAAGCTTAAGAAAGAAGCTTGTCCTAACAAATCCTTTTTACTTGTTCAAAGTATGGTAGTAGTGCCATCATTTTAATCTCTGTAATGTTGCTTATTGAAGTGGCTGTTGCAAAATGTCAGAATAGGATTGCAATAAAATATTCTCCAGTGCTCAGAGATTCTAGTGTGGTTCCCTTGACTAAGGAGATGTGAAAACATGCCATGTGAATATATATTTCCCCAATAAGCACGCAGAATATGAGTCATACTCAAAGCACACTGGTTTAGTATTCCACTGAGGAATACATTAACAGCTTCTATCTGATTTTGATTTCACTGACTACCATTGTTTGGATTAAAGCTACTATGCCTCTGTAACACCTGCCAGGTTATCCTAGATTGCCAAATAACTACAGGAATGGTCCATCCTAAGTGCTACATCTGCACAGTGCTGTGAAATGGGTTAGCTCTCCCAATGTTCACTTTGAATTCATAATCTAGGTTTTTTGTGAGAGGAATGGAAGAATTTGGGTCATCTTCATGGATAAATCCAAGGGCTTGGTAAATACCCCTCCACTCCCTACCACACCCTCAGTCCTACAAACATTCCTTGTTAGCCTTAAATTACCTATTAAGAGGTGGTGGAAGCAAAAGCAGCAGCATAAAAGAAGAAAGAGGCTTTGGCTGCTGCCACATGGCAGAATGAATGCCATCTGACGCTACTTAATCTGTCATGGTGCAATCCTAAAAAATCCTGGGTTTTGTAGTTTGTTGTGGCACCAGCACTCTCTGACAAAGGAGGCTAAATATCTCACAAAACTACAAATCCCAGAATTCCATTGAGCTATGGCAGTTAAAGCAGTCAAAATGCATTAATTCTGCAGTGTAGATGCAACCTTTGTTTATTTCTCATTTGGCCCACCCTATATGACAGTGGTTCCCAAACGTTGGTCCTCCAGGTGTTTTAGACTTCACCTCCTAGAAGCCCAATCAGCTTGGCCAACTGTCAAGAATTCTGGGAGCTGAAGCCCAAAACATCTGGGTGACCAAAGTTTGGGAATCACTGCTAAGAAAATATGGAGACAGACATCTCTGAGTGTATGATACATGTTTAAGTGGAACTCTACATATATTTCTGCTGAACTGGACAAGACCAAATTGAACATCCTTTCCATCTATATCATCTACTGGTATTACAACAACATACAGAAATTTCCAGAAGAATTCTTCTCTTTCCTTCTCTCCTTCTGACTCTGGCATAATAGTACCATGAGTTACAGTAATCTTTGAGAGAACTATCTCTCCCATTTTCTCTCAGGATTTATGTCTTGATGTGCTGCTGCTGCTGCTGCCCATATAATCCTGGCAGGAAAAGGAAGAAGGGAAGAGAAAAATCTCCCCCCTTCTCTTTCCGCACACTGCCACTGCTAGTCCTATGATCCCTTGACAGGTAAGTAAAGGCAAAAACAAGGTTTGTGTTGAGATGAGGATTGAAGAATGGGTCTTGGGAGAATGCAGGAACCATTGGAATTGAAGGGAGCAAACTTGAAATTTCAAACTGGGGAAGAATTAAAAGTCCTTAAACGCTTACTGCTCATTCTGAAACAGGCTTTTACAAGCCCCCAAAGTTCTCCCCTTTATCTCAAGCTTATCTCTGCACTGCACCACTATTTACAGGAATGTGATACAGGCATTCAATAAAAGTATTTAAGACTGGTGTAAAGCTCTACTAAAATCACGCCAATGCAATAGCTTGCCAGTACTTACTAATACAACTCAGCTCCTTCATAAAAAGGAAAAGAACCCAGACCCAGAGCAGTTATATACACTTATATACAGACAAAGAGACTCTAGTAGGGTCAGTTGCGACAGTCACAAAGAATTGCCTAACGTGAATGCTTTGTCATGATATCCAATGCACTGGGTATGCTTGTGTTATGTGAACACAGTGTAGGTCCAAAGATATAGAGCTGCAGTGGGTACAACAGACTTAAGTAAAGAATTGTTAGGGCTCAATGCACTTCTTCTTCAGTATTTCCAAATAACATATTCATGACATGCCCTGAATTCTGAAAATATACAGTTAAGTACAGGTGGAAGAAACTTACTTTCCTGCTGCTGGGCATTAGCCATATAATAGCCTGAGAGTAAGAGACAAAAGATTGCTGCTAAGGGCAAATGTCGATGTTTCCTCATTTTCTTTGGTGGGTGGATTGGCTTGTTTTACAGAGCACCAGTTTTTAGATCTGAAAAGAAACAGAGATATTGTCAGATAAATTTCTACCCATATTGAAATCTAAATGGGAAATCAATTGAATAAACCACCTGTGTAGCATGATGGTGTTGAGTGCTATTAAATTACTACTTTTGAATGTGTAAAACAAAAATACTGCTGTAAAATATGTAACTGACATTCATTTATGAACTACTCAGTCAACATTTATTATTACCACAAGGAAATTCTGTCACTCCACCTTCTCTACAAAAGAGAAAATGTAAGCTTAAGTACCACCAAGTTCCATATGTACTCCAACTAACAGTGTTTCATAGGAAGCGACATCACCTCAGAGCTCCATTGGCATCTCTAGTACTTTCCAGTGTCCCACTCTTTGCTATAATTTCTCCCACTTCCTGGGAGTCTTGTGTGATTAAGACTCAGCATAAATAAGCTCCAAGGACTGAAGCTCAAACATTAATCCCTAGATTCATCCAGGCTATACCACCATGGGATTTTCTGCCAAAGTTCAAAGTGCATGTATCAGTATTTCAGAAGCACTGGCATCCTGGATCCAAAGGTCCATACCCTCCCCACTCACCCCATTTCCATGAATTGCCCATGTTCCCATTAGCTGTTAAGTGTTTCAAACTCTAAACCCATTTTTCTTTGCCAATTCATTTTACTATGTAAGACAATAGATTCTGGACTCATTAATGAAAACAGCAACATATTTTTTGTAACAAAGATAAACAACTGTCAAAAGCAAACCAGCTGGAAATAAAGAATTCCACAACTTTTAAAATTCAGGATGTCAGCATTATCTGAGAAGTTAAATTATGCACACAATGAATACATATATGAGACTAATTGGTACAATTCCTTGGGTGGGTACTTGCAGAAAATATTTGGAAGCTAGTTTGATGGGATCAGGCACAGGAAGCAGTTGCCATATCTGAAGTCTACAGTTATACAGCTAAGAAGCAGCAACTAGGCGTGCTGCATATACTTCAATATCAGGCTAAGAATAAATTGTGGCCCCAAAAAGAGAACAGACCCCAAATTTGAGTTGGCAAATGAGCAGCCAACTCAAGCCCAGAGACTTTTATCTTGTTCTAACATTAATCTGCATTATCAACAGTTACATTACTGGCCTCAGTTTTGGCTCTGTTGTTCATCTAGAAGTGATTAGCTGTGTTGCCCTTAGAAAGCCACACAACATATTTATATTTCTTTTTCTTAAAGTCATTGGAGAATGGTTTCCACTTCCCTTCATCCTGGGCTACATATACTTGCCAGGCATTAGCCGTTCAAATGATAGGCACCCCAGCATCTGAACCAGAGCCAAATCTCAGACTGAGTTCAGGTGCTTGGAGTACCTCTGGAGATTATCGCACACACATTTTCCACCCAATCCAGGCATGGGCTGGAAATGCATGTGAATGGGAGAAAATGGGTGTTATTGTGCACACAAGAACTGCCAATGCCACTAGCCAACCACCACCCATCCCAGAGCTGTGTTTATCCTGCCAGTTTTGCAAGGACGGAAGCTTTCCTTACTTCAAAATCAGCCAGCTAAGCATGGCTTGGGGATGGGTGGTGGTCGGCTGATGGCATCGGTGGCATTTTTGTGTGTGATAACACCCATTTTCCCCCATTCAAGCCTGATCCCATCACATGCATGGATCAGGCTGAAAAAGCATATGTGATAATCTCCTCTCAGCTAGGTGGCTAATGTCTTATGAAGTCAAGTTATTTCATTAATTCTGTAGACTAGATATATCAATGTAATCCATCATGGATTCATCTGAAACTAGATTTTCCCTCTTCTGCAGAGGCTGAATCTGACAGATTCCTTGCAATCTTTGAATGACTGGTCCTTGCAACCAGGTGGGAAGGATCAGCAGCCTTCAAGATTTAGGCAGACAATAAAATTACAGATATTATGCTATTTATTTTGCAAAATCCTGTACAATGGGGGTGAGAGGTGGGGAGAGTGTACTTGTGCTACTTGCCCCCAGCCTATACTATGGGACACTTCTTATCACCAGTTCCATCACTCTTTCCCTCTTCTGTAGCAGTGCAGTCTATGAATCTCCTTATCTCCAGTCCTTCTGCCATAAAACCCATCTGCTGTCAATATGAATGTACAATGCAGAAGAAGTGAAAAACCAGAGCCACAATGCCATTAAATGTAAGAAGAGAAGCAAAGTGAAAAAAACAGATGCACAACACCAAGTATAACCTGCTTCATGAGGACAATTATGGAATAGTTCTCACCTACAGCTCCCAGCTAAAATCACAATATATCACCAAAGATCCACAGCCTAATTATACTTCAGTCATATAGGGTTAGAGTGATAGGCTGTTCCTTGCTTATAGACAGCAGATTAAACTAAAACAGCAATAATTGCTGATATAACAAAGATACAAATAGAACAACAACCCCTACAACCCCAGATGCCAACTGTCTCCAGAGATACTCTGTTGTAGAACCTAAATCATCCACAACATCAATGGATGATTTACCTGCTCACTGTGATGAGCATTTCATTAACTATTATTATTCTTATATACTAATTGCTACCAATGCTAGCTGTATTTTATCAGCCTATCTATTTAACTTGTATACTGAATGTGTGTGTGTGTGTGTGTGTGTGTGTGTGTGTGTAGAGAAGGTAGGTTAGAGCCAGCCCTGATAGTAACCAATGAGGACTGAGCTGGCAACAGCCAATCGAATGTTGGGCTGTAAAGGGAAAATTAGGAACAGTTGGAAGTCAGATAGGGTTTGGATTCCAGACAATGAGGGTCTGATGGTGAAGGTTCCAGAGTGGAACAAGGTTAAGGTCCAGAAGAGACAGAGGGACCTAATATCCATACTAAACCCCAAGTGAGGGAGTTATTAAAAAGAATATCCTGAGGGGTATTGGTAGCCTTAGAGGCTGGTTAAGAAAAAGTGGCAAAGGTACCAAAGGAGGGCTAAGAGTGTCCTGTGGGAGTAACTGAAAGTATTCCAAGGAAAGGAGTGTTTTAGAGTATTATTATTTGTAACTGTAACCAATTATAACAAGTGCAGCAAGACCAAGTGAAACATTGTTACTTGTACTGTAAATAAAGTTTTGTTGTTACTTTATGAAACACTTGTCTACAGTGTGAATGAATATCCACGCTACTAAACCTTATACAAGATAGGTTATACCAAAGAGTTTTAAAAGAGAAAGTTGGTGAAGGAGTGGTTCTTTGCATAGGGTGGTGGCAACTGTGGGATGAAAAGGGTCCATGGTGTGGCCACAAATGAAAGAAAAGAAAAAGTGTGTGTGACAATATATATATTGTCAACAATTCAAGATACAGAGATGACACCATACTACTAGCAGAAAATAGCAAAGATTTGGAATGACTGCAGAAGGAAGTTAAGGAAGAAAGTGAAAAGGGAGATTTACAGTTAAACACTAAGAAAACAAAAATAATGACCGTAGATTATTTATATAACTTTAAAGCAGACAATGAAGACATTAAGACAGTAGAAGATTCCCTATGTCTTGGCTCAGTCAGTAATCAAAATGAGGACTGCAGTCAACAAATTAGCAGAAGGCTAGGACTTCAAAGGACAGCTATGAAGAAACTACACAAGATCCTAAGTGTAAAGATATATCAGTGAACATTAAAGTATGGATTGTCCATGCTATTATATTTCCAATTTCTATGTACGGTTGTGAAAGCTTGAAAGTGAAGAAAGCTGATTGGAAGAAAATCAGCTCATTTGAAATGTGTTGATTTTTTTCCTATCAGCTACTGGCGAAGAGTTCTACAGATACCATGGGTGGCTAAAAAGACAAATGAATGGATCTTAGTTCAAATCAGGATCAGCCTAAATACCCTCAGAGCACCAGATCCTTTCTGGAAGCCTAGCTGATTTAGCTTAACTTGGATGGGAGACTGCCAACCAGTACCAGATGCTTTAGACAACATTTCAGATTTAAATTTCATTTATTGCAGCTTCCATCTCAGTTTTTAGAATTTGAGGTTCATCTTCATATGGCTCTTCTTTCCATGTGTCCTTCATGTTGTCATCTCTTTTATATAACTGTTCTGTGTATTGCATCCAACCACTTTTAATTCCTTCCTGGTCTTGAATTATGTATTTTTATTGTCATAAAGCATTCCGGTCCATGGTTTGAACTTTCCCTTGATTTCTTGAATCTTGTGGATTAGGTCTCTCATTCTTCCCTTTTTGATGTTGTCTTTTATTTCTGTACATTTGTCATTGTAGTAATTTTCCTTATCTTTGCACACTAGCCATTGTACTGTTGCATTCATGGTTCTTAGTTTATTCCTATCTCCTTTTTGTTTTGTTTCTCTTCTTTCCTTTATTTCATGTAGCGTTTTATCTGTCATCCATGGTTTTTTCACTCTCTTTTTGTCTGTTGGGAGTGTCTTTATGCATTCTTCTTTTATTATGTCCTTGGCTTCATACCAAAGCTCTTCTGGTTCATGATCAATTATTCTTAGTACTGTAAATCTGTTCCTTATATTGAATTTTTGAGTTTTACTTTTATTTTGAAATGAGTAGTTCATGATTTGTGCCACAATCAGCATGTGGTCTAGTCTTGGTCACCAGTATGGAGCTTCGCCATCTTTTATTTCCAGTTATGTGATCTATTTGGTTTTGTGTTGGCCATCTGGTGATGTCTATGTTTATAATCTTTTCTCTGGTTGTATGAAAAATGGGTGTGCAATTAATAGGTTGTTGGT
This sequence comes from Phrynosoma platyrhinos, assembly GCA_020142125.1. NCBI lineage: Eukaryota > Metazoa > Chordata > Lepidosauria > Squamata > Phrynosomatidae > Phrynosoma > Phrynosoma platyrhinos. Next base: position 207,991,731 of record CM034701.1, read on the forward strand.
TTCACAAAAATCTATCAGACGCTCACCTGTTTCATTCCTTTTGCCTAGTCCAAATCTGCCTACTGTTTTTGATTCTTCTCTACTTCCAACTTTTGTGTTCCAATTTCCAATGATCAGCTTGACATCCTGTGTTGTCAATTTGTTCCTGTACTCCTTTGTAAGATCTATCAATTTCTTCTTGTTCTACCTCAGTGGTTGGTGCATATACTTGAATTAAGGTGATATCCATAAGTTTCCCGTGGAGCCTTATTGAGATGATTCAATCTGATTTTGCATTGTATCCTCTGACTTTACCTTTACCTTTACCTTTACTGCCATTTAATCACTGTGCCATTAGAGCCATCAGATGGATTGACTCAATCAAGAAAACCACAGCCCTGAGCCTGCAAGACCTGAGTACAGCTGTTCATGACAGGGGGACTTGGAGGTCAAAGCCAACTTGATGGTAGTTAACAATAAAGCAATGCCTTATTGTAATCAATAGTGACAAACAGTCGGCCACTATTCAAGAGAAAAATGGGCACAAATCAGAACTGTAAATACAGTATTCAGAGACCACTAGGAAAACCACTTTTTAAATACATGTAAGTCTAATAGTATTGTTGAATTGAATATTTTGCATTTCATTCCTATTTAACACTAAAACATACATAACATCCCTTTATACCCAAGGGTATTGTATACCTGAAAACTGAGATTTATACTTCATGCATCTGATGAAAGAGACTCGTCCATCAAGATACAATATTTATAAGGTGTCATGTAATTCTTTGGGGGTTTTTAATTGAAAAGCTCTGCACAGTTCCAACAGATGTACCCCTCAATTTTAATTGTGGCACAGGAATGTCACATTCAAATGAATTAAATGTACAGTGACAAAATGCATAACCTAAGAAATAAGATGATCAAAATGAGACTGTCATACTTTGACCACAACATGAGAAAGCTTGACTATTTAGAAAAGACAATAGTGTTAGGAAAGGTAGAGGGTAGGAGAAAGAGGGGAAGGCCAAATGCTAGATGGATGGACTCAATCAAAGAGGTCACAGGCACAAATTTGCCAGACCTGAGCAGAGCAGTGGGGGACAGGGGGCCTTGGAGATGTCTGATCCACAGGGTTACCATGAGTCAGGGTTGACTCAAGGTCAGTTAAGAACAAGAGATAAGTTTAATAATTTGTGTTTTATTTTACAGGGAATCAATTGGTTTGCCTGCATAAAATCCTCAAAAATTTCATAACACAAGGATTTTTATGAAGGCAATCTTTAAATTCTGGGAAGGCTTTGAAATGAACTCAGCTTTCCAGTCCTAGAAGATTTTGCATGAAATAGAAGCTCCTTTTTGCAGACTGGGAAGATTTCCTATCCTGAAATCTGCTGTCTGGGTGGTAAACTAGATGGAGTAGTCATAGGATGTCTCTTTTTCTCTTTCTTCCATTGGCCTATCCTTGCTTTTCTTCATGCCTGTTTTCTTATAATAATAATAATA
>CM034701.1:207993318-208011885 GCA_020142125.1 Phrynosoma platyrhinos
GGGGGGATGTGTCTTTTTGTAAATGGACAGATGTTAAATTCAGGTTGCAATCCAATAAATAGTCAACTGTAAGTAAATCATGCTGAACTCATTGGGACTTACTTCTGAATAGACATGCATAATATTATACTTTTTATTTATCCATGCACAAAGACTAGGGTAGTAACTGCAGGAGAAGGTCACAAGTCATACATTTAGAAAAATAGAAATTTAAAAAAGGGAGGAGACAATTAGTAAATAAATAAATAAATCAGAAAGCTCAGAAAGCCACTGCAGTTTCTAGAAGTCTGTGTCCATTTGGGGTTTCCCTTCTTCCTTTTTAAACCAGAGTGGGAAATCTTCCTGCTTCCCTTGTCCTTCCAGACATGTCTACACATGGATTGTATCCTTGCTTTCTGATCTGTTGCGCTTACAATAAGTGTTTTAAAGTATCTGCAACTCAAGCAAACACACGTCATCTCCTGGCTGTTTAATTATACAAATATGGCAATGACTGTCATTTTCTCCTTTGAAGGAGAAACTACAACTCATGCCGTGTCATTCCCTCTGAAGAACTACATTTGGAGATGGTGGTGGGGAGATGTTCTTCTGTTAAGATCCAAGAATGTAGCTGAGGAATAAATTACACAAACACATGCTCTGCTTCCATGCCAATAAAGTCAAATCTGCAAAGTGCTGGATGTGGCGTTTCACAGGGAGCGAATGCTACAGTTCAGGTTAGAGCTCATTTGGTAGGGGTGGCTTCAAAGAAAAATGTCAAAAGAACAGAAGTGGCTGTGCAAGATGAATCTGTCCAAGGCTTCTCCCTGTTTTTCTCTTTTGTGCATCATGCCAGATGAGCTCTCAGCAAGCTGTGGGATGAAGGCTCCAGCTGGAGCTCAGGTCATGGAGGGGCAGCTCTCTGTGTCTTACTCCTAAGAGGAAAGAGAAGGCTGTTTCCACAGCAGCACTTTTCTCACACTCTGTTTCACTTGTTTTAATGCTCCTCTCTGTTGTGAGAAAATGGTCATGTTGTGTGATATACATTCATGCTCTCCCCTGCCAGAATTGCAGACTCAGGACTTAAGGATGATATTCTTTGCTAATTTTCTTCTAGAAGGAAGGAACAAGTAATTTTAGCAATTTTCTTCTTGCTGCAAGTAAGTATTTGCAGATTGAGATTTATTCTATGCAAAATGCACACATGGCATTTTTCATAGAAAACTGCATTTTCTCCATAAGATACAGGATTTTGTGCATAAGAAATGAGTTTTCCAAACAAAACAACCATGTGCAAATTTTATGTAGGATAGGTCCTGAGCTGTGAAGATCCCCACCTGTCCAGGATTTTTTTTCTATCACTATTATTCAGCTGTGCAAAAATGTGTTTTTAGAAAAAACATTTGTGAATATTCATCTTATCCCTGTTTTTAAATGAATGTTTATTAAATGTGGTTTTGCCATAATCCCTCCCATACATTCCTTTTTTTATATATTTAATCTAATTTACTTTAAAAATTCACACTGGACTGAGAGGCTTAACAGCTGATTTAAAGAGAAAGAGAGAGAAACCAGATAATATTGCAGTTGAGGCCTGAGTGCTGCATGATGGGGTGAGCTCCTGTCACTAGTCCCAGCTTCTGCCAACCTAGCAGTTTGAAAGCATGCAAATGCAAAGTACATAAATAGGTACCACTTTGGTGGGAAGGTAAACAGTTCTGTGCAATCAGGCTGGCCACAGGATCACAGAGTAGTCTCTGACAACACTGGCTCTTCAGATTAGTAACGGAGATGAGCATCACCCCCTATGGTCAGACAAGACTTGACAACCTTGTCAATGGGGAATACCTTTACCTTACTTTTACCATTGCTCTATGTGGTTCCTGAATCAACAACAAAATCCATCAAAGAAGCAAATTTTGTCTGTTGGTGTCCCATGTTTGCTTGGAATGGTGATTAAGTTTTGTTATTTCCTTTCCAACTCCCAGTGAAGCAGACAGAATTGTATATGCGAGTGTGTGAAAGTGGAGAGACAGAAGTGATGAAAAAGTTCTTTTTAAATGCCTACTGTGTGTCACTTCAGCTTGGCAAGTGGGTGAGTGGCCTTTCAGCATCTCACTTTTGCTGCCATCTGCTGGAGTCCTGGCAGTTTACAATCATAATATAATAGAAAATTCAGTTCTGAGTGCCGGACCTCCTATAGCCAGAGGTCCATGGATTGGGGTGGGGTATCAACATACTTAGACAGACTCCTAGATTTGCAAATGGTAGATAGATGGGCTCTGTTGTTTTTGTGTCTCTTCAAGTCATTTCCAACTTACAGAAAGCCTAGGGTGACCCTATCACAGGAGCCCTGGTGGCGCAGTGGTTAAATGCCTGTACTGCAGTCACTCACTTATAAACCACAACGTTGTGAGTTCCATACTAGCTAGGGCTCAGGCTTGACTCAGGCCTGCATCCTTCCAAGGTCACTAAAATGAGTACCCAGCTGTTGGGGGGCAATGAGCTTATAGTTGTAAACAGCTTAGACACTTCATAGCATGGTATGAAGAGGTATGTAAATGAAGCTGATTTGATTTGATTTTTTTTCTGAGGAAGAATTGTTCAAAGGTTTGTCATTGCCTTCCTCAGAGGCTGGAGAGTGATAGTCAGTCCAAGAAAACATGGGAAACCAACAGACAAAATTTGCTTCTTTGATGGATTTTGTTGTTGATTCCAGAACCACATAGAGCAGTAGTAAAGGTAAGGCAAAGGTATTCCCCATTGACAAGGTTTTCAAGTCTTGTCTGACCATAGGGGGTGGTGCTCATCTCCGTTACTAAGCCAAAGAGCCAGTGTTGTCAGAGATTACTCAGTGATCATCTGGCCAGCATGATTGATGAGAGAGTATCACTTGACCAAAGTCATCTAGCGGGCTGAAAGGGGAATGCAACCCTGGTCTCCCAAAGTTCTAGTCTAACACTCAAACCATTACACAACGCTGACTCTCAGCCAGTTGGGTAGGTGTCCTAAACATATTGATTGGTGCCACAAGTCTCTCCCACTCTTGTTCCAAACAGTTTCTCCTTAAAAGTAAGATATGTTCACTTGATTATTTGGGCTGCCTTTTTTTAGTATTAGAATAGCTTCCTGAAATGGACTGATCCAAGAATTCTAAATATGGTGATACATACATATACATAGTTTGAACTCTAAGGTTGGCCCCGTGACAGAAGTGGAGAGGAAATCTTTCATCTTTTTAAAATCTCAAATTCTTCCACTGAATTTATGAATAAATTTGCAAATTTTGGTAAAATCATCAACACTAGATTAAAATCTTAGCCATCTGCACTGTGATCTAGGAATTGTTCATTCTAGTATAAAGATAGGAAGCCTATCTGAAAAACAGTTGGGAACCCCAATTCAGCACAACAAACAAGTTGAATATACAAAGATTCAAATCCAAACTTTTAAGAGCCAGTGACACAACACCCTTTTGGTTTGATGACCACATCTGACAGTTTTAAATGTAAATATATTTATTAATAATTACCAAAACTAAGGAAGAAAAAATGAACATATATAACATACATTACAAACATACATACATAAACAGAAATAAACAGTAGAAGCTATAGATTCAAAGTTAGAAAACAAAAAGAAAGAAAAACTCATAAACCCAATATTTTCCCCGCCCCACCCCTAGTTAAAATAAAAAAGTAGGACCATGGCCATACCACCCTGAATGTGCCCAGTCTCGTCTGACAGTTCTGATTCATCCTACATTTGATTTTTTTTAACCCTTCAAGTTCTTTCTGTCAAATTTACAAAGAAGCATATGAATGTTTGAAAGCTTTTGATTAAAAAAACAATTTAACAATACATTTCACCTATCCTTTGTGAAGCACCAGCACTCTTTGGCAGAGAAGGCTAGAGTCCTTGCAAAACTAAAAATCCCAAGATTCCATAGGATGGAGCTACAGCACTTAAAGTGACATCAAACTGCATTATTTCTACAGTGTAAATGCACCCAGCAAACCCCTAGGATTGATCCAAGTCAGAATTAACTTGAAGACACATGGCAGCAGTATTCACAAAATAACCTCTGGACATTCACTTTTAAGAGGAGAGTGTTGCCGAGCCATTGCTACATTGTTACACAGCAGCTTAGGAAGAAGATGAAGCCCTTGGCCAAAAGATTTTCTGGCCAACATCAGATCTCAAATGGTAAATTATTAGGAGGACTTAATTATCATGTGAACCTACTGATAGTCTATTCACTACTGAGAGTCATACAAGTAACATTTGTAGGGAAGCACATGGTATGAGAAGGGTCATTGCTCTCAGGTCATCATTCAAATATTTGCCTACCTACCACACACCTACACAGAAGCCTCAAGGACAACACTGTAAATCGTACTTAAAATACTTACATAAAAAAAATCTGTATTCTTTGTATGAGTGGGTCTATGAGTTTGGGAGGAAAAACAATTAGACTGGAAGGAAATATGGCAATGAAAAACCCCTTTCCTTATTCTCCATTTAGAGCAGGAATTTCGCATACAAGGTGTTATCACTAAGTAGCTTCACTATCTTTATTGAATGACCCTTCATTTGGCACACACACACACACACACACACAGAAATGTAACTGATGCCATCAGTAGAATAAGGAAAAGAGTGCTGTCCCTTACCACTGCCCCCCCCCCACACACACACATCCTTCTTCTTGAAAACTAGCACAAGTTGGGAAAGGGTTCTACCCTATACTTGACATGCTAATTTTCTATGTGCAAGGATTTGTTTGTTTGTGAACAGTGCTGTCAAGTGGTCAAGTGAAACATGATCTGCACAATATTGGTAAAGCCAATATAATCTCTTTGAGAATACCAAGAGAAAATAAGTACCTTATTTTCCTGCGTATAAGACTACTTTTAAACCTGCAAAATCTGTGATTGAAGTGGGGGGTCGTCTTATACGCCGGGTATAAGGATAAGGAGGATAGGGGTGCTAAAACTCTATATTTTGACTGGAAAAATGGGGGGGGGTCGTCTTATATGCCAGGTCGTCTTATACACCGGAAAATACGGGTATCCATTTTTGGGTTGTTTGAACTATTTAATTCCTAAGCTCTAGTGGAAATGTTTTAGAATTCCAGAATTTAGTTACTTCAGATTCATGTAACACTTTAAATATGAGATCTGGATGATTACATTTGTGGCCCAGAAATCATTCCCAGCTTTCCACCTCCTACTTAATGACTGGTTTCCTGGAAGTTTATCCACTGAGATCTGAATCATCTACAGCTGCTCTTCTGTATATTATAATTATTAAATTATGTGGAAAGTCCACAGGGAATCATACCCTACAGTTGGTAGGATAGTTCCTTGAATTAATCAGGGAGAAATGTTTCTCAGACAGTTTCACACAAAAAAGTGACCAAATTATGCAGACTGAACATGCAAAACGATCAAGTGCTTGTTTCTTTACTGGTCCACATAAACACATACTGGGAACTGAGTGAGGGTGCCATACGGCCGTTCTAACATTCAGACAGGTGCTTAAGCAATTGCTTAATTTTAAAAGCAAGTTCCATTCCCCATCCTCTATATAAGTCAGGAGTGGGCAAATGCATAGAGGTGGGGCCATTTTCCTTCTTTCCCGAGTCCACCTAGTATGCTGCACTGGCACATTTTGACATGCTCAAAGTGATGGAGCATTACTTCCAGCTACAATAAAATAAAATATCCCCTGGTATGATTTTTTAAATGGTGGGATTGGAAACTTCTGAGGAGTTTTAGGGACCACACTCTGACGTCTCCGGGGCAATTTGCAGGCCCATATAGGTAAATGAAGCAGACTAGTGATTTTTAAAAATGCCCCCAACTTGTTCAGCTCCCCTCGTCTTGAGAATGAGAAAATAGCCTGTTTAATTACAAAACTACTTTTTAATATCAAGACATGTCAAAGACATTAAGAGTAAATTGATTAACTTCATATCCCACATCCAAACTGTCCATTTATTTGTGAACTCCAGTTGTCATCACATAATATTCCATTTTAATTCCAGCACATTGTTACCACCATAATGCATCTTATATTATTAGATCAGCCCAGGCCCAGCACTTTTCAAATCTGCCAAGGGGACTAAGAGTAATGCATCTAAAGAAATTCTTCCTTAATTTCTATTATGAAATATAATAACTGGCTCTCTGAAATACCCATCTACTAAATTCTTTGTGCTTAAAATCTGACTTGACAGCTGTTTCTCACTGACCTGGAAGGAGGTTGTTAATGCTGTTTATAGATCATTTAATTGCTTTTTAAAATCTTATATTTCAGATGATTTTACTTGCATGCTTTTAATCTATTCTGATTTTTAATATTATATAACCTGAGTCTTAATATTGGGGAAATATTGGGATAGAAATGAATGAATGAATAATATTAATAATTCAATTGTAAGTATCTAATTTTTAAACCTCTCACTTTCTTCTGCAAAAACAAGGAGGACCGTTCCTTGCTCTAATATTTCTTCTTTTATAGAAAAGTTCTGAGTGCTTTCATTCCAGTATTTTTAAAAATTACAAGTAAACCAGAGATGGGAGGCTAACAGTCTTTCAAATAATAGCAACACTGTCATAAAAGAGCTCTATTCATTTATCCGTTCATACTTTTTCAGTAAATCATAGCTAAGTTTATCTATTTTATGCTTCTGATACCTCAGTCCAAGTTGGTGAGAGGAAAAAGTATATTTGTGGGGGAGAAAGAAGGAAACTCCCTTAAAACTCAACAAGCCTTTGTATGCAGTAACATTTTTAACCAACCACTCTCCCTCCACCCATGCCACTCAGCATCTTAATGTGGAATACAGAACATTAGGATCTGGAAAAAATGATGGAACTTTAAGGCTGGCTGAGCCTCTGAATCACAAGAGAAAAACAGGTTAACAGAACTAATTCAGTCCAGTTTGGAGGTCCTTTGACTTGGCTGACACAGAACTTGATTCCACCCCAACCATCAGCTCACTTGCTTTCTGGAATGGTGGAAACAACAACCACTGATGGAAGAAGTTCATATATACAAGTCCCACTGGAAGACACAGAAGCTTACACAGGCAGCATCATTCTCACCAACTGTCCCAATTTGGTAGGGACAGTCCCAAGTAATCCTCTATCAGCTTCTTTTTAAATGTCCCAGTTTCTCTCTTCTCCTCCCATCTTCCCCCTTTGTCATCACTTTACTTCAATTGCTACAAAATGAGTTTGAAGTGCAAAGGTAGTTTGTGTTCACTTAACTCAGGGGCTCTACAGATGGCCCCTAAAGGGTGGCTCTGTGCTACCCCTGGGAGTGCCGGATCAGGGCTGCAGCAACCTCACGCAACGGCCCCAATCTGGTATTTTGCTGCTCCAAAAAGAGCTGGCAAATGCTGCTCCTTTTTGGAGTGGCAAAAAGCCACCCTTGCTGCCGCCCTTGTGGCTTTTCTGTGCTCTTTTGGCACAGCGTGTCTAAATGCTGCACCAAGGGGGCTCCCTGATGCCACCCACTGCCTGTTTGGGCAGGGATCATGAGGACAACATGGGGACAGAGTCAGGGCAGCCAGCATGCAATCACTATGCCCCAACTCCACCTCCAAGCCAGCCCTTTTGGCTGGTCTGTATTGGCCCTAAGTGTGGGGGAGAAATCTTGCCCATCCCAGTAGGCTCAGACAAAAACAAACTGCTGCAGCCTCTTCTAGCTTGTCTGCTCTTCCTCATTAATCTTGACCATACTCTAATATTGCTTGGCTACACACACCTCCCAGTTTTCATCTGTGAAATGTTGGGGTATATGCAACATCTGCTGCCATTTGTGCCTTCTCCATAGGAAAGAACAGTTGTAATCACAGGAAAGAGTAAGGCAGGATTGATTTCAGAGGAATTGTGGTTTCCTGTGTGCAAAATGATTTCAAGAACACAACCCATGGAGTATACATGGCATGCTAAATAAACCATGGGGGGGGGGGTATTTACAGTGATAAGAAGAGCAAGTGACTAAAAAAAAAAACAGCTTGCTCTTGGTAAACCAGGATCCTCCACAATCCGAGCTTGCCTTTTCCTGTGAATGTGAACAACATGTAATAGGTTAGCTACCTTTAGAATAGGGGTCCCTTCCCCTGGGATCACAAGTTTATAAGATTTTTCCAGCACCCTTGTGCAGATTTTAGTGCCATATATTATAGGTACCCATTCACTTGACTCTGGAATGTTGTATCATCTCTTATAACTCTTTTTTTTTCTTTCTGTTGATTATGCTTTGAACTGAATTTGAGAATTATTATGGTGGCTCATGAATCCAATAGTCTTCACAACTCTTGTGATAGAAAAAGAAATCTTAGAACCAGAGGTGTAAGGAACTTTCTATGCCAGTCTTCTGCTGAGTGCCAGAAATTCAGAGCTAAGGACCCCAACAGTTGGCTATCCTGCATCTGCTTCAAGACTTCCAGTAAGTGAGAGTCCACTTCCACACTATATAAAGAATTACATTATCAAACTGCATTCTTGATCAGATATTCTTCTAATGTTCAGTTGCAACTCTGTCTCTTAGATCTAGCCCTAATTCTAGGGCAGCAGGTGAGTAGCCACTGCCATATTCTGTGTGGCAGCATTTTAGTTATTTGAAGTAATGCAATGGGGTGTGCAAACTTTTGCCACTTTCAAAGCAACAGAGAAAGCTGTTAGTGAACTGAACAGTTAGACCATGTTGAAAGAAAAGGAGCCTCAGAGTTACTGAAACACAAGGACATAATTTGTTAAACCTTTCTAAATTTTATGTCTCCAAAAGGGAACCAAAATCCCCCTAAATAGTTCAGTGAAAGGTAAATATGTGCAGTGAGTCCCAGAAGCCCCAGAAATCCAAGTAGAAAGGTAGTGAAAATGAGAGTAGGAAGATAAGGAGGGAACTGGGTCTGCTCAGCCTACTAACAACTTGTAATATCCTGGAGGAAGTAAATGGCTGCTAGGCTAGATTCCTACAAAGAAGCATTCCTGTTAGACAGCTACAATATGTTATTGCTATCCCCTTCCTCTGTGAAGATAAGCATTTTAAAAATCACATATTCTGAGGCTCCTGTTCTGAAACACAGGAGGTGGAACCAGGAGGCTAAGGAGTAGTGTCTGGTAAAACAGTGAAGAAACCTACCTGACTGGGGATGGGGTATTCATATGTTCAAAAAGTTCACACCTCCTATATCACTCCCATTCTATAACTTGAGATCCAACATAAAGCCAGCAAAGCACAACAGTGCCAGTCTCTGTTATTCTCTTCCTGTGGCAGCTGTCAAAAGCTGGGAGAAACTGTCTCTGTAGCTGCTACACACCAGTGGGGAGAGGAGAGGGGAGGCAATTCAGATGTGGAAGAAGCATCTGGTTTCAGTTCAGAACAGGGAAGAAATGAGGGTGCAGTCACTGATGAACCACACCCTCCTTCTCCTTCCTCTCAGAACCTAGACCTGGCACATCTTCATCTTCTGAATTGGTTCCCTCTTCTCACTCCAGATAACTTGCATCACTAGGAGTAGGGTGAGCTTCAACTCTAGTGAAACATCTTCCCAGGCACATCTTCATCATCTGAATTGGTTCCCACTAGACCTTCCCTCCTCATCAGTAAGCAGCAACAGCAGTGCTTGAAAACTGCTGTGGCAGAGGGTTGGGATGGAGCAAAAAGGACTAGAGAAGAGCTCCCCATGCTCAATGCAAAAAGGGGCATAAGCATAAGCATGCATAAATGCACATATGTCACTAGCAGGCTCCTGTCCTATATTGTTAGCTGAGCAGTCTGAGAACTTTAATCAGTTTCTTAATAATCCAGAGTCTGAGGCCTTGTTTCCAATCAAATTGTGGCCACAATCCTGTATAATTCCACACAGAGAACTGCACTGTGCTGAGCCACTTGCCACCACCATCACAACCAGAGCTACTGCAGAACTTCTGAAACATCTCCCCACAGCCATTCTATGTGTGGTGGGGAGGGGGGGTTGCAGAAGCATTTGGTAATCTCCCCATAGCCAGACATGAAATATTATACCATTTGCTTGGGAAGACTAAAAGGGGGGGGGGAGAAGAACTGACCCTCCCTCCTCAACAATGGAGCTGAAGAAAGGATGGGGGGGGGAGGAATGGCTTGTTAGTCTTCAGATAGTCACATCACCATAATGTTTCTTTTAACAACAGCAAATAACTGTCAGGTACTTATCTGTGGGAAAGGAAAGGCATAGACTCAAAGACATGAAACCACCAGAGTGGAAGCTAACCCTACTCCTAGTGATGCAAGTTATCTAGAGTGAGAATTAGGTCTGATCTTTTCTCAGTTGCATCCTAGAGTATTTAGTTTATTCCTCAGAATTCATTGGGAGCCTGCAAAATTTAAACCAGTCACTCACTCCATAGCCCTGCTAGTCTGGGTTCTGTAACCTGATCACACTAGAAAAGCATAGTGTGCCACGCAGGCCGCATGAAGTCACTGGACCCTACTTTTGTTGGCCTGAATTCCCTCAACCCCAATTTTTTAAAAATGATATTTTCAGACAATTTTGCCCCCAAATAGAAAATAAAAAGATCCTGGATTCAATACACAGAAGAGTTATATAAAAGAGGTGAAACAATGAATAATATTTGAAATGAAGAACCATATGAAGATGAACTCCAAATTCTAAAAAGTGAGGTAGAAGCTGAAATTACCAGGAACAGATGATATTACAATGGAACTGCTACAATCCACACATATGGAATAAATTCTGGTGTCAACAAATAAAATATGCCAACAAATATGGAAACAAAATGGTGGTCAACAGACAGGAAGCAACCAAACCCATCCACAAAAAAGGAGACATAAGAGACTGCAGCAACTATAGGATCATAGCATTAATTTAACATGTAAGCAAAATTTTGCCCAAAATTCTGCAACATAGATTCCAATTGTAAATGGAGAGAGAAATCCCAAAGGTACAAGCAGGGTTCAAGAAAGAAAGACACAAGGGATCACAATGCAAACATACAATGGTTAATGGAGCGTACCAAGCCATTTCAGGGGGGGAAAATCAGCATGTACTTTATAGAGATATTTGATGCATACACCAAGAAGGGGTGGTTCTGTGCCACCTCTGGGAGTGGCAGATCAGGGTCGTGGCAACCACACGCTGTAGCCCCAATCCTCCTTTTTGCCACCCCCAAAAGAGTGGCAAAATGCCACTCCTTTTTGAGATGGCAAAAAGCTACCCTTTGAGCCACTGCTGCAGTTCTTTTGCACCCTTTTGGCATAGCATGTATGCACGCTGCGCCAAGAGGGCGCCCTGATGCTGCATGCCATGTGGATGGCTGTGTAGCATTGGAGCAGAGTCGAGGTGGAGTCGTGGCAGCCAGAGTGCAGTTGTCCCACCCCAATTCTACCCCAAGCTGGCCCAAACTGCCGGTCTGCATCAGCGCTACATTTGATAGTCCTGATGAGAAATCTGTACTTAGGACAAGAGGCTATTGTCAGAACAGAACATAGAGAAACAGAATGGTTCCCAATTAACAAAGGGGTCAGGCAAGGCTGTATTTTAGCACCCTATTTGTTCAACCTGTATACAGAAAATATCATATGAAGAGCAGGTCTGCACTCAGAAGAAAGAGAAGTGAAGATAGGAAGAAAGAATATCAACAATCTAAGACAGGCAGATGACACCATACTAATGGCAGAAAATATCATAAAGTTGAAACAATTATGAAGGAAGATCAAAGAAGAAAGTGCAAAGGCAGGCTTACTGCTGAACATAAAGCAAACAAAGATAATGACAATGGAAGATCTATATAAATTCAACCTAGAGAATGAAGAAATCAAAATAGTCAAAGATTTCCCATACCTTGGATCAAACATCGATCAGGAAGAATATTGCAGTCAAAAAATTAGAAGACTAGGAATGGAAAGGGCAGATATAAAGGAACTAGAAGAAATCCTAAAGAATAAAGATATACAACTGAATATGTGTCAGAATCGTCCAAGCCATCATATTCCCTTTCACCATGTAAGATGTGAGCTCTGAAGAGTGAAGAAAGTGGATAAAAAGAAAATCAATTCATTTGAGATGTGGTGCTGGAGAAGAGTGCTGAGGATACAAACAGATGGGTCCTTGAACAGAGCAAGCCTGAAATCTCCCTGGAAGCCAAGATTATCAAACTGGGGCTGTCATACAGGGGACACATTATGAGAAGGCACGACTCATAGGAAAAACAATAATGCTAGGGAAAGTGGAGGGTAGTAGAAAGAGAGGAAAACCATATGCTAGATGGATGGACTGGTCATTTATATGAATTTACAAGACCTAAGCAGAGCAGTAAAGAATAAGGAATCTTGGAGGTGTCTCATCCATTGGGCACCATGTGTCTGAGTTCACTCGAGGGTAGTTAACAACAACAAAAGAACCCCACAAAATACATGAAGTTTCCCAGAACCCAGTACTGCCCCAAAAATGGCCCAAGCACTCTGAACTATCCTGAAATACCTATTTTCCTCTTCAGTCCTCAAAACAGTAATAGGAAGTGATCTAGGAGCTTATTGCACAGCTAAATAAAACATCTTACCTGTTCTGAATTCAATTTTAATTCAGCAGCATCTGAATACTATCTTAAGGATTTTGCCACCAAATCTGCTGCCCACATCCAGCCCTAGTCCAGGAGTGCTTCAGCAGCCATTTTTTTTTTTTTAAGTCAGAAAACTCCCGGTTTTGAAAAGAGGCACACTGAACACCCCTTGGACCTAGACTCAACCCAGACTGGATCCAGATGGTGGATTCAGCAGCAAAATCTCTGAGATGGTATCCAGATACCACCTGAATCAAAATTGAATTTGGGAAAGGTAAGACATTTTATTTTAGTTTTGCTATAAGCTCCCTAATATCAATTCCTGTTACTATTTGAGAGGGACTACAAAAGGAAATGGAGATTTTTGGGCTTGCTGTGGGAGAAAATATTCATCATGGGATGCTGGGGGTGGGGAATTGGCTCCTGGCCCTCATGCAGTTGCCCACCCCTGTACTAGAGGGTAAAAAACTGTGGTAGTGATCATAAATCCTGACTTGCTAAACTAAAAGCCAACTATTTTGAGGCCCTGAAATTGCTAACCATCAGTTTATATAAGGATGAGCAATTTTTTAAAAATATACAGCCTGACAATTAAACAACAAAGAGCCTGCACTTAAAGGAGGGAGGAAAAAAGAGAAGAGGGAAATAAAATGGAAAAAGATGGAACAGAGTTAGTTATGAAGTAAGTTAAAGTTAAAATTAGCTATGAAATAAGAAATGCAGATTGTAACAGGAACCTGAAACAGTTGCTGAAACCTGGCCCACCATCAATCTAATGAAGATCTTTAGAAGTTTCCAGACAAGGGAGAAAGGCATTGGATAAATTTGCAACCCACAAACAAAAATGAGATGAATCACCAGAAATGGTCTGTGGGAAGGGAAAGGAGGGGGGAAAGGATTCCCCAGATTTCATTCTCAAGGAGGCCCATTCACATGTCTTGTAGGGGAGTTTTCTTCCATTGATTGCCAAGCCACTTATAAGGAGATGGCAGGGGAGATGGCTACCTAGAATGACAGGGACCTGATAGAAACTAATGATGAGAGTTAAAGGGGAGGCTTTATAAGGGTGACTGTGTAGCCTTCCTCAGGCCCACAGATGTTTTACAAGGAGTTTATGAATCATCAGGAGAAAATAAACCACAGACTGGTAAAGTTTTGCTCCCAATCAAAATCCCACTGAAACCGCCAGAATGAGTTGGGCTTGGGTCATTCCAGTTTTGGTCAGGAGCAGTGCTGGACAAGAGCTATAATCGAGAAACTCTTTTCAGCCAGGAATATCTTTCTCACCCAGGGAACTGGTGAAGCAGGGAGTGCTACTTGAGAAAATGACAAGAAGTTTGGCATGACCTTGTTAGGTATTAGTCATAACAGAACTGTCCCAAAGGAAAATCCCAGGCTTAGCTTTCAAATTTTTGGCACTTATGCAATTGACCTGCTATTTGCATGTTTTCTACCTCATTCGGTAACATTCACATATACAGCCCACAGGCCTCTTCATCCACTCTTTCTTTCTGTGACTAGAACACATAATTGTTGAACTACTAGTACTATGTGAAAATTAGATTCTAAACCTCTTTTATTCCAGATATGGGTTTCTATTGAATCCATCACAGTTATGATGGAGAAATTTGACATCTAGTTGCATAATAGTAATAGCAATGGCAAGTACATTTCTATACCACTTATCAGTGCACTTAGGCACTCCCTAAGCGGTTTACAATCTTTAAGCTAATTGCCCCCAGCAAGCTAGGTACTCATTTTAGCAACTTCAGAAGGATGCCAGGCTGAGTCGGCCCTGAGCCCTTGGCTGGTATTGAACTCAAACCTTGTAGTTAGTGAGTGAGTGGCTGCAGTACCAAGCATTTAACCACTGCACCACCAGGGTTCCTAAGAGAAGCACAAGACTGCAAATGCTTTCACTGTTATGAAACACTTTTCACTATTGTCAGCTGAAAACTAGTGAGTGTAAGCAAACATTCCATCATGGCACAAATGAATTATTGTAGAGAGTGGAAAATGTATTGTAATCTCCAACTGAAAGCCCCCATTTCGCATAACCAAGAATAACTGTTATGCACAGAGAAAAGCTCTACCGTCTGCCGTCTGCTGTACTCATTTACTTTGAAACCAAGCAATTGTCTTTTATTCTTTGTAGAGTAACACTACAATTGTACTTAGCATTTAGATATTGTTTTCAGTGCTCAGTGTGTTTCACATACATTGTCACAATAATTCTGGCTAAGGAGTAATGTGTTAGACATTCCAGTGTTATTACTTGTCCCTCTAATGGGATAATAACTAAAGCAGAGATGGAAACAGAAACTTGCCTAAAACCAGCTTTTGAATATGTGGCCAAAGTGAAATGACAAAATTTTATTTTTGCATTTTCAGCTATTTAAATTCCAGTTCTTAATTCTCAGGTGATTTTCGACATCACAACAAAATGTGAGTTTGGCCATTTTGCCAGCACCCCAAAAGTTCCTGTTAAATTGGAATGCTCAGGAACTGAAGTCTGTACCCAGATTAGATGACTTCTGCATTTTGATATTTTGTTAATATATGTTTTAGCTGGGGAATCCTGCAACCCTTGACAGATTTGGAATTGTATCTATACTTATTTTGAACTGAACATAGGTCCCACTGTGTTCAGTGGAATGTGTGTGTGTCTGTGTGTGCACATGCACACACATTATGTGCTGTCAAGCCATTTCTGATTTATGGCAACCCTCTTGTGTAAGTGTGTATAGGACTACAACCTCAATGGGAATAATTATAATTTACAGGCTTGGCCTCAAATTCACTTCAGGGTCATTGTAAACATTCCTGGATATCCCAATTAAATTAATTGCAATTATCAGCTTGAATGGAACGCTATGAGAAACAAGGATTTCCACAGGTTATCATCCAGACTCAATGTTCTGGTTCTGCAGATGTGCCTTGGGCACATTTGCTAGATCTTTACTTGTTGGAACTGCATGGTCCCTAGAGTTCATTTTGCAACAAAAAGAGGTGGAGTTGCCTTCAGTCTACACTGTACCACAGATATCCTGGGAAGAAAAGCTTAGCAGCCAAAGGGTGTGTCCCTGGCCTATACTGAGAATATTTTGCTGTTCAGTATGCATTAAGGTTATGGTGCAGAACACCTAACTTTATAAAATACTCATTAGAGAATGCATTTGCAACACATTGAGATAGATCTTTAGGGTCAAAGTAGAAAGGGAAGAGGGAGAGAAACTGGTTATGTGTCCAGGTTTCTTCTCAGTCCTTTAGAGGACATCAGGGTGCCCTAAGGACATTTCACAGACATTAAAGCAGTCCCTTAGTACAGTCAAGCATAACCTTACTTTTCCTTACTCTTACTGATTCACACATATTTGATATTCTACAGCAAGACAAGACATTACTCCAACTTAATTTTTGTTTTTGTCCATCGAATCAATATGATCTCTCTCTCTCTCTCTCTCTCTCTCTCTCTCTCTCTCTCTCTCTCTCTTCCAGGGGCCCTTTCAGAGGGATGCTATTGGAGAATCTTCATATTCTACCCTGATCCAGACAGAGGGCAGCCTTCTCCAACTTTTCATAAAAGAATCAGTCATGCCCATCTGAACTGACAGTCCCTCCTCAGAGATCCTCTGCTGTGCTTAACAGTCTTTCCCCTGGAAGTTTTCAGACATAACTACAGTTAGGACATGGGAATCCCAAACAGCAGCTTCGGTAAAGCATTACTTGGCCTGTTGAGTGTCTTTTGAACCTCCTTCTCCATAGTAAATACCAAAATTCCTCATGCTTTTGCTGCTTCTCTTCTCACTCATCCCCCAAACCATACTGCAAATATAATAAAGTGACTTTTTTGGGGGGGGGAACCTAACACTAAGGCACAGTGAGGATCAAAACCAGGAAAAGTGCATTATTTGTTACAACTTTCTGAATTAACAAAGTCAAAGAGTTCAGAATAATCCTAGCCATAACCGCCTTAGTGCATGATTACATATCTGGCCCCTTAAAACAGAAGTCTACAATATATCAGAGAGACAAGACTCATAACAACTGAGGGCACAGGAACACATCTGTGAGGTAATGACAGCATGCAGCAGTTCCTCCATCAGATATGAGCAGCAGTTTCTCTCCTCTACCCCTTCCCAAGCAGCAGCTTTGCAAGTTCTCACTTCAAAAAACTCAAGATTTTGTCAACCTTTCTCTCCCCAAGCAGCAATAACCCATTCTACAATGCCCACCCAGATAAGCTCAGCTTAGCTCTATCACCTTCTATTGTCCTTTGATGGATGGCTTTAGCCCACTCAAGGATTGGCAAGACAGACAACCACCATTCCGTCCCAGTTGGCTCCCACTCCTTCACCAACAGATAAATATACACACTTCAAAACTAAACAGTTTAAGACATCAGATCATCACATTAAATCTAGCAAAGTGAAATGAAAAGCACTTACCCCTGAGTAAATCTAAAGTTAGGAATTCCAAAACCTTATTTATGGAATTATTTGCACACTGAACTCATCTCTTCATTGTGTTAAACTTTCCTGCATCTCCCCTCAGTTCTCTTCTCTGCAGCGAAGGGGAGGAACTTAGGATTCTGAATGCTATATTTTAAAAAATTCTCTGACAGTCCTCTCCCCCCGGGCTAGAGCAGGGGAGAGCTGAGCTGCCTTTGGTGGAAGATGCAGCTCAAAACTGGATTGTCTCTACTGTTACATTCAGGCCCTCTGCTCTGACTGACCCAAACTGTAAATGAAAAGCAGACTTGCTCAAACAGGGAATGGTTGTTTCTTCTGGCCCCAGTGTGAAGGATGATGTCACAGTTCCAGCATCGCCTCCATCCCACAGTTTTACATGAGCGCTTCAAAATAAATTCCCTTCTCGACAGTTACCTTTTGGGCAAGGATGTGTGGAGCAAGGTTTTCCATTTCACACGTTGCCCTAGGATCCCTTGCCACAATCTAGTCACCCCATCAGCCATTTTCCACAATTTACTCTCGGGTAGTAAACAGGAAATGCAATTAGCTTTTCCACACTGATATTTCTTTTTACAAGTATTTTACTGTTAGCACCAAGCTGGTTTTGATTTTTATACTTAATAGTAAAAAGGAGACCCGGTTTCTGAGGCTAGGCACAATTATAAATTTAGTTTCAATTTATTTTTTGATAAGAAATTGCCCAAATCCTCATTTTTGTCATTCACATTTTAAACCAAAACAAACAGATTTATCCATCTTGGACCAGGACTTTGAATGCTTACTTTTTAAAACTTTGGATTTGAATGCCTGTTTATTCAGCCTTGTTTTTCTATTTCCAAGACCAGATCTAGCACTAGCAGATATACTGCAGGCACATTCAATACAGCCCACTTCTTTCAGGTAAATGTATTGAATTTGGAGAGTGCTGAAAGAGGAGGATTTCAGTGCAACTGATTTTTGAAGAGTTTACAAAATTTGCACATTTCTTCTGAGAGAGAGAAATTTGAGGGTTTTTAAAAACAACAACAACAACAACTAAGTGCAGGAGATAACAAAGCTGAGAGATCTTCCTGCCACATTGGAGACTTTAAAAGAAAACATTACACATTTATTTATTTATATATTTATCTGATGGCTATATTTTATTTTCAGCATTATAATGTTGGAAAGGTTATGTGCTGCATCTGCACTGCAGAAATAATGCAGTTTGGAACCACTTTAACTGCCATGCCTCAATGCTATGAAATCCTGGGAAATGTAATTTGTAGTGATACCAGAGTTCTCTAATAAAAAAAAAGCTAAATATCTCACAAAACTTCAAATCCCAGAATTCCAGAAGCATTGGGCAATGGCAGTTAAAGTGGTGTCAAACTGCAATATTTCTGCAGTGCAAAAGCAGCCATGGATGCATTTATCTGTTCTTCCCCACCTCTCATTACATATCATAAGGTTGCAAACTGTGAAGTGGGGCGGGGGATAGAAAGATTAATGACAAAGGGCCTTTGCAGACTGCCATAAATAGTGCAAATTGAGTCCAC
>CM034701.1:208030937-208045237 GCA_020142125.1 Phrynosoma platyrhinos
ATCCTGTTGGTACATTACACCAGTGTGACTATGCAAGATGAAGCAGTGGCACTAGGAGAAAAAAAAGCCCTGCTCAGGCTGCAGAGGAACGAAGGCCCTGAAGAAATAGACTGCTCGAGTGTTGTTGTTGCTGTTTGCTTTCAAGTCAGCTTTGACCTATGGCAACTCTATGAATGAGAATGCTCCATGAGTCTCAATCATCAACAGCGCTTCTCAGGTCTTGCAGACTCAGGGCCACGTAGCTTACATAATTGAGTCCATCCATCTGAAATGTGGTCTTCCTCTTTTCCATGTTTGTCTTTTCTAGTGAGTCATGTCTTCTCATGATATGGCCAAAGTATGACAGTCTCAGTTTAGTCACCTTGGCTTCTAGGGAGAGTGCAGGCTTAATTTACTCTGGGATCCATTCATTTATTATTATTATTTTTAGCAGTCCATGGTATCTACAGAACTGTCCTCCAGCACTACATTTCAGGTCAGCTGAATTTCTTCTGACAGCTTTCCACCCTGCCTTTTTCCCAGGACCATCCTGCAGCAGATTGCATCTGCCTTCCTTCATCATCTTGCACATCCCTGGATAAAGTGCTTCTGTAAGATAGTGCACTATCAGGATTCAAAGGATTTAAATCCAAGTACAATTTTAAATACATAAACTCCTGTTTCTAAATAACTTCTCTCAAAAACCATCCTATCTATAATATAGTCTATACAATGGGCCTTCAATATCTGCTGGAGTTTGGTTTCAGGACCCCTGGTGGACACCAAAGCCCATAGATGCTCATGTCCCATTTTATACAATGATGTAGTAAAAATGACATTCCTTACATGAAATGGTGAACAACTCAAAGGTTTGTTTTTTGGAATTTTTTTTAAAAAAAATCAAGCTGTGGTTGGTTGAATCCATGGATGCCAAACTCATGATTGTAAAGGACTGATTGTATTGCCTCCAAAATTTCCTTTTTGTATCATAACAGGCAACAAAATGTACTAATGTATGCTCACCCTCAAAAGGAGATCCAGCTCACCATTCCCTCCTCCCTCTTTTCATTCCCAACCCCCAATACACAGTCAGTATATTTATGGCCATGATCATTCCTTTCTGGCCAATTTCTGGACTCCCCCTCCCCTTTTGTCTTTCTTAAAATGTGTTTACTTCTACAAACATCAGTGTGCTCCTAAATATGCATATACCTAGAACAAATCAAATCAAATCATTTTATTACAGCCATTGGGCCAGTATAAAAACACAAATAGAAAGCACAATAAAACAGAGCAACAGGAGGAGGGCAAAATAAAGGCATTGCCACCCAAATGTGGATCTCCATCCCATATGAAATTTTCCTTCAGTTCTAGTTAACTCAAAATTTTGCCTTCATTATGATATTTTAGTGATCCAAGAAGTACTTCTGTAATCCAACCTGGATTTTGTTTCTACACATGATTACATTTTATAATTATTTTTAAAGCTTTAAAATAACCACAGGGAATAGCTTCACTTTTATTTTTTAATTAGAAATTGGGTTTTTTAATATGATTTGCTATGTTCTAAAAATGATGGAATTTGAGAACTGATCACTACTAATACCTTAAAGCCAGCAGATCACACCTAATTTTGGAAGCTAAGCAGGGTCAGCCCTGGTTAGTAGATGGATGGGAGAACACCAACAGATCCCAGGTGCTGTAGGTTATATTTCAGAGGAAATAACTGGCAAAAACACCTCTGAATATACCTTGCCTGAGAAAACTCCACAAAATTCATGGGGCTGACCTAAGTGGACAGGAGACTTGAATACAGACACACAGTAAATTTTGCCTTTTTAATATTTAGAAAAAAGAGATCCTGAAATATGGTTCTTGCAATTATTACACTATTGTAACAATATTTTTTACTTCATAATGCTCCAAGAATTTTTGTTGTTTGCTCCTTAATCACTGCTTGCATGTTACAGTGTAGGAATGATTAACTTTTTTATTCCATCTTTTTTCAAGGATGGGCATGAAAGGGAGTAAGCACACAGCTCATAACAAGGGTTCCTGGGGAGAGTGCTGAATAATCCTAGATCGTTATTTGGAGTCTCAGCACAATGTGATTAAATATGAGCACAGCTTAATGCCTGATGGCAGATGAACAGCGGAGCAAATGATGCCCTCCTGGCACATTCATCTGGCATCGTGCTCCTGCACAGGAGTGTGACTGCCCTTGCCAGTGATGAACACTGAGATTTGTTGGAACATTATAGGTGGAGTCAGCCAGGCTCCAGTTAACCGCTTTATATGAAGGGTGTTGGTTTGTTTTCTTTGAGGTGTACTCTAACATGCAAGATCAACCTGTTCTGAGAGAGGAAGAGGTGGGGCTGCATTGCATAGTTACTGTTACTGTTTACCAACCTTTCCAACCAACTATGGCCAAAGAGCAGTGGAAAAAGAGCTTCAGCTTTTTTTATAAAACATAGAGAGATCAAATGTGCAAGGCATCCTCATGCTCTCTCAAACATTTAATTCATTCTGCAGCAAAAAAAAAAAAGAGTATGGGAAAGGTGTGACACCCACCAGCCTTATAACACTGGGCAACTGTCCCCTTTCTGTCTTAAGTTGCATTTTGGGACAGCTAGCCAGTCATGTCCCAAATGGGAAGGCTGAATCTCTAATGAATACATCCAACACTCCTTGTGGCTATAAATAACTTGGCTGAGCCTGACCTATTAGGGCTATTGCTCTTTTCCTACTGGAACTGTGTGTTGCTGATGAATAATTTGGAGGAGACCACTCCAAAAAGAAAGAAAGAAAAAGTTTATTCAACAGACATTTGCTTACCATAAATAGATTGTGAAGGAATTGTGCATGCCTTCGTCCTACATAAAGAAGCAATACCAATCACTGGTGCAAACAACAGCTTTCAGAATAAAATGATATTCTGAAGATAGTAAAGAGCCAAGTTGTCCTGCTGAAGGCACAACAAAACTATACTGGAAAAAGCAAACCATCCTCCAACATCATTCAGTCCTCAGACTGATGGGATTTCCTTACTTGGTGCCTTCACAGGCTTTTATGTCCACTACAAAGTCCTTGTTCTCATCATTAGAATATTAAAGCTCTTTATGGTCTTTCACCCCAGCAGCCCCAACCACATCGCTTTTCTTAGCCAGCCTTTCTCTTCATATTTCCTATGATAACCTCAATTCCTCCAGCTCTGCCCTTCCACTTCCCAAAGTTCTCTTGATTTCTCTCATGACTCTGCTCTTTCTTCTTCACTGCCTTGTAGCATACTGGTTCTCATAGACTATGCCCTCTATATGCATGGCACCCCTTCTCTAGGGTTTCCAGAAGTCCCAGTGGATTATTGTATTTCCCAGCTGGAATGATACTGAAGTTTGATTTTATATGAGTGACTTTAAAGCCTGGGAACACATCTCCCTGCATCTCCAACTGGTATGAGGACTCTCTGGCTCAGTACAAAGACGTTTGTATATGTGGTGTCCATGTGCAACATTGATGTGCCAAATAGCTAAAAGTGAGTGGGGGAGAAGCTGGGAAGAAAACCAATGGGTCATTTAGAGTAAGACAGGGAGCAGTTCACCAGGTTGAGAGCTTGTGAGAGCTTGTGAGCCTTCTTGCTATGCTAGCCCTCACAGCAGTAGCACACTACATGAAGTGGAAAGTTGTTAGACAACAACTCCTTGGGGACTGTCCTGGAAAAGAAATCCTTGCAGGTCATGGGTGCTGTAGATAAGGCCACATGGAATGCAAGTCCTGCTGATAATGATGGAAATTAAGGGAGATTCTGTCCCCGTTCTGCTGCCTCCCCATTCTGGGCTGCCATATTAACTACTTAGCTGAATTTTATCCAAATTCTGTACCCATTACCCCATGCCTGGTTGGAATATCATCTGCCTCAGAAGCAGTTCCAGCTGCCTGTTAGTCTTGGTCTTCCTCTATCTTTGTGGCATCACAGGAACTCACCCCTATGACAAAGGCCTCCTCTCTGGTCTTAGGTTTTGGTCCTGAACTCTGAATGACTAGGAAGCTGCTCAGTTGGCAAAGCTGGCCCTCTCTGACATGTGCATGGTGCCACTTTTCTCCTTTTACATCCCTCTTCAGATCTCCTCACAAACCTCCTCTCTTTCGTGGTTCTGTTTAGTCTGATGCCAAAAGCAGCGAAGACTTATGCATCCTTTTCTTACTGTCTTAGATTATATTGGGGGAAGGGAGCAACCCATTTTTGACTACTGGAAATATAGCAAAGTATCTTGATAGAACTGGATGGAAAACCAATGGAATTGATTTTGGCAGAAAGGGGGGGGGGCAACTGTGCTTTACCTTCGTGTTGTTGTTGTGTGCCTTCAAGTCATTTCTGACTTATGGTGACCGTAAGGCAAGATTTGTTCAGAAAGTGTTAACCTTTGCCTTCCCCTGAGGCTGAGAGAGTGTGATTGCCCACAGTCACCCAGTGGATTTCCATGGCTCAGCTGGGATTCAAACCCTGGTCTCCATCTCCATAGTTCAACATTCAAACCACTACACCACACTGGCTCTCATTGCTTTCCCCTAAACCTTAAATAAATCCACCACCAAAAAAGAAGAAAATAAATCCTGATATGCAAATAATTGGCATATTCTGATTTATATGCATACTGAAAATGCAAATTTAGCAATGTTGAACAGCACTTGAAGAGAAATACTAGGAAAATCTGGAATCCGGTTGCCTATGTCCACTGTCCAATGTGGCTCAATCCTGTATTGAAGGGATACCTACTGAGAAGCCACTTCAGTGCCCTTTCTGGATCCCACTTTTTATGTCAATTTTTGAGCCACCAGACTAGACCTGGACATTTGCATAGAAGTCTATTGCTGTAAATAGGGCACATTATCTCCTTATGTGGTGTGTGAGTGCATGTAGATGTGTGACATATTCTGAAGCACAAAACAGCTGAATGTACTGGAAACATAGATTTGGAGAAAAAAGGGAGGACGGGGGTGTAAAATACAGAAAAGAAAGTTGTACATAAATCAAAGTCCAAGAAAAACAGAACCTGGAGAGTATTTTAGTAGAAAAAAAGAGAGAAGAATAGGTAGATATTTTCAGTGTTTTGTTACAAGCAATATGATGTCTTAGTAATTAACTAAATGGGCAAGGTGAGAGAATGATCACAGATGAAGCCAACAGAGGCTGGGGAGATTCAACAGATTCAATGTTGTCATTTGCTTTGTTTTATCTTATAACATTTTTATATTGCTTTTCATTTCAAAAATATCACTAAATTGATTTTATTTTTAAAAAGCCTCAGATGTAATAAATCCTGTTCTATTGGTGAGCTGGCATTTGGTCTTTCCTGTATTGGCAAAAGTAAGTGCATATACTTTTAAAATATTTTAATTGAAATTCAGTTTAGACAGGAAAGTGATTCACAATTTTTGAATGTTTAGCGATGGAACTATTGGTGTTATGTTTTCTTTATTTGAAACAGAACCAGTTGCCATGGACTGTTGTAGGAAAGGCTTTATATATGTCAGCTCTCCCAATGACATTGCAGATTACTCATGAATACATTTGTTTTCCAGGAACCAGAGTTTGTCCTTAGTAGGCCTTGGCCACTCATCTACTTCCATAAGCAAAGATGACCAGTATGAAACTTAAGACATATCTGGTAATTTCTGACCTCACATGTCTGGTGGACATGGCAAGCCCATTGTTCTTTGGCGTTCTCTTGAATTCTTTAAATAAGGTTCGATTGTTATCTATTTCTTCTCCTTTATTTTAGTCTTATATGTCTCACTTTGTACATCCACTTATCCTAAACTTTTGCTAAGTTTTACAGATTTAACTGCCACCATGCCATACTTTAGAGAGCATCCCTTTTCTATGAAAAATAAGAACTAATTTCAACTAAAATGAATGCACAGGAGCTTTACTGGAAGACAAGGCTCTTGTTAGATCATGCCTCTGAAGATGCTTCCAGGAAACTACATCTCTTGGTGTTTTATCTGAGTAATGCGCATTTTTCTGAGAAACCTCAAAATTTTACAAAGATATGAGCTGAGTGGTTTCGTATCTTTCTGTGTTGTCTCTTTTTAAAAAACCTACATCTGTATACCATTTGAGCAGCAAAAAACTGTCCTTCCCTACAGAACCTTGATATCCATTTAACTGCAGCCATTTTAAAAAGTATATACAGCCAGTGGGTTCCATATCACTAGGATGATGAATTTGCTTCACAGTCTAACCTAAACTCTAAACATGCTGAAGTCCAAATCCAAAGCTTACTCTTTAAAACTTGGACTAGAACCACCACTCTGACATAAAAGCCACCAGCTCGCTCTGTACCCTGCTGTCCTGAACTAAATCATGTGATTAGCCAGACTACATGTCAATTGAAATTCTCTGCTGTAAATACATGCTTAATTCTAAACACAAAGGTATAGATCTAATTGTGAGTCCAATCAAGGCATACCCTCCAACTGTCCTGATGTAGCAGAGATAGTCCTGATTAATTCTCTGCCATCCCACTTTTCAGCTGCTTTTAAACTGTTTCTCTCTCTTCCTCCCAGTTCTTCCTTTGTCCTCAGCTTACTGCAGTTGCTGCAAATGGAATTCATTGTGCAAAAGTAATTTGATCTTGGTTAAATCAGCAGTGGGAGAAAAAAGGAGCAGAGAAGAGAGTGAAATCTTGCCCCTCCTATTAGACTCAGGCAAAAACAAACTGCTGCAGTCTTGCCTAGCTTGTGTTATCTTCCTCATTACCCTTTTTGTTATCCTCCTCATTACCCTTTCCTCATACCCTTTGCTGTCTTGGCCACACTTTGATGTTGCTTGAGAACAAGTGTCCCAGTTTTCATTTGCGAAATGTTGGAGGGTATGTTAAAACAGAGCCAGTGAATCAATGGACACTAGGTAAGTCAGCTTTCAAGATAGCATGGTGTAGTGGTTTGAGCACTGGATTAGAACTCTGGGAGACCTGGTTTCACCCCTGCATGGTCATGCAAACTGCCTGGGTGACCATGAGAAAGTCACACTTGCTCAGCCTCAGGGGAAAGCAATGGCAAACCTCTTCTGAAACAATTCTGTCAAGAAAACTAGTATAGCAAAAGTCAGTTTGAAGGCATATAGCATCAAAAAGTCAATGCTTATGTTACATTGATTCAGTTGACCTACTGCAGTTGGGACTAGCAGCTGGATTGAGGCTGAAGAAACGAAGCAAAAATAAACATGCTAGTTCCCATACATTGTTGTCCTCCATCTATAGCACATACCTGTCTGTAGCAGAGAGCCTTGACTTTCTAATGGCAACTTATTATTATTATTATTATTATTATTATTATTATTATTAACTCATTGCTTAGAACCAGTAGAACAGCTTATAGGTCAGTGGTCCAGAAGAATAAGGTGGGAATGGGATTCCTCCAGACCTATTTCCCCAAAGGGGCCTGTTCTTTTTAAAAAACAGCAGCCATTACAGCTGCTTTTCAGGGCTGATTCCTACTCTCCCCCCCCCCATGTGAACATATGTACACACACCTATTTCTGCCCATGCCTTCCCTCCCATGGAAGTGGAAATAGTGGCAATGGTGGCAGCAGGGGCTCCTCTAACTCCATTTCCACAATGCAGAGAGAAGAGGAGTTGGGGTGGTGAGGACACAACTATTATTCTGGATGCCTGCTGATTGTCAAGTCCTAGAGTTGCCAGAGTGAAAACTGAAGCTAGCTCCTGTGCCTTTAATGGTTCTTAGAAGGAGGAATTTCAGCAGGTGTTGCTGGTCAGGCAAACAGACAACAAGCAGCAAGCAACAACCTCCTGAAATTACTGCTTCTACGCAACCATTAAAAGTACAGGAGCTCTTTCCAGCTTTGACTCTGACAACTGTATCTCATATGTCCTTTGCTCCAGCAGGCATTCAAAGCAATATGTCTCATTAGGGAAATCACTGCAAAGAATGCCCCTCTCTCACTGAAGAAACTGTTCTCTGTCAGTCCTGTTCTGGTAACAGCTTTATTAAGCCAAGCCAAAAAGATACAAAATGAGTGCAAGCTTATGAGATCCCTAGACTCATCACCAGGCAAGATGTTTTGCAACACAAGAAAGCAGAGGGAAAAGGATGGAGAACTGGCACTAGAAATCCCAGATTTCTTAGCAGAAGGCTGAGTAGGCTGAATCAGTTTTCGTTCAGAAGGAGCAGAGAAAAGGTTTCCAGGTTTCACTACCCTAACCTATGGGCATACTGGCTGGGAGATTCTGGAAGTTATAATCTTTAAAAAGTAACCAGGTTTCTGAGTTCTGCAAAGAAGCTATAGTTGTAGGACACCTTTTTAAACTTGGTCATTCTGCTTATTTCCTTCTAATTCCTCACCATAGAGCTGCAAGGGCCAAGGTCTCTTTTCTCTCCTTTTCTACTCATAGGCTGTGACTTGAAGCACAGTTTCCTGGTTGATCCCAAGTGTGCAGCATCCCAAATGGCCTACTAAATGTATTCCAGATGGTTCAATTTACATTCTAATTTAAAACATGTTTTTCATTTCAGAACATTAAGAAATATGAACCTAGGCAGCAGTGAACAATCCACACCAGATTAGTCATACTGAGTGTCTACTGAGGCTTATAACAGAACCTTTCTTGACTTTTTGGATTGTAGCTTCCAGATGAAAAATCCAAACTGGTTAGATTCTAAATGCACAGCTTATGTTAACCTAGCGATACTATTTTTTTTGTAAATAAATGCATATATGCAACCCATTGTGATGCAGGAATTAGGTAAAGAAAAAAATACCCTGAAGAAAACTGGCTTAATCTAGAAATGCAAGCAATGTGCCATGCACCAGTGCTAAGGAAAAAAATCATTGGTTCCAAGTTTGCCTGTGGGAAACAATATCATGGTCTATATATAAAATGTGCAGGACAAAAATGAGAACCACAACCAAGAAGAAGACAAAAATCAGAGTAAAGGGGACATATTAATTAACTGGAAACTTGGCTTTGGTCAGGCTAAATTGTTCTTTCTGCATTAAATGGAATGCAGCACAGAAGAAATCAATCAATTTGGAAGTTGATACAAATTATTCCAAAGTATCTTCTTTGAAATATGTTTAAAAACAATCGCATCTCTTAATCTGCAAGTTGAGTAGGGCTGGCCCAATACATTCTTCTGCCTGATGTGAAAACAAGATGGTGTCCACCATTCAATGGATAGGATTAGTAATTCAATATTATTTTTGTACAACTGATGGTGCAATGATAGAAAGACCACTGCACCATTATTGGTGGAAAAATAAGGGCAGCATAGGAAAATAGGTAAACACAGCAGGGCAAGCCATATGGCCCAAGCAGCTTTAGCCTCCAGCACTCCATCTGCCACTCTGCCTGAGGTAGATGTCACTTTCTGCTAATAGTAAGGTTGGTCCTCCAGTTGTCTTTGTGGGTGAATTGTACTGCTAAGCCATTAAACAAAAGCAAAGAATGTCAGATTACAGTAAAAACATTCTACATTTAAAAAATTATAATAGTTTAACAATCATATTTTCTCTCTTAGAATTCTTGTTATGGTGAACTTTTTTGTTGGAGATCCCCAGACCTCATATTTCCTATCATTTCCCATGAGTGGGAATGACTAATAAGCCAGTTTAAGTCTGTGGTTAAGCAATTTTTTTTCCAGCC
Organism: Phrynosoma platyrhinos; assembly: GCA_020142125.1. NCBI lineage: Eukaryota > Metazoa > Chordata > Lepidosauria > Squamata > Phrynosomatidae > Phrynosoma > Phrynosoma platyrhinos. The sequence goes on from CM034701.1 coordinate 208,040,582, forward strand.
CTCAGGCGAGGCATCAATAAACCTTAGTCCAATAAACCTTGCCATGGAATGTATCCATGGTAAGAGGTGGCACCATCACCCTTTACAAATTCTTTCACTCCTACTATTCATACATTTTCCCTCTCCTGATGTTTAACCAAAGTCTGAAATCATGTAATTGAATCCTACTGCTTCTAGTTATATTCCCAAATTAACTGGCAAATAATTGTACTTTTTGAGTTCCCAGGAGCTGAGAACATCCAGCACCCACGCAGACAGACAAATTTTAGGAGATTATCACACAAGCATAAAAACGTGACTTATCTCTCCCAAATTCAAGTAAAATTTGGGCTGCATCTGGGTCCTATTGCATGGCTTTTGTCACTAAATCTGCCATCCGAATGCAGCCCAAGTGCAGCCTGGCTCACTTTATTCACTTCACGGTCATTTCAAAAGTTGGACTTGTAAACATTTTAATGGTATATGCACAGGCTGATGAGTTGACAACTAAGGAGATTATCACACAAGCATAAAAATGTGATTTTCCACTCCCAAATTCAAGTAAAATTCAGGCTGTATCTAGGTCCTATCTCATGGCTTTTGTTGCCAAATCCACCATCCAAATGCAGCCCAAGTGCAGTCTGGCTTACTTAACTCACTTCGCAGCCATTTTTCAAAAGTCAGAAGCTAGGGATTCCTGGGAATTGTAGTTTGTTGTGGCATCAGAGTTCTCTGACAGAGAAGGCTAAATCTCTCATAAAACTACAGTTTCAGAAATCCCTTGCACTGAGCCAGGGCAGTTAAAGGTGTCTCAAACTGAATTATTTTTACAGTGTGTTTTGGACCATAGCCTTCCCAAAAAAATCTTCTGATAAGCCCTGACATGTCACTCTAAGAAACTGGTTCTGGTAAGACTAGGAAAAATGCTAGTATCACATTAATATAGTAAGAGTTGTTTAAGATTTGCTTAGGATTGATCCTTGAAAGCAACAGATGAGATTGTATTTGGTCATGGATAACTGTTTTGATATTAAGATGAGAGACTAGATGAACCTGCTGGCTATATGACTTAACATGTTGCCTTACATATAACATTATTGAATGTAACAAAGCTGAAGTGCTCAGACATTGCTATGTCTGTAATTTCCCCTGAAGGAAAGTATATGTATATGTATCTATCTATATGAGTATTTATAATAGCCTGAGATAGTACCAAAAGAGTCTGTTCCTTCCCATGTAAGTATCCTGAAACTCCAAGACTTGAAGATACTTGAATGGAACATTGATGTTAACCTGGCCTGTCTGGTTTAACCTCTATCATAAGTTGGGAACTATTTTGAAGTTGACAAAAGTGACTCCAGACAGGACTCAAAATTAGCTGACAAGTGGCAAGGATCCTCCATCTTAGAGACAGAGGTGGAGAACCATGCCTGTTTCATATCAACTTGGGTTTAGCTCCCCTCTCAGTGATGGATTTCACTGGATATTTTTTAGCCAGTCAAGTCATCTCATCTTGTACTTCACAGAGTTGTTGGGAGGATAAGGAGGATGAGCTCCTTAGATGAAGAATATGATTTTTTAAGAAGATGATTTTAAAAAAATGATTGTAGGTCAAAGTAATGGTTTCCTTGTGCATCTTCTAGCAACCCTACTTCTCACATTCTGTATATTCTGCCCAAAATGTACTGGACCTCTTTTTCTTGCCTCATACTTCATCTCTGTGTGTACAATAACATTTATAACTCTTGGTATTTATCTAGTGTTGGCACACTTGCATGGGGCACATGTCTCTAGGCATGTCTTTACCCTACTTTTCTGTGCTGGGAACAATAAACCCTTCCAGAATATGAGCAGGACTCAGGAACTTAAAATCAGAAGAATGACTTATTCTCTTTCCTAGAATTTAGGATGAAGGCAAAATTTCCCAGATCATTTGTTCCCACACCAACTTATTTTATGGCAACTCTACAGGACTTTTTCCACATATGATCAGATTTGGCTTCTGGTGCTTCCTTTTCCATATATTGAAACCAATTCATGTATTCCATATTTCCTTCTCAGAAATCCACTGCCTTTGAAGATTCCATACTCCAGGCAGAGGCAAATTTATTCCTTAAGCAATTTGACTTAGTGGTCTTAAATTAGAAAAACAAAATCAGCTCCATTCTTTGTTCACATATGTTTCCCTTTACATATTCTCTCAAGCCATCTGTAATTTACAAAGTATATTGATTTGTCTTTGTATATTTAGCAAGCAAACATTTTTCATTCCAGAGCTGGGAAACAGATGAATGTTGTATGTTATATGTGTCAATCATATAACTAAACCAACCTAGTAGCAAAGAGAGCTAGGATATCAATACTTGCTAGATATCATGAGTGTACACCAACACACCCTCCAGCTTCCCAATTTGGCAGGGGCAGTTCCAATTAATCCTCTGCCATCCCACTTTTCAGCTGCTTTTAAAATGTCCCAGTTTCTTTTCCCTCCTCCAACTTTCCCCTTTGTCCTCATCTTACTTTGGTTGCTGCAAATTGAATTAAAATTGCAGAAATAGTTTTTACTCAGCTGGGAAGAGAGGAAAGGGAGATGTTCCTTGTAGTCTCAGGAAAAAGCTAAATGTGTAATGGTGGGCACTCCAATTATGTCCTCAGGAAGGGGTTGGGGCGCCCAGCATCCGGCTGCCCCTCCCCTTCCTTGGCTCGAAGTTCTGATATATAGTTCTTATATTTTAAATGACCAGAATCTAGTTTAAACCTCTGTTGTATCAACTGTTTAGACATCTCTAGTTTGTTAGTACATTTTCCACAATTTGACCATAGTAGCCAACTCAATAGTCTATTATCACTCCACTATCTCAATACATTGTATATAGCTTTGTATTTCTTCTTTAGATATATAGCTTGAATTTCAAACTTGATTGCTTAGTACCATTAATTATAATCACTAATTAATTTGTTGTACCTTACTAATTGAGTCCTGTATTGTTACCTCATCAACAAACCACCCTTAGTTAATTAACAGCTTAACCATACAAAGGAAGGATAAAGAAAAGTTCTATTAACTTTTTACCACTAGTTCAGTTTGCAGACAATAATTCAATTATCAAACAATAATTCCTCTGATTTCCTTTCTAATTTCTGTCTTTTTTTCTCTTTCTCTCCTCTTCCTCCTTCTCTTTCTTTTCTTTCTTTCAGTTACTTAAGTATTTAATTGTATTTTAAGGGGGGATACTGGGGGATGGGATTCTTTGTTTTATCTTGTAAGCTGCCTCGGTTGTATTTTACAGAGAGGCGGGTTATAAATCATCATCATCATCATCATCATCATCCTGGGAGGCTAAAATGTTTTCTACTGATTTTTGAACATTGCCATTTCTGAAGTTAGATTGCTGTCCATTCATTCCTCTGTGAAGAAACCTTCTTGTTCATTCTGTGCAGAATGCAGAAGATGGCATGCTGCTACTGATAGCATGTATCACATTACAAGATGGACATTTGCAATATTTCCAGATCCATCTAGATCAGGAGTGGGCAACTCTTGGAGGCTAGAGGGTTTGCTTGATCCCCCAGTAGATACTGGAGAGTTATGCCTGCCTCCAGTCCCCCTTTGCAGGGATTTTATCATGTTTGGGGCATTTTCTAAAGTGGCCCAGGGATTGCCAAAAATGTGATGAACATTTGGAGTATTTTTTTTAAAAATCCCTGCGGTCTCCTGGGAGCCACAAAAAAGGCCTGGAGAGTTGCAGATTGCCTGACCTGATCTAGATCCTTGACAGTGAAATTCTCTTGATATCTTGGCTTGATGGTGACCTCTGACAAGAGAAGAATAGGGGTGCACACCCGGTTGATACCCTTGGACTCCTCATCATGTTTTGATGCCACTGACCAGGGTATCCTTCTGGATAGACTGTCTCAAGTAGGATGCAGTTTTGTTGTAATTCTGTTTCAAGGGTCAATTCTAGCTCTTCATGATTATTGCATTACACCTTGGCAGTTCTGTTCTTGTACATCATTAGGCTCTATTCCCCATCCCCATGAGGCTCCATGTTAGGATCACTGGAAGGAACTTGTAACATGCTTCCTTGTCCTACATGAGCTTGCAACTCCCTCTTTTTGGATGTTTTGGGCCCTCAGACTTCAGGTTGTCATGAGGCAGTGGGAAAGGGGGATCTAGTGGGTGCACCTTGAAAAAAATGAAAGACAACACACTTCCTTTCCAAGTACCAGCTTCCATATAGGCTTAGTGATACAACTGGACTGGATCACCATGTAAGGTTCTTTCTGCCACTTTATCTATATTAATAAATCATGGTTGTTGTTTTTAAAGTGTATGTTTGCCCCAGAATACTTCATTCAGGTTGTACACCTCAGTATCTTACCTCAAACCTGCTGAGTGAACCCCATGCATCTCATATTGATACTCTCCACTAATAATAATAATAATAAATTTTTATTTGTAGCCCGCCCTTCTGCAAGGCAAATGGGGTGGGGGACAACAGCATTTCAAACAAAACAACGTTAAAACATTCCCTCTCCCCATAATCCCTTCATCCCCCCACCCCATCCCCTTAAAATAGAATTAAACCATGAATAATTAAAATACTGTATTAATTAAATTAATAAATAAAAAACAAAATTTTAACAGAGGAGTCAGACAAATGGGGGCCCCTTTAT
>CM034701.1:208076292-208087005 GCA_020142125.1 Phrynosoma platyrhinos
ATTTGGTTTCGGACCATTCTTCCCTGTCCTGGAAAACAATCTAAAACTATTTAATCCATACTACTCTGGGTTCTATTAGCTATTTTCAGCAAACCAGCCATTCCTCAGTCTCTGTCTAGTAGTAAGCAGACACTCTGTCAGATTACTAAACTAAGCCACTCAATATGTCGGCTAACACCAGTTCCACAGCGGCTACTGAGCTTCCTCCTTTCCAGACTTCTCATCGATTGGACTCAAGAGCTTTGTCAGGTGAGTATTACTGTTAGCAAAGCCTTACATCTTTTCACCTCTCCCACCTGTTCATTTTGTTAGCTCTTGTGTGCATGCATAGATTGTGTGCATGTGTGTTTATTGCTTCATTCTCCTATAATAACTATAATTCTCATTTAGAACTTGCCTCTGGAATCCCTGGGTTATCTGGACTCGGTACAGCTGGGCTTATCCCTAGATTGTTTTTGCCTCTGTCAAACTAGATCTCTTCTTTGAGCTAAGTACTAAATTCTCCTTAAAATACATTGGTTGTTGGTATTCTCCTTGGACTCCAGTATTTTGGGTAACAATTGTCTGGTAGGGCAAAGAGACAGGTTGCATCTGCACTGTAGAAATAATCCAGTTTGGCACAGCTTTAACTGTCATGGCTCAATGCTAGGTAATCCTGGGAATTGTAGTTTATTGTGGCATTAGAGCTCTCTGACAAAGAAGGCTAAATGTCTCAAAAAACTACAGTTCCGAGAATTCCATATCATTGAGCCATGGAAGTTAAAATGGTCTCAAACTGGATTATTTCTGCTGTGTGTTTTGAACCATAGTTTCAGCAGTTTTGGGCAGCCCCTTTAAAGTTTGGACTAAAAACCAGGCCAGATTCACTGCCCCATTAACTTTGGAGCCACTAGCCTCTAATGCTCTTATGCTTCCATATCCAGCTAGGAGTACACATGTGGATCCCTGCTTCCATGTGATAGGGGATATGGGATGACCCTTCAATTCCCCCCACCACCACCCCAATTGAACTTGTACTCTCAGTGGCATTTAATCTAGAGAACTGAAATAGTTTACTTCCCTGGCTGACGCTTAATGATGAGTATGTAGATATGTTAGTGGATTTTCCATAGAGTGTGCTAATAAATTAATGATTTCCTAACAGTCCATGAAGAAGTTATATGATTCCTGGCAGTGCTGAGGTGCACAAATGGGTGTAAAGATCGGTTTGAAAAAATGCAGGCAACAGAAAGTTCAGCGGGAGGAAGGGATTTCCTAACTTACATAGCAAATGAGCAAGCAACCTCTGCTTACTGAACATTTTCCTGTAGATGTCCCTGCCACTGAAAGGGTGCACCATTTACTTCACTGGACTCCCCTGGAGTACCAAATCTCATTCTGACCAGAGTGTGGCACAACCAAAGGACAAGGTAGGCTGCAATGAGATCAGTACTGGCTGAGCAAAACGTCCCAGATGACTAGTAAGGCTAGTAAAGTGCAATTACAGTAGGAACAGCCTGTGCTTTATAGACTATAGTAAAGCATTTGATTGTATAAATCATGAAAAATTATGAATCTCTCTTAAAGAAATGGGTGTGCCACAACATTTGATAGTCCTGATGCATAATCTGTACTCAGGACAAGAGGTTACTGATAGGACAGAATATGGAAAAGTGGACTGGGGGGTCAGGCAAGGCTGTATTCTATCTAATTTGTATGCCAAGAACTTCATACAAAAAGCAGGATTGGACTCAGAGTAGAAAGGAACATGAACAATCTAAGATATGCAGATGACACCATAATTGTTGTTGTTTGTTGTTAACTGCCTTCGCTTCAGTCTCAGCCCATGGTGACCCTATGGATGAGACATCTTCAGCCCCCCTTGTCCTCTACTGCTCTGCCCAGCTCCTGCAAACTCATATTCGTGGTCTCTTTAATAAAGTCTGTCCATCTAGCATTGGCCTTCCCCTCTTTCTACTTTACTCCACCTTTCCGAACATTATTGTCTTTTTCTACAATTTATGCCTTCTCATGATGTGTCCAAAGAACGACAGTCTAAGTCTTGTCATCTTGGCTTCTAGGGATATCTCTGGCTTGATCTGTTCTAGGATCCATTTGTTTGTCCTTTAGACTGTCCATGGAATCCTCAGCACTCTTCCCCAGCACCACATTATCTCAAATGCATTGATTTTCCTCGTATCTTCTTTCTTGACTATCCAGCTCTCACATGCATGTATAGTAATAGGGAATACAATGGCTTGTATGATTCTGACTTTTGTGCTGATTTGTATGTGTTTGCATTTTAGGATCTTTTCTAGTTCTTTCATAGCCACCCTCCCCATTCTTAATCTTCTCCTGATTTCCTGGTGGCAGTCCCCATTCTGATCAATGTTTGATTCCAGATATGAGAACTCTTTTACTACTTCTATTTCCTTATTGTCTAGTCTGAATATGTGTAAGTTCTCTGTGGTCATAATTTTGTTTTATTTATGTTCAACAGTAAGCCTGCATTGGCACTTTCTTTTTTGATCTTCTTTAATAGTTGTTCCAGGTCTGTGAGGTTTTCTGCTATTATCATGGTGTCGTCAGCATATCTCAGATTGTTGATATTTCTTCCTCTTATTTTCACTCCTCCCTTTTCCATGTCCAAGCCTGCTTTCTTTACAATATGTTCTGCATATAAGTTGAATAGGTAGGGTCAGGGGTAGGCAACCTTTCCCCTTTAAGGGCTGAGGAACTTCAGCTCCCAGAAGCCTCAGCCATGTTGGCCAATAGTCCCATGTTGGCCAATAGCTCCTGGGATTCTGGGAGCTGAAGTCCCTTGGCCCTTAAAGGGGAAAGGTTGCCTACCCCTGGGTAGGGTGATAGGATGCAGCCTTGTCTGACTCCTTTGCCCAGGATAGATTCAACCAGAGAAGCCAGGACCATGTATCTGAAAGAGCTGAGCAGGGTGGTTGAGGTTAGGGTGACTTGGAGGTTTCACATTTATAGAGTTGCCATAGGTCAAAGTCAACTTGGAGACAGTTAATAACAACAAAATAGCATCTTTAGCAGTCACTTATCAAAAGACTTCAACCTTGTGTTTCTCCTGTTGCTGTTTTGCATTTCAATCCTTGATGGAACACACCTTTTTCAGTGATGGAGTGGTGGTGGAAAACATTAAAAAAAAATGTGACCTCTATCAACAATTGAAATACAAAGCAGCAACTGTAGAGAAACAAAGTTGTGTGATAAGTACTTGCCATGTCATGCTGGGATTGATGTATGAATGTGGTTTTCAGTATCTATACCAGACTTTGAGATACCCTTTGCAAATCAGGAAGCATAGCCGGACAGTTCATGGTGAAGGTATTTATTTACAGGTGATAAGGAGATGACTATATACAGAAGCAGAACATAGTTCCAGGATAGAAGTAAACACTCTCTTCCTCCCAAGTAGCTCACAGGAACACAAAGCTAAAACTAGAACTCTCACAATACTCACAAACACCAATTGCAACTGCATTTTCCATGACTCCACAACTATGACCCCCAATTGTTTACATTAGTCTCAGCCTTATATACTCTTGGCTGATGCAACCCTCTATTACATGGCATAATGCATTACATCATTCATGCTGAGTCAAACATCTATACATATACAGGTGCAGTGTTCAATACACGAGTAAGTGTCTGGCCACCTCAAGGACATCTATCACCAGAGGTCCTGGCCTTGTCACACAAACCACACACACACAATGACTGTGTAGTTCTGCATATCTAAATTCAATTTGGTGACATGCCAAAGATGCTATTATCCTGCTGTAACTGCATTTTACTAGCCTCATGTGATCATAATTTGACACATGTATCTATGGACTCTAACTCTTCAGTTAGCCATACCAACATGTTTTATGGTGGCCAGTTCTGTCAGAGAAATGCTTGATGGGACATGCAGTCAGACTAGAAATGGAAAAGACGTATGGGCAAATTTCCTGTGGGAAGAGATTTGGAAAAACATGTTTGGGGCAGACAAACAACAGGTGTCAACAACAATGAAACTGGAAAAAGAAAACACTAGTGTGTTTTGGGTAAAGGATCCTAACCAAAACACACTACGTAAGCATGGCTTGTCACATGGACAAGGACATCAGCAACATGGGTTGGGCTGGAAGACTGGGAAAATGGGACTCAGCCAATCATCTGTAATGTACACACCCAAGTGGGTGGTAGCTTGGAGGAACAACAAAATGCTTTGTCCATGTGTGCAGAGTGAGAGAGAGAGAGAGGGAGGGAGAGAGAGAGTTTGGAAGGTTTTGGTCATATTCTGCTGTGTGGTGTGTTGCTAGCTTTGTTTTGTAAATAAACAACTGCTGTAAATAATTCTAGTTGTAGAATAAAGATAGTTTTCTTAGACTACAACTGGTGTGTTTCCTGACTGCTGGAAAGGCTGGAGAGCTCAGGCAGTATCATCAAGATCCAGAGGAAAAGTCTGGAGGCGTGCAGGAGATGTCAGCTTTTCCTGTCAACTCTGCTGTTTTGTAACTGCAACACACATCATCCACCATCCACTGACACTTATTTAATCAAGATATAATTTTGGCTCTAAATTGCTCTAAATCTCAACTGGACCACAGAATTGCCTTGCTAGTTATTTTGATGTCTTTACAGTGCTATAACCTAGCAGGGAGGTGAAGACAAGGTAGTGATAGAGTACAAAGGCTTGGAGAGTGAGCAGGGAGAACTAGCCATTTGGGGGTAACATCAACCTCTCAAACATGAAGGCTTTGGTTTTATCTGCCACAGTGATAATTTTCTCTCACACCAAAATGGTTACTAGAAGTAGTCTCATTTTCTGCCCTTCTCTCTCTACTTGAAGCAACAATTTTCTTGCCAATTTCTGTTTAATAGACAGAGGAGGTCAGTGTTGGCTGGTAAAAAGGCCCCTTTACTCAACTGTTGTTCCCTCATTTAGTCAACTTGCAAAGCAGAGAAAAAAATTATAAAATCTATGTATGATTTTTCCTCTGGGATATTCAAATGTTTGTTAGAAGTAGATACACAAATTCTGTGGAAAAAAAATAGGTGTCTGGGGGTTCTATCCTATCCTACCCTATCCTGTTCCATTATCTTCATTCTGAATTTTAAAGAGTCACAAATATTAAGAGTTGGTAAAAACAGGACAATTACCATCAATCAGTTCCTGCACAATATTGCACAATAAAATGATAACCTCCACATCAGCAGATGCTTATTCAATTCAAAACTTATAAAATACTGGGCAGAGTTTTTAATTATTTAGAACTCTTTAAAGGGCAAAGAGAGCACAAAGGGACTGGACGGAGAAAAGTGGGCTATATTAAAGCTACAAAGCTACAGAGTTACAGTTCACTTTCACAGCTTTCATTTTGAGCATTAGAACTGTCCTTGTGTTACTCTTGGTGATATTTCAATCTGCTTGGCCCTCACGACCAAGAGCTTTTTAGTCCTGCAGGGGGGGGGGGGATGCAAATAGGGACTTCCCAGCTGGGGTTAAATAACACTGTAGATATAAGAGAAAGGCAGAGAATTTCACATCAGCAGTTGTGGCTGGTAACTTCTATGTCAGTGAATCCATTCTGGCTTTTTGTTGGCACGTTAAAGGCGTTACCCAAGGTGCTGAACTTATTTGGGTAGTGGGCACAGAAAACAATGAGAGCCAGTATGGTGTAGTGGTTTGAGTACTGGACAATAACTCTGGAGACCAGGGTTTGAATCCCAGCTCAGTCATGTAAACCCATTGGGTGGCCTTGAGCAAATCATACTCACTCAGCCTCAGAGGATGGCTATGGCAAACCCACTCTGAAGAAACATGTCAAGAAAACCCCATGACAGGTACACCTTAGGGTCACCATAAGTTGGAAATGACTTGAAGACACACATCAAGAAGAACAATGTAGAAAACAACTGTCACCACTGGATCTCAGGATGCTTGTTTCAGTAAAAACCCTTGTGTTCATCACAATACATAGTCATGTCAGTGTAAGAAGTTGAAAAGATACTGTTATTGAATTGCAACACATTGAAATTAGAACATCTTTCCCCTTTCCCAAAGCTAAATTCTGTGGAATACTGGGTGGGCGGGCTGTACATCTTTGAAACATCTAGATTAAACAAATGTTGATAGAATTCAAACACATCATTTAATTTTGACAGTACTGATGTGTAACTAGAGTGTGTCTTCATTTTCAGTGTTGTACGGTAAGGCAGATTCCTTTCAAGTATTCTTGCCCCAAATGCCAGGAAAATTTGCCTGATGAGCATTTTGTTCAATGTATTAAAGTTTCCATTAAAAAAAAGACCTCAAGTTACTGAATATTTCCTACACATCTATTTATTTGCAAGTATGTAGATTAAGAATACATGGAACAAAAAGCACAAGTGTTTTATTTATTTACTTTATATCCTTTCTCCCATCAGAGGATTCAAAGTGGCCTACAGTGTTTTCATGGCTGTCCGGCCTCTTTCAAAGCTGCTATACCCACAGCAATACTTGTGGCTTTTCCAACACTACCTTGTCCTTTCTCTCCTAGGATTGTATTGTCCATGCATCTTCATGGAGCAAGCAATGTGATTATACAGATGGGAAGAGATTAGGGTGGTGTGGTGTGCCTCTTTCATCTTTCTTGGTAATCTGTGTCTTTTTTTACAGAAAGGAAAAATCCTATATAATGATAAGGAAACATTTGCCAGAAATCACCCATCAATGTATAGTGAGTGACTTATGTTGTAAAATAGGGGTATGAGCCCTGTGTGAGCTTCTATTCACAGAATGGGATGACAGAATTATTGAAGGAGACATTTTGAATACTCCCTTTGCAGGTAATAAATTAGAATATTTATATGATGTGCTTTTTTCAGCATGAAGGGAAACTTTTGTTTTGTCTCATTCTGAAAGAATTAAAAAAGGCACCCTTACATGCACATATAAACACACACACTACACCTCAAAACCCCAGACAGCTTGCTCTGACACCAGTTTGTCCTGCAGAACCTGTAAAACAAGCCCTGTGGCTCCACACTCTATGTTATACCCACCTTCTCTGACCTTCTCCAGAATAGCAGAGATTATTGATCAACATTTCAAAACTCCCAAGCAGTTCTGCCTCTTTATTGTTTTAATAAGAACAACACTATAAATCATACAAGTTGGAGAAAAACATCAACATATTTGGAAAATGACCACATTCTCAAATAAATAAAGAGAGAAACAGTCCCAAAGAGTTCCATTTATGTACCAAAAATATGTCATATTTGGTAAATGAATAACGCAGTGAACAAGAGATAGCCACTTCATTTCCTCCTCTCAGGCCAGTCTCTGGACATGGGCCATCAAGCCAGTTCCAGCAAGCTGAGGAGAGAAATGGTCATGCCAGCCCACATGCAGCTTGTTTGGTGTTCCAAAGAGGAGCAAACTAAATGGAAACTCATTAGAGGGCAGATCAATGATCATCTACCCACATATTTGGAAAGAGAAATTGGATTCTCCCTAGGTGACCTTGCTCGGAGCACTTAGTCTGATGTACCCATATATTCCAACCTGCCCCTATGATGGGTGCCAGTGAAATGCATACTACTTTAACTGTCTGCAGGAAGCACCCTGTCAATATATTTATTTTATATTTTTTTAACATGTCTATCCTGCTGTAACTCCACTAAGTACTCAAAGAACAAAGCAAAGAGAAATAAAAATGAAACAAACAGCATGAAAACAACATTATAAACAGAATTTGGAAGAACCTTTTAGCAAATTAATGTAATAGTGTTACCTATATGGAAAGTAACATGCTAATCATTAATTGTCATGTGGTATGCTCTGCATATTGCCTTAGCAATGTATTAGTAATGCATTACTAATTAGTCATGTGCTAGTTTAACCAATTTCAGTTGCTGGTTTTTTTTTAAGAAAATCCTTTGAAAAGAAAAATGGTTTTAATAATCCCCTCAAATGACTCTGAGAAAACAATATTTTAAAAGGGTGAGGAAATATTACTCACTAGCTGTGTACAAACAAGTTACATGTTGCTCTATTATTTCACAAAACACACTTTGTTGTCTTCCTTACCACAAGAATTATTTTTTTACTTTGTTTACTTGTAACATAAATTGTAACCTATTACTTCCATGTTCCTCTTATAAAAATAAAATCACCAGACTGTCAAGGAAAAGAATCTATCCATAGAAAATACACAGTGAGAACTTAGGGCAGAACAGAGAACTTTAGAACCAACTGTATCCTTCCAATTGGAGTTGATGTTTAGTTTCTCATGCTTGATAGCATCACCAGGCCTCTCCTGGGTCTCACATTTTGGCGATGAAATCTCAGTGCATGGGATATTTTTCATTTGGCAATCCTAGAGAAGGCAGTCTTTAAGAAACTTGGATCTCAGGTCAGTTACTTATTTACTGATAAAATCAAATACAGTGGAGTTAGTTGGCCTGCCCTCGATAGTAGTGCAGGATCAACATGAGAAGTTTCCAGAGTGAGATATACTTTTCAAGAGCAGTCTTATGTAGGGAATGTAACACTTTTTCTTCTCTCTGGGTTCATGTTGACTGGTGATTTGATCCAATTTGTTTTGCACCATTTAATGCAATAGTATTTGAATTGATATTTCTTGTAACTTAACACTTTAAACTTTCTTCTGAATAGAGAACATATGTCGGTATTTTGAGGCACTGAAGGCCACAAAAATGGCCCTGGCGCTGCCTGTAGCCTGTGGACCAAAATTTGCCAACCCCTGCTCTAAAGACTTTGTGCAAAAGCAGTAAGTTCCTATGGGTGGGATAACTAGAACCTGCATTGTGCAGCACTACCTAGAGCAAAGGAGGAGTACCTTAGACTATGGGGCTAATTCACTCCTTAGATGTTCTCCATCCAACCCAAGGACTTTAGAAATAACAAACTAACTTAAAAAATGAATATTATTTTTTTTAAAAAGCAATGGCCTCCAGTTTGCCACACATACCCCAACCAGGAACATTTTGCAGGGAACAGAAGCTCTTTTTGTAGACAAGCCATATTTTGCATAGAACTGCTGAATTTGTTTGCACACTTGCAATATTCTGCATGATTGAAAGCTGTTGTGCTGGGGCATTTGCATCTCTTCCCACTTTTGCTTTAGCTCATCCCATGCCCTTAGCCCACTGACAGGTAGAATCTGCCCCTTGAGATCCTTCCCAAATTGAAATTCAGACCTGGACTGCAAAATGTTTTCCATATCTATCTAAGCAAAGTTCCGTGGAAATGTGATGACATTTTCTGTTCTAAATTTTCTTTCAGGTCAATGAATTCTAGAGCTTGGATATAACATATTACAAATAATAATGTTACCCAAAGGTGTGTATATATTACACTAGGAAGGGCAAAGTGAGGGCTTTGATCCTCAAATATGAATTCTACCCCCAAAAGAAATATGAATTCTACCCTCAAAAGAAATTTGCCCTCAGATTTACAGCATGCCAGACTGTAAGGCACTAAAATCATACTCTAACCACTAAAACCATTTTGTATATAGTGTCTGCCTAAACATGGAAGATCTGTCTTACTCTTATATCATTAACACTCACTAAAATACAGAACAATTGTTTCCTATTCTCTATTTACTGTATTCTCATTCCCTTGGTAACTCTGCATGCCCCCTTTGCATTGGATATCTAAACTTTGGGGTCAAGTAGGAAACAGTGGCCTGAAGCTGCTGGCTTGTTGTTTTATTTTTGCCCCCACCATCCATGTGCACTGTCACAAGAACACACCACTGGTGACTTCCTGCTGCCTAGATGCTAGATGCCCCCTTTGATTGTGCACACAGTCCACCAGGACAGGGCATCAAAGCAGAGGTGTGCTCAGTAAAATATTGGCAATGCACAATCCTGCTCTCCTACATGCCCCCTTCACCCCATGCTCCACCTTGGACTGTCTGGTTTGTGTATGTTGTACATATAGCCAATGGAGGTATCACACTTTTCCTTTTTTGCATTGCTGCCCCGACCTCTGGCTCTGCCCTTTTTAAATGTGCATATATTCCAGTGCATTTATATGCTGCTTTAGGGTTAGGGTTAGAGTTAGATTTGACCACTCCTTTGGGACCGGTCTTGTGTTGAGGTGTTTATATGCAGGGTCGAAGGTGTGCATTTTTCCAGAAGGAGCTGTTTATTTCAGCTTCTTTTTAGTCCTGCTTTTGCCCTCTTAGTGTGGGTGCATGCCTTTGGGGGCATGTGCCATCTAAACACCATGCCCACAAAGCAGCCTGAAACTATTTCTTTTGGCTTGTCTGTCTGAGGCCTTTATTTCTAATTACTACAATGCTAAACATTTGGGGACTGAAGGAAAGTGGGGAAGGCAGAATTCTTATTTGGGGGATAACTCTCTTATTCCTCCCCCTCCCCATTGCTACACCCTTGGTGTTACCTGCTGTAACAGATATTTGGGGCTAAAAGGGTAAGAATGATTCTTTTGCAAAATAAAATAATGCCTAGTAACATAGGTATGGTTTTTTCCATGTAAAAATTATGGGGTCACCATACATAGACAGCTGACTTGAAGGCACACACACATACAATAAGTTTCACTGATGGCTTATCTAAGGGGAAGATTTTGAGAGGACACTCCCATTTTAACCTATATTCTTTTAGCTTAAAAGAATCTAAAAAGTAACAAGCCAACAAATTGTACTTTTCCAAGCTGCTGCTGCCACTGTCACCTCTTCCTCCTTT
>CM034701.1:208089767-208103677 GCA_020142125.1 Phrynosoma platyrhinos
AGTCAAATGATGTGTACTTAACTGAAGTAAGCCTGAGGTCAATAGCATCATTCACTGACTCCCCTTTAGGGTAAGATACATTATGAATTAGCCTAAATTCCCCAGGGACTTTTTTAGGCACTACACCCAATGGGGATAAGCGCAGTGTGGGGATGGGCAGCTGATCATGGGGTCCCAAGATTCTCTCTGCTGCTATCTCCTTAGCTAACTTATCTCTTACCACATTCGGCAATTCCCTCACAGAACAAGCATTGGGTGCAAAATGATAAACCCTGGGGCCTGTATAAGGAATATGAAAACCTACAGCAAAACCTTGAAACAAATGTAAAGCAGCCTCTCTGTTAGGATAAACTTTTAACCATGCTTCCATGATATCCAATTTAATTGGTGACAGGGCCTTTTCCCCCAGGCAACACTGGCTGTGAGACAGCATCCCCTCCTGTTCGCTTACCTCTAACACAGGTATTTCCAGAGTGGCTACCCCCACAGGTGTTGCACTTGTGGTCAAACCTACAGGGTTGTCTTTTACACTTGCCAGCATTGAAGTCCCAGCATAAACCAAACTGCCTTTTTTTCTCCTGTGGCAGGCCTCACATTCGGCCCTCTTGGCAAGGTAACCATGGGGACAAAGCCATTGTCACACCTGCTCAAGTGGGAGGCCCCCACCATAACATCAGCCCAATGCTCAGACTGCACATGTCTCCAAGGTAAGGAGCGATCCTGCACCAACCTCATCCTAAATTGTTCAGCATATTGGAGCCAAGCTGCACCCCTTGAATTATGGTTGCAATTAGTATACGCTTTTATCATGATCTGCTGATATTTAGAAAAGTCAGGAGATCTAAGAGGCTCTTTTTCTTCAAAAACACCCCTGTAAATGGTGAAGCCCATAATCCAATTTACAAAATTGTGTTCAAGCTTAGGGTGTTTGAGGGTCTGAAACTCTTTAGGCAAACTAAAAACAATCCCATCCTTCACCATAATCCTGGGCTCAGGATCCCTGAAAGTTAAAGTAAATAAATCAATGTATTCACCCTTCCAAATCCTTTCTTTAGTGGAGAGAGGAAAGTGAGAACCAAGGGGTGTAGACATACCAGCGTAAGGAGTAGCTTCCACATTCCCAACTGCTCCTGGCAACAGAGGAGTACCAGAAATAGGCACCACTCATGTGGTACTAGCAACAGCCAAAGGCTGACCACCCTGTATCGGCATCTCAGAGATCTGTGAAGTTGCAGGTGCCTGCCCAGATGCACTGAAAACCAGAGGGTTAGGTCTTTCCACAGCCGCACCCTGCCCAACCTCGCTACCTGGAGCCCATACCAAGGCAGGCCAATTAGCAAGTTCAGTATTAGGACACAAACCTGAACCTGAAGCTTCCTGGGAAGCTTCACCACCTGACTGCAGTGGTCCCCCAAAGTGTGGCCCCGCAACAGCTTGGGTGTCCAAAGCAGCAGAGACAGCAGCAGTTTGATTGCCTCACTGATCACCACCGGTCTGCTCTATTGCACCACCTGGAAGAACCACCACCTGTAAGAGGTTGTATAAATCAGCCATAGTAGGCTGCCCAGACACAGGGGGAACCATGCCCTGTGTCACCAAACTGGGAACTCTTTGTAAGAGGTCCCACACATCAGCAATAGTGAGGTGCCCAATTCCACTGCCGAATCCACCAATGGGCCCGGTGTTGCCATGGCCCGCTGAGACTCAGGTACCACCACCGAAGAAGATGCTTCAGTGTTCCCAACGCCCGAAGGGATGGCACTCGAAGTGGAGGCAGTAGCCTGTAGTTCTTTCTGTGGAAGTTGGTTGCAGAGCGCCACACAAGCCTGAACAGCTTTCCCCAGTTGTGCAACTTGGGCGACTATCTCATCCTCTCTGCTGCTAGACTTAGAAAGCCTTTTAGAAACAGAGTGACCTGCAGTAGATGCGGCAGAAGCCGTGCGCCGTTAGATTGGGCCTTACTACGTGGCATCCTGAACTCAGTGGAAACAACACGGGCCCCGACAAAATCACCCAACAGAGGATGATTACCATCAGGCCTTAGCAGGCCACCCTTTCCCAAGTCTCAAAAGAGACACCACAGCCAAGAGCATCACTGGCAACCACCGTGGGAAAGGTATCCACCGAGGGTCCTACGCGGAGCCCTCACCCGAAGACAGCCATCTTCACAACTCACTGCTGGGGAGAAGTGCAGCCAACACTCCCGGACCAGCGGTGGGTCCCAACCTTACCTGATTGAGTGACCGGGGCATCTCTGGGCCTGAAACAGGTACCGGGTCCATGCACCTGGTGAAGATGTCTCCCGCAGAGCCCTCCTCGGGTGTAGACCCCCAAGAATTGGGGATGCAGAAGTTCAACAGGCCCGGAAGGCTGGCCCGAAGGCCTCACTCGCTCTCCCCCCTCCGGGATGCTCAAGGACATACCTGAGCCCCCCGGAGCAGCGAGATAAAGTAGTACAATTAAATTAGGCAATAGCTGAAACAGCAAAAGCCAAAAACGTGCAAGGCCGAAGCTGAGCAAACCAAAAGTAAAGAGCAGAGTGATGTTACTCTCTCTGTTTCAACTCTAAAATGGCTGCCTGCACATGGCAGCACAGAGCTATGAATAACAAACTCTCACCCCAATTCTCGCAAAACCCTAAACTTTGCAAGACTTGGTTTTAAGCAAAACTTATTGGGTAAGGTACGCAGGTGTGTTTATGTTTATTCTCCTGCATGCCTTGACCAACCAGGCATCTCCTTTCCTTATTTGGCCAGCACAACAAGAAACCCCTCCCGACTCATCCGGGGGTGTCTTTGTTCTTCTTGCCAAACTGCTTCTTCCTTTTTGTTACTCTTCTCTGGTCGCATCTTCTCTCTGATAGTGTTTCTTCCTACTGAAAAGAAATATAACTAGACAAAATTCATCAGAACAAAATAAAATGTACAGTCTGTCAGTATTCCTTGACAAAATATGAAATAAACACATATATATGCATTTTCCCCTTAGCTTTAAGGCTAAGATGTTATTCCAAACACTGAAATGAGAACCAGGTAGATCTAGATTATCCCTGTTTCTATTAATAAAAGAAATAAATAAAAACCAGTCTGTAATAAAGGAATCATCATGAAGTTCATTGCTTGAGTTGTGTTGTGTCAATTTTTCCAAGACAGCAAGAGACCACAAATTCTCATACCATCAGTCCAAAGTGAAATTGTGTAAGTTTTTTTCATTTTTGAGTAATCATGATATTAGCTGCTAGACATACAAAAAACTGATACTATTTTTTTTTTACTAATAAGCCTTTTGTTTTAATAATAAGCATTTAGTCTATAAATACTTTTATAGGGCAAATTGAAATAAAATTTTATTTATTTACTTGTTTATCATTTAAAACCTCCAATCATAAGCTTTGGACTTTTGGACCACACCACCACATGTAAAAGAAAGTTTTCCAACATTTGGCATACATCTGCTTATTTATATAACTGAGTTTCAGTGGAGTACTAGACCATCAATAAATCATATTAAAACATTGTTAATTTATTTTAGTTTATATTGATTTTAATGGAGAGGCTTTTCATAATGAGGACTATAAATCATCTTCTGTTACCAAACCTAGGAGTTTATCACAGGGGGAAATTGGGAGTCTAAACAATGATTACCCCATGAAAATGATGCAATTATTAAAATGTGTTTAAAATAACATTAACGCAAGTGTCATTATCCCATGAAGAACCAGGAAATAGCCAGGCAAGAAACAGCAAAAAGTCATTCACAGGAAAATTCAGTGAATGAGTTACTGTTGTTTCTTGCCTGGTTCTTCATGGGATAATGGCACTTTAATCACGTGTCATCTCAACATTGTATGAAAACCATTTGCGCAATTGCACGCAAGTGCATGTTAATAACGGATTCTGCATGGGATAACAGCACTCTGCATGCTGACATCATGTGAACACCATCCTCTCAGTTGCTCGTTAATCACCATTTACACTTCCAATTTTCCCCTGTGTGATAAACTCCCTAGATCTTTTCCCCAAACTATTTTAAGCGCATTACATAAGTAGTATTGTCAATCAAAACAGAATAGATTTTTGATGTTAATTCAGCAGATTTTGAAATATCAGTGACTCAAATTTAATTAATAAATAAATCATTATAAGCCTTACTTCAGGATGAAACATAAAATGTAAAACTTGGCAAATTTGAAAGGCATTACCCAGTTGTTGACCATTAATCCTAATGTCCTTCAGATTTAAATAATTTCATATTATATTTGCCTTTCACAGACCCTGAAAAAGTAGGGGTAGCACCAAACATATCTAGAAGGTTACAAAACATTAGATGTTCCCAAAGACATTATCAGGTATAGCTCAGGCTTATGGAGTTCCAAAATTGGAGACAATCTGCAATTGATGCAATGTTTTTACCAGATCAGTTTTGTGTTGCATCTTTTCCACACTACATAATCATAGCACTTGAATACAACTTTAACTGCCATGGCAACATCTTAAAGAGTCAAAGTCTGTAGTTTGATCAAAGGCACCAGAGGAACTGCCTGTCTGAGGATCCCAAAAGGCCCCTCCTTAAATGAACAATCCCAGGATTCCACAGAATGCAGCCCTGTCAATTACAATGAAATCATAGTGTGAAGAAACCCCTAGTTTCTCAGGGGTGCTGAAGACAGAAAATTAAGAATCATGTTTCAGAGACAAGGTCATATGTGTGTGATCCCCATATAGGCCAGGAACTGTTACTTTAAAAAATAATTATGTTTTGGATCATATGATCTTCACAGTCCCTTCCTACAGTTTCTGTATGGGTGACATACACTGGCAACTAAAATTTTGTGTAATGGAATATATTTCAGAAGAAGGAATTAGCAAAACCACCTTGCCTAAGAAAACTAAAATTCATGGGGTCTCCATAAGTCTACAGGTGAGTTGAAAGTACATGCAGTGGCCTCTTGTTATCCATTGGGGTTTTGTTCCAGGACCCCCCTCCCCCCGTGGATACCAAAATCCATGGATGTTCAAATACTATTAAATACAATGGCATAGTAAAATGGTGTCCCTTATATAAAATTCAAAATCAAGGTTTGCTTTTTGGATTTTTTATATAAGCTGTGGATGGTTGAATCCATGGATAAAAATATGAATAGATACGGAGGGCTGACTGTACACACATGATGTGGAATAATAGTGTTGATAGTATGACTGTTCTATGTATCTGTTCCAATGAAGAGTTATATTTGGGACTTATGTCTGCCCCTTGAACTCCAATACACTGGTGAAGCAGAAACTAATGAAAGCACAGAAGAGAACGCAATTCCATCCCCTTATTGCCTAAATAGCATGCTTGTTATGGGTGTGACACTTAGCAGCTGCCATTTGTTAGCATTTTGCAACTTCAGTTCATTAAATCACATGTCCATGATCCTTGCACCAAACAGATGAATTGTTCACTGCAAGCTTCAAACCTTGATTCTCTAAGCCCAGAGTTCCCCTCTGTTTTCAGGTTCCGAAAGGCACCTCATCTTTTCACCAAAAGCAGATATGCCAGGAGACCTGATTACAGGCCTGACATATTTCATCTGATTTGGCCTTAAGTCATGAGGCTTTTTGTTGAGTAAATTATATTGGATCCAATTCCACTTATGACTGATAATCAGCCATGAAGAACAAAGAGGTGATTATTCAGATCCCATGGGCACTTCTAAAAATATATTGATGTTGATGTAAAAACATATTGTAGTGTTTCAACTTATATGAAATTGCGAACTGTCAAAAGAAACATGCACTGAATGTTAAAAGCATCTGCCTGGGTTTCTAAGAAGTCTTCATATTCAGTCATCTACTTGCATACTATCTCCTTCTTTTCTGGAAAGAGAAGCCAGAAGCTATTCCTCCTTTGCTCTATAATTATTTCCTCAAAATGCTTTGTAGTAGCATTCTGCAAGTGTGAAGTTTACACCCAGATACATCACTTAAGCATTTCATGGTTATTTTTTAAGTGGGTTGTTTTGTATTTCATTTCTAGATGTATACAGTTATTTACAATGTATATATATAATTTTAAACAACTACCTACATTGTTTAGAGTGTATATATAATTTTATAATATCTGCTTTCCATGTCTTCTTTCATATTACTGATGTTGCAGCATGCAGACAGTACAAGAAACGAAAAGATGCTTTCACTGTCAGCTCCAAAAATACTCCATAATAAAAATGCTATGGGGAAATACTATATAGTTGGCCCTCCATATTTCAAACCTCAGTGAATACCAAGGGCTCACAATACTTTCATTTGAGAGACTGCAGGGAACAAATCTTTGCCTTCTTTGCTATGGCAAGATTTCAAGGACCTATGGAATGATATCATGTTTTCTTTTTGTTGAGAAAAATATATCAGTTCCTTCAACCTTTGCTCATAAGGCATGCTTACTATATGCTTGACCATTTTCATTGCTGTCCTTTCAGTGCCTTCCAGCTAGTCCACCAAATTGGAACCACAGCAGACAGAAATGAAAGCAGTAAACCAAGTGATGCATGATATGTGTAGAATACAATAGAACAGTTACTTTTCATGATGTGGAAACTAAGGTTTTATTAATGTAACCTAACATTGCAGTTGTCCTCTTTGCATCTGATGTCTAGCATACAGTTCATCAGACCATAACAACATAGAACTTACTTGGGGAAGAGCAGAATGTAAATTGAATAAATAGTAAATTAGAAGAGGAAAAAGAAGGGATATGCTGGGTCAAACCAAAACCCTACCTAGTAAGGGATTCTATTCAGACAGTAGTCAACCCATTGCCTATGAGCTCCATTTCAGATGGATGTCTGCAAAGCAAGAATCCTAGAATTGTGTCTGAGGGCTGATGCAGATGGCCCCTAAGGGGAGGCTCTGTGCCACCCTTGGGAGTGTTGGATTGGGGCTGCAGCAATGACACGCCGCGGCCCCAATCCAGCTTTTTGCTGCTTCAAAAAGAGCTGGCAAATGCTGCTCCTTTGGAGGGGTGGCAAAAAGCCACCCTTAGCACTGCCACCACAGCTCTTTTTTGCCCTTTGGTGCAGTGTGTCTGCATGCTGCACCAATGGGGTGCCCTGATGCTGCGTGCTGTGCAGTTGGGTGCACAGCGTGATGATGGCATTGAGGCTGCTGACGTGCAGTCACCCTGCCCCAGTTCCACCCCCAGGCCAGTCATTTTAGCCAGTTTGCATCGACCCTAACTCTCTCTCTCTGTGGGCCTGAAAGTATAAGAATAAATGGAAGCATAGGTAATATTGTGGATTGACTAAAGACAGAAATTTACATTTTTCTCTGTTGAGTTTCATCATCATGTGGAATTTTTGTCTCTCAATATATCAAGCACATTTTAATTTTATTCTTGCTTTCTGAGATGTTAGCTTTCATTTTCAGTGTTGTAACATCTACACATTTAGTAAGCATTCACCCATTTTTTCACCTAAATCAGAACTGGGAAACTTGTGGTGGTCCAGATGTTGTTGGACTGAAACTTCCGTAACTTCTTACCCATCCTAAGTGGCTATGTTGGCAAGAGCTGATGGGAGTTGTAATCCAACTGCCTAGTGGGCCCCATACAGAGTTCTGGAATACCTCTCTCAAAATTTTCTTCTGCCTTGGAGGAATCATGAATGAGCACCCCAAGTATAGTTTTTCCACCAGCAGTATACAATGTAACAATATAAACCTAACCCACATATAGCCAGTTTTCTAATCTAAATATCATGGGGCATCTTGTCAAATGTGTTGCTGAAGTCAATATATATTATGTCTAAGTAATTGCCATAAGCCATCAAGATAATAAGATGACCTTAAAAAGAGATTAGCTTAGATTTATCTTTATCAAATTTAATAGGGCATGCTATTTCCAAAGTATTTACAAATTTACTCTTGTATCATTTGGTTCTGGTATCTTCACTGTTATCAAGGCTAGACTTCCTAGATCACCTTTCTCCTCTGTTTTTTTGTGATCAAGAAAACACTTCCATGTGGTCTAGTGTTTTCATGGGAACAAGTGTATATAATATTTAATCACAACAGACTAACACTGCTATTTCTTTGAAAAATAGTGTAATATTTTCTACTCCAATGGCCTTGAGTAACCACAGGGTAGATTCCAGCTGAATATTAGAATAAACTTTTATTGACTGAAAGAGCAGCTAGACAATACAGCCAAATACCAACATGAAGGAGTGGGTGGACTTTCCTGTGCTGGAGATCTTCAGGTAGAGGTGAACAGCCATCATCTGGGGATGTTTCAAGCTTTGGTTTCAAGCAGGGGTTGAATTAGATAGCCTACAAGATCTACTCCATCCTTATGATATTCCAGTGGCAGCTTGTGGCTCCCATGTCAGTAAATCTACTCTGAGAGGCAGTCTGAACTTTAAAGGAGTTACCCAAGCTGCTGAACCCTATTTGGCAAGATCCCTTTTACGATAAAGTTTCCTTCATTAACATGGGAAAATAATCACAATGTTTCAACATTTCACATGTTGTCTAAAAGTGTTGCATCCACTTGTTCTATGCTTTCTTTATATTAAGTATGGGGGGGTGTCCCTCAAAATATTTTAGGGTTGCAATACTCACCATCTTTCACAACTAGTTAAGCTGGCTAGGAGTGATTGGAGCTGGACTCCAGGAATATTTTGAGAGCTGAACATTTCCCTCCCTCTTACTTTGTACAGAAAGAAATCTGCTAGAAACATGAAATGACCACAGCAGCCAGCCAATTCAAATGCCAGGAACATGAACCAAATCAGTACAAACAAGTGACCAATAAACAGCAACCATGAAGAACTACCCACAAGGTATGCAAAGTCTTCAGCAGCGAGGTGCCTCCTGTTGAAGCAAAGTGCAACTCCATATAAAGGGATTCAAAGTATGAAGTCACTTGTCAAACATTTGTTTGCTCAGGGAGGAGATGCAATTCAGCTGATAGGGTGACGGAATAAATTGATATCAAGAAGAGCATATTGCCTCCTTGGGGCGTGGAATGAATGTGAATTACCATTCCCAGTTCAGCCCTCTTGGAATTATTTATAAAACAGCTGATCATGTCTCTGTTCCTCCCCCACCTGTTTTACTCGCTCACTATAGCCTGAAAGTAATTACCTCCTGCTTTCATTCTACACTCCAATACATGAAGGTGTGGCAATAACAAGAACTAATTCACGTTCAAGTCCACCAAAGCAAACTCCTAAAAATCTCTTTTCTAAAACCAACTATTTTCTTTCTAAGTACAAATGGAAACCAAGCCTTATGCAGCCTCTATTTATTTAACAAGGTGGGAAACCACAGTAAAGAATCATGCATGGAAAAGAAGGGCAACAGAAGGGAAATCCTTCCCTATCTCCATCCTATAACCTCTGTGCAATAACATGAGACTGTTGAACTCTGGATTTAAAGTTGCCCTACAGCTCTGTCTTCTGAAATGTGGGATTAGCACAGGGTTGCCAAGTACAATCCAGGATGGCTCCTGTGCTTAGCTGTAGAGAAGTGGGGATTTCAGCAAGTGTTGCCTGTCACATAAATAGTACCTAATGAAATCCCCTCTTCTAACCAGATAATAAATGAGCAGGAGCCCTTTCTTGGATTTCACTGGTCAAAACTAGATTAGCAATGTTCTGTCCACTATACCAGAATAGCTCTCTGTGACCTGGATGGAGTCTGAAGTTGCATAGTGGTAACTCTTGAAGTGCTGAGGCACAGGTCCCACATAGAAACCAAAAATGCAAATGACTGTCTTGAGTCATATCAACAAATCAGGGGCCCTTTCACACTACACAACTGTAACATTTTGATTCCATTTAAACTAACATGATTTCATCCTATGGAATCCTGGCATTTGTAGTTTGGTGAAGCATTTGAGCACTCTGGCTAAGAATTCTAAATATTCCTCCCTAAACTACAAATCCCATAATTCCATAGGAAGGAACCATGGCAGTTAATATGGAATCATAATGCTGTAATTGTAAACTGTGAAAGGTCTCCTAATCTAAGAGCCCTGGTGGTGCAGTGGTTAAATGCCGGTACTGCAGCCACAACATTGTGAGTTTGATCCCAGGGGTCACACTGCAATCATGGCAGTCTCCACTCCATATCCTGTCCTAAAGTCAGTTTGAAATGGATCCAGATAATTGGTTTCCTCCAAGACAGCTTGGAGCTGAAAAGCAACAACCCTCTCGATCACCTTGCTCAAAAAAGGTAGCAAAGAGATTGGCCTATAGCTGTTCATGTCCAGAAGGTCAAGGGAAGGTTTTTTTCAGAAGCGGCTTGACCACCACTTCCTTCAAACAAGATGGAAGAAGACCTTTTCCAAGGTATGCATTGAAGATGTCCCTCAGGAACATCCTCAAGACATCTCCCCCCTGGATGGCCAGCCATGAAGGGTAATTATCACCCATTCGAAGGTCTCTTGTTTATATTCACAGCTAATCCATTTATTCCTCAGTTCTTGGGTGTATGAGTTGTTGAAAGGTTGTCTTTAACGTGTGTGTGTATTTCTCCAATAAATTCAACAATTAGTTTGAAATGCCTTGTCTCTCCCAATCTTGTTCCTAGCTACCTTCATATAAATAGGGATAAAGACCCCAGAGTTGATTAATTGAGCTAATTAGAATTCCCCAAAGTCAAGTTCATTCATAATATTTAGTGGAGTAGAATGTGGGCATCCCCTGAAATTTGAATGTTCCAAACTGCACAATTGTAATTGTTCAATTTTCAGATGTAAAGGTTAAAAGGAGCAGAGATTTGGCAGACACAAGACTAAAAAACAGTGTGTGCATTTCTTCTTGGGCTACAAGGGCTTGGGTCTATCATGGGTTGGCTGATCCCGTTTCATCATTTGGTTGGATGTTCTGCAGACTGTCTCTGGCTTGGCACCAATTGTGGGTTTCCAATCACCCCTGGGAGTGGTGTCAACATAGATTCCTGACTCCCTATTTTTATTTTTTTGCTATAGTGCGTAGGGAGAACAGGTGCTAGGATTCCCTTCCAGCCCACCCCATAGTCCAAAACCCCAGGTTCAAGTCCAATAATCCCAATAAGGAGAGCAAAGAAGAGTGATAGAGTGATAGCCAGTCTTGACTGAAGGGTGGTTAGTTGCAGGGGGAAGAGATGTCTCACTATTATGGTGGTGAACCCTGCTCCCTTGATCAGAGGACTGTAAAGCCAGTCAACATCCTGGTGGGCACCCCTTTTCAAGGTGGAAGAATCCTTGATTGTTGGGTGGTGGTAAAGCCATAGTGCAGTGGATTCCTCCCAATTGTAAGACCCCCACAAGGAATTGAGGAAGCCCTGTTTGTCTTTCTGAATCAAAGTAGAGTTATTAAGATTACTCTGACAAACAAAGCTTTGACAGGGGAGGGAGAAAGCCCAGTTTTTGAGTGCCAGGATCATTGTTGGGCCTAGCTAGGAGACAAAGATATGCATTGATTCAGCCGTCCACTGAGAACTCCAGTGGTACTGTCACACTAGAACTCCCTAGTGACAAGGATCAGTGGATCCAGCCATTTTTGGTCAGAACTAGCTGAGGGATAATCCATAGGATCACAGCTGCAGTGTGGCAGGACCCTCCAATGTGAATGGGTGAGCAATTTCACCCTATTGTGAGTTGGAATATGGGGAAGGTGTCCCCACACATGTGAGATATATCCTATTGAGTTGGAACATGGGGAAAGTGTCTCCGTGAGAGAGAGCAATACCTTAGGATTCCTGGAAGAGGTTTCCCATAGAGTTAGGAATGAAGGGTATCACGATCAGATGGCTAACATGTCATCAGCCACAGAAAGGGTGTTCAAGGAGAACAAGCCCTGAGACTGCTTAGAAAAGTGGATTTTGAGAAATGGACCTAATCCCTGGAAAACCACAGGCTTTCTATCAGAAGATACTTTTGCCACCCTGCTTGAAGTGTACAACACTAAAACAGAGGAACTAGGTCATTAAAAGGGGTACCACAAGCAGAAAAGGACAGATGGGACTTTGGATGCTTGATCATGAAGCAACCCAAGAATATCAAATACTAAGACAAGATGCAGACACACTGAAGTTTTGGATCAAAGATTTCAGCTGCCACGGCATTAATGGGATATGGAATGGGCAAACAGCAAGCCCCCACTACAAGTCAGCACTATCTTAGATCTCATCCAGGCATGTGAAAACCAGGAGGAGGTGGATGGGATCATGAGTATGAGATTCTTAAAGCAACACTGGCTGACTGTAGACCAGGCAAATTGATTCCTCTGTCAATTGGAGGAGGATCAATTACAGATCTCAGCCATCCACAGGTGTGCTACCCTAAAAGCCCCGATGGCCCTCTTTCCCCTCACCACAGATCCATGGGTGGTAGATTTTCCTGAGGTGTGGATCAAGAATAAGATTGAATGCGGCACAGTTAAGGATGCATATGTTTTGATAGAGGGAAAAGATCCACCTTCTCAAAAGCAGACCAGGTATCCCAGAGAGGAAAAGGAAGGGATTGCTAAAACCATAGAGAGATTACTGAAATGGAATGTCGTCATTCCAATGCAGTCCATTTGCAATTTGCCTCGATGGCCCTTTTTGAAATCTGATGGGGTCACATGGAGAAAGACTGTAGATTTCAGAGCTCTCAATGCAGTCACATCCCCAATAGCTCCAGTGATGGCAAAATACAATTAAATATTAGCAGCAACCACAGCCTGGGCCAAATACTATAGGTCATAGATTTGGCTAATGCATTTCATTCTATTTCACTACACGAGAGTTGCTATTATAAATTTGCATTTGAATTCAGGGGCATTCAGCATTGTTTCACCAGATGTGCCCAGGGTTTTCACTCCTTCTTCTATATGCCATTCCCATGTAGTAAAAATATGGAGTAAGTTGAACCCCGCATCACGTCCCCATGTACTATCATATGTGTATGACATATTGGTGCATTCTGACTAAGAAGAGAAAATCACAGACATCACTAGAGAAGTCCTGAGCTTGATCCAAGACACAGGATTCAAAGCAAACAGGGAAAAGGCAGAGCTAGTCCAGACCCAATCAAATACTTGGGATTAAACCTCTGAACAGACTTCAGGACACCGGACTCCCAGAGAATTGAAACTATAGGAAAGCTTCCAGCCCCAACTAATGTAGCATCAATAAGAGCACTGCTAGGAACCTTTAATTTCTCTAGAGAATTCATTGAGGCTTTTGCCATCAAAGCCAAGCCTTTGCATGCACTGCTAATGAATGGAGTCACTTGGAAATGGGGACCTGAACACCAAGAAGCTTTTGCTACATTGAAGAGAGATTTAACTCAAGCACCAGCTTTTGCCCATCCAGATATGAGCAAACCATTCAGATATGAGCCCATCCAGATATGAGCAAACCATTTTATATTCAGCTAGCAATCTTGGACAACAACATAGAAGCAGTCCTCTCTCAAACCTGAAAAACAGAGAGCTGTTGCCTATGCCTCCAAAAACCTGTCCGCCACTGGAAATCACATACCGTCCATATGAAAGAATTGCCTTGCCCTGGTGAAGGCATTGACCAGATGGGAATTCATAATAAGAGAAGCAAAAGTCATAGTCCAGGGGTAGGCAACCTTTCCCCTTTAAGGGCTGAGGGACTTCAGCTCCCAGAATCCCAGGAGCTATTGGCCAATATGGGACTATTGGCCCACACGGCTGAGGCTTATGGGAGTTGAAGTCCCTCGGCCCTTAAAGGGGAAAGGTTGCCTACCCCTGTCATAGTCCAAACTCCACAGACTCCCTTAATGTTCATACTGTCAGGAAAGACCCTTATTTTTCAGATTACATTTAATTGATTATTTTGGAAAAGAATTTTATTTACATGAGATGGTAAGAAATTATGTCATGAATAGTCCATATCAGATAAGTTCAGATATGATACAAGGATTTCATC
>CM034701.1:208114603-208138265 GCA_020142125.1 Phrynosoma platyrhinos
GGTTGTAAGGATAAGCTATCTACATCCAACTATCTACATAGCCTTCAACTCATTGGAGGAAAGGCAGGATATAAATGCAACAACAGTCATCCCTTGGTTTTCGTGAGGGATCTGTTCTGGATCCCCCTGCAGAAATGAAATAGACTTGAATGGGTACACGCTCCCATGCACAGCTTGCATGCACCATTTTAAGTCTCCCCTCTTGCCAGTCCATGTAAAGCGCAGAACATGGACTTCATCTCTGCAAAAACAGAGATTCCTTTAGAACACGAGGAGCCAAGAAGCCCCCATGAAAGAATAGCAGAACCCTAGAACTTTTCTGGATCCGTGCTGATAGGAATAATGTGTCCATTTGCATGCTTATTCTGCTAATTTTGTTTTTATTGTTCATTCCAAAGGCTGAATTTTCAAAACCATCTCAAATGACAAGAAGTTAGAAGACCAAGTGAAGTGAGATTTTTTTCTTAATGCATGGCCTTTGAAATATCTTAACCATATATCTCCAGGGGTGCTTAATTCACCCCAAAGTCAGGTCTGACCAGGGATTTTTTTGCTTTGTTTTTACTTTAGGACAAATTGGTAAAAATAAGGGAACAACATGACAAACAAGTCCCAAGTCCCAACACCCTGATATACAGTGCCTCAGAAGCCCTTCAGTTAGGGTGCTGCCTGGCATAAGAAGTAAGTTTTTGGGATCACTTTTACTGATTAATGGCTGTAAACATGAATCTCAAAAGTTATTAATTTGTAAGTCCAGCTTGTGATCTTGTAAATGTAAAACAGGACACCAGCCTTTGTTTTTTCCAGCAGAAACAGACAGTACAAAAATAGTATTTTTGGGGGGAAAGGGGAAAATCTTAACCATCTACATTCAGCCACTCATCTCCAGTTCAAAGATGAAACTTTTCAAAAGATTACAATGTAAAAATTGCCTTATTTATGTTTAGATGTTCAAAATAAGGGTAAGCTCTATTTTAATGAGAAAAATATTGTATCCAGGGGTTTAGTGGCTAAGATGCCAATTCTGATGATCAGAAGATGGGGAGGTTGGCAGCTTGAGGCCTGAGTGCTTCATGATGGGGTGAGCTCCCATCAACAGTCTCAGCTTCTGCCAACCTAGCAGTTCAAAAGCATGCAAATAAAGTAGATAAAGAAACACCCCTTTGATGGGAAAGTAACAACATTTGATGAAGTTATGCTGGCAACATTCATGTCAAGGGACTGCCTTTACCTTCCCATTGACTTACATCATGAATCAGGAGTCTCTAGCAAAGAAGTAGTTAACTGCAAGTCTCCAGAATTTGTTAGTCTGCAATTCCAGTTAGTCCTAACTAAAATAGTGAGTGGGGAGAATGAAAGCTTTCACAGTCCAATAACATCGTGAAGACTTCATAAGATAAAATGAATCCCTTTACTTTGTGGCTTATATGCCTTGCCATGTCTATTGGATCTGGGAAATATCTGAAATAAACTTCTCACACCAATGAAGAAGTTGTATATATTGAAAACATTAATATATTCAGTCTCCATCCCAATTTCTCATCTATCTATTCTGGAAACTTCCTAAAGTATACAAACTGGTGTATTCCTGCCCCTCCCCCAACTGTCCAAATTTAGCAAGGGTTTGTGATTCTTTCACGTAGAAAGTGTTACAGCCAAAAGTGAATTGGTAAAATGTTTCCCCTATATCAGTCTTGTATAACTTGGTGTCATCTCAGTGTGTTGGACTGCAACTCTTACCACCTAGTCTGGCATGACCAGAGGGTTGCTTCTGGGTGAAAGTTTCCTTGAACATAGTGGCCTGAATGGAGCTGACCAGCCACCATCTCTCTTATAGGGTGATCTCCGTCTGGGCATTGACAAAGGGAATGTGATCCTGTTGGTGATCTTGGACTTCTCAGTGGCCTTTGATACCATCAACCATGGTATCTTTCTGGAACGCTTGGGAGAGTTGGAAATCGGATGCTCTGCTTTGCAGTGGTTCCATTCCTACCTCTCAGGCAGATTCCAGATGGTGATGCTGGGAGACAGTTGCTCTTCTAAAAGAGAGATAAAATTTGGCATCCTCTAGAATGCCATCCTGTCTCCCATGTTGTTTAACATTTACATGAAGCCACTGGGTGAGATCATCTGGAAACATGGGGCGGAGTGTTATCAATACGCTGATGACACCCAAATATATTTCTCTGTGTCTTGGACTGATGCAGTGACTAAGGATGGCATCTCTCCTCTGAATGACTGTCTTGGGGCAGTAATGGACTGGATAAGGGAAAATAAACTCAAACTGAATCCAGACAAGATGGAGGTACTTGCTATAGGGACCCCCAACCCGGGAATGGAGATATGTCAGCCAGTTCTGGATGGGGTCACAATTCCCCTGAAGGACTCTGCCCACAGTCTGGGGGATCTCCTAGATTCGCTGCTGCACCTGACCGCTCAGGTGGATGTGACAGTCAGGGGTACCTTTTCATCAGCTTTGGCTGATTCGCCAGCTGCGACCCTTCCTGAAGGTGGGCGACCTAGAAACCATGGTACACGTGCTGGTAACCTCTCGACATGACTTCTGCAATGCGTTCTACATGGGGCTACCCTCGTGCCAAGTTTGGAAACTTCAATTAGTACAGAATATGGCAGCCAAACTGGTCATAGGAACTGACCACTAAACACCTGTTTTAAAATCTGCCAATTAGTTTCCGGTTGCGGTACAAAGCCCTACATGGTTTGGGTCCTGAATACCTGCAGGAGTGCCTTCTTCCACACAATTCACCCTGCACAATAAAGTCCTCTGAGAAAAATCTTCTGCATCCTAAAAAATCTAGACTGGTTGCAGTAACCCAGAGGTCCTTCTTGACTGCCACCCCTAGGTTATGGAATGACCTGCCGGAGGAGACCCAGAATACCCCTCCTCCCATGTATTTGCTTCCTCTTCTTCTTCTTCTTTGCAACTTCTATATTTTCTTATTGTATATTTTTATTTTTATGATTGTAATCTGCTTTGATTCCCTTTGGAAATAGGTGGGCTAGAAGTAAATCATATTATTATTATTATTATTATTATTATTATTATTATTATTATTATTATTATCTCATATACAGGCCTTTCCTCTGTATACACAATAACAGACATTTTGTTAGATTCAGACAAAGATGATCTGACTCTGATTTGTTTGCCTCTATAAATAAACAAACTGTGGGTTGGCTTTTTAACTAGAGAAAAAATGGTTAGAAAATCAGCTGATAGTCATGCTGAATTCATTTTCCTTCTTATAATAGGAGACAGTATTCTTCTTGGGTTTTGACTGAATAATCTTCTTGTGAAGCTGTAAAATTCCATTAACAGAATCTATATCTGAGCCATTTTGATTAAGTAGCAAAATATAATGTTCACTCAAAAATATTTAAAATACCCTGTATTCACATGAGAAGTGTATCACTTCAAGCCATACCTATTAATGGTTGCATCACCTGGACCAATAAAACAACTCCTGTTACTTATATTACCACATATTTTTTGTGGAACTCTGCAGATTTTAAAAGATTTAGACATGAAAGTTACTACATATTATATTTGGTTTCATCTTACAGTAAACTTGATTTGTGGTGTTAAATGGGAGGGGTCCAGTGTTTTTTGTTTTGTTTTGTTTTGTTTTGTTACCTTTTGAGTACAGAATGCATGCCAGAGTGTGAGAAAAGAAAATTCCTGCTATATATTTGTTTGAGGATAATTGGTCTAGCAATCATAAAGGTCTTTCATAAAGCTCTTGTTGTGATAATAATTGCTATTTATTGATGCATTGTTTGGGTTCACTGATGCAAAGCTACATTCAAACCAGCTGGCAGAAGTTGATGCTTCATTTGTTGCTCAGTCCTTTCAATTTTCAAAAATGTCCCAGCAAAATCACACACTGAAGACTCCTCAGGAAAGTGTGTGGTCATGTTTATGATAATAGCAGGGGAAAATGTAATAATAATAGGATAGTTGTAGAACAATTAGAATCTCCAGCTAGAGAGTCAGTACTGGGATTAGTGTTTATTGAACATCACTGGCATTAAAGTTACAGAATGATCTTTATAGGTAGAGGCCTCTGAAAAGAAGCAGTGTGGAAGAGGAACAAAGAGGAGCAAGAGGGCAGAAATGAAAGGTTGACAGGGTCAGTCATTGAGTTCTTATAGAGTCTTCTGACGCATCCAGGGTAGAAAGGCAGCTGCGTCATGAGCTGGCATTTCTGGTGTTTGGCTGGCCAGGTGAGTCTCCTGAAGGTGCTGACCCACAGTTGCTGCTTTGGTGGTTGGTTGATGTTTCAAGGGATCTTTCTGTTACATCTCCACTCAGGAGACTCAGAGAGGGAGGAAGAACATGCACTTTATTTTATTTCACTGTGGAATGCTGCTTTGAAGTGCAACTCCTTGTTTTGTTTTGTTGTGGGAAAGGAAAACATTGAATATTTTGGGGCAATGCTTTTCATTTTAATGAGAGAAACCTGGTTCTAAGATTAGGAATGAGAAGGGAGACTATGAAAGAACTAGAAAAGATTCTAAAATACAAAGATATACAACTAAGCACAAAACTTAGAATCATCCAAGCCGTTGTATGCCCTATCACCATGTACAGATGTGAGAGCTGGACAGTAAAGGAAGCAGACAGGATGAAAATCAACTCATCTGAGATATGGTTCTGGAGAACAGTACTTAGGATGCCATTGATAGCCAAAAGGACAAACAGATGGGTCATGGAACAAATCAAGCCAGAGATCTCCTTAGAAGCCAAAATGATTAAATTGAGGCTGATGTACTTCAGCCATATAATGAGAAGGCATGGATCACTGGAAAAGACAATAATTCTATGAAAAGTAGAGGGTAGAAGGAGAGGAAGACCACATGCCAGATAGATGGACTCAATCTAGGGGGAATGGAAGTGGATGGCAGGGGTTCTCAGAGGTGTCTCATCCACAGGGTCTCCATGAGTCAAAGTTGACTTGAGGGTATATAACAACAACAACAACAATAATAACAGTAGAGTACAGTAAACTTGAAAAGAAGTAAGGATACACTATTTAATAGCAGCATGGAATTATAGAGTTGGAAGGAACTGCAAGGGCCACCTACTTCATTCCCCTGCAGTTTGGGAATACACAGCTAACACACTTCCAGAATATGGTCATCCAACCTCTGTTTAAAGACCACCAATAATTTCTAAAAAATAATACTGTGTGAAATGGTATTGTTGTTAACTGCTCTCAAGTCGATCTCGACTCATGGCGAACCTATGGATGAGATATAAGACCCTCTGTCCTCCACTGCTCTGCTTAATTCCTGCAACCCCATACACATGACCTCTTTAATAGAGTCCATCCATCTGGCATGTGGCATTCCTCTCTTCCTACTTCCCTCCACCTTTCCCAGCATTATTGTTTTTTTTCCAAAGAGTCCTCCTTTCTCATGATGTGTCCAACGTACGACAGCCTCAGTTTGGTCAACTTGGCTTCCAGGGAGGTATCCGTCTTGATCCACTTGTTTGTCCTTTTGGATGTCCATGGGATCCTCAGCACTCTTCACTAGCACTACATCTCAAATGAATTGATTTTCTTCCTATCATCTTTCTTAACTGTCCAGCTCTCACATCCATACATGGAAATAGGGAATACAATTGGTTTGTTTGATCCTAACTTTTGTTCTGAATTGTATATCTTTGCATTTTAGAATCTTTTCTAGTTCTTTCATGGCTGCCATCCCTATTCTTAATCTTCTTTTTATTTCCTGACTGCAATCCCCATTTCTATGACTGTTTTATCCCAGATATGAGAATTCTTTTACTATTTCTATTTCTTCATTGTCTAGGTTGAACTTGTGAAGATCCTCAGTGGTCATTATTTTTGTTTTTTTTTATGTTCAACATTAAGACTGATTTAGCACTTTCTTCTTTGATCTTCCTTAGAAGGTGTTCCAGGTCTGTGAGGTTTTCTGCTACTACTATGGTGTCATCTGCATATCTTAGATTGTTGATATTCCTTCCTCCTATTTTCACTCCTCCTTCTTCTGTGTACAAACCTGCTTTCTTTATAATATGTTGCGCATACAAGCTAAACAGATAGGATGAAAGGATGCAGCCTTGTCTTACTCCTTTGCCAATTGGGAACCATTCTCTTTCTCCATGTTCTGTTCTGACAGTAGCCTCTTGTCCCAAGTACAGATTCCTCATCAGGACTATCAGATGTATTGGCACTCCCATGTCTTTAAGGGCATTACATAGCCTTTCATGATCTATGCAGCCAAAGGCTTTGGTATAGTCTATAAAGCACATGCTGATTTTCTTTTGGAATTCCCTATTGTGCTCCATTAGCCATTGTATGTTTGCAATGTGGTCCCATGCACCTCTTCCTTTTCTGAACTCCGCTTGAACCTCTGGGATTTCTCTCTTCATGTATGGCTGGAGTCTATGCTGCAGAATTTTGAGCATGATTTTGGTTGCATGGGAGATCAGTGCTATGGTTCTATAGTTGCTGCAGTCTCTTGTGTCTCCCCTTTTGTGGATGTGGATGTATATTGATTGCTTCCAATGTTGGCCATCATTTTGTTTTGTATATCTGTTGACATATGTTGGTTAACACTAGAGTTGACTCTGTCAATGTGGATTGCAGCAGTTCAATTGGAATCTAATCTGTTCCTGGTGATTTGTTTTTTGCTATTTCTCTTATTGCAGTTT
This sequence comes from Phrynosoma platyrhinos, assembly GCA_020142125.1. NCBI lineage: Eukaryota > Metazoa > Chordata > Lepidosauria > Squamata > Phrynosomatidae > Phrynosoma > Phrynosoma platyrhinos. The sequence goes on from CM034701.1 coordinate 208,121,307, forward strand.
CCACCTCACTTTTTAGAATGTGGGGTTCATCTTCATATGGCTCTTCATTGCATGTGTCCTTCATTTTGTCATCTCTTTTGTATAATTCTTTTTTTAATAGTCTTTATTGGTATATAAATTTAAAATACAACATTTAACAACATAAAACAACATACAAAACATGTAACAATAACTTATTTCCACATAACTATACACACAGATTATCCTTCTAAACATCTATTATAAACTTAAAATAGACTTCCTGGCATCTAAATCATAGCTTTTTATCAAAAAAGAAAGAACTCTGACCTTTGCTTTGTCAATTCTGCCGATACCTGAAATCATATCCATATATATCTATATATACATATTTATCTCCACATATAATTCTTTACTTCTATATATTTAAGTCAAATATATTTGTATTTATAAAACTCATTTTATTTCTCATCATTATTAGATATTTTACATATGTGTAATATAGTTGATATGTTAAATATTTTATTAATTTTTAATTTTATTATATATTATTAAGTTTACCTATTTTAAACTTAATTTGGATTGTATCTTTTTCACCTCCTCTGGCCATTGTTTATTAAATCATTCAAGTGATTTATTTTGTATTAGACATGTCAGATCATCTATTTCCACATAATCTAAGGGCCTTTGCAGACAGCCAGAAATAGTGCACATTAAATTGAGGCACTGCCCTGGCTCAGTGCTAGGGAATCATGGGAACTGTAATTTATTGTGGCACCAGAGCTCTCTGACAGAGAAGGCTCAATGTCTCAGAAAAAAATACAAATCCCATGACTCGCTAGCACTGAGCCAGGGCAGTGCTTCAATTTAATGTGCACTATTTCTGGCAGTCTGCAAAGGCCCTAAAATTTTCCAATACCATTCTATTATTGGCAAATTTTTATTATTTTTCCAATGGCTGGCATATACAATTCTTGCTGCTATTAACAAATAAAAGAGAATTTTGTCCTTATCTTTTTATTTCCTTATTCACTATCCCAAGTGATAATACTTTTGGATCTTTTTAAAGTTTCAATTGTAATATTTCTTGTATATCTTCATGTATCTTAGAGCAAAATTTTTTAGCTGTATGGCATTCCCATCACATATGAAAAAAGGAGCCTAGGTCCTTTCTACATTTCCAGCACTTATTACTGGTTTTTTTTTTGTTGTTGTTGTTTTGTTTTGTTTTTTTATTATTATTCATCTTGGCTAGACTTCCTGGTGTTAATACCATCTGTATTGTAACTAATAAAAATTCTCGTTCATATTGTAATTTAATGTATACATCAGTTTCTTTTTCCATAATTCTTCCCATTGTTCCATCTGGATTGAGTTCTTTATATCTTGGGCCCAATGAATCATACATATTTTCACCTGTTCATCCTCCATCTCCCACTTTAATAGAACCTTGTAGATATTTGAAACAAGGTGATCTTATTCTTTCAGAAGTATCTTTTCCATCTCTGTTTCTTTTCCTTCTATTCCATACACTTCTTTATTAATCTAATTTTTTCTTTTAGCTGGAGGTATAAGAACCAGTTACATTTGATGTTTTCTACTTGTAATTCTTCTCTCGTTTTCATTCTCCAGTCACCTTTTTCTTCTATTAATAACTCCTTATAAGTTTCCCATTTATTCTTTACCATTTCATCATTAGCATGTAAAGCTTCATTTGGTGACACACTTTTAGGGGTGTTTTGATTTATTCTATTCTTATATTTATCTCAAATTTTGTATAATGCCTTTCTTATGTAATGATTTTTAAAATCTCCATTTACCTTTATTTTGTCACAGTATAGATACACATGCCAGCTATAGACATTGTTTATACTTTCTAGAAACAACAGATTCCTCTTTTGTAAGCTAAGCCAATCTCTTATCCATTCTAGACCAGCAGCATTATTTTGATTTTTATTCAAGGTTTTCTCCCCACCCAAATGAACTTTGTTATGACTTTCTGCCATTCTTTGAATGGTTTCTCGTTCATTATAATGGGAATTACCTGAAGTAAAAATAACATTTTAGGTAGTATGCACATTTTTATCACTGAAATGTGGCCTAATAACTATAGATGTAAATCTTTCCACTTTTCCAGCTTAATAATAATAATAAAAAAAAATTATATCCCACCCATTGGTAATCCAATCCGGGTGGCTTACAATTAAAACATACAGTACAGAATAAAACATACAATATAAGCGAACCCTCCCCTCCTTAAAACAGAATTAAATCAAACAATATAAAAACAACAGTTGAAGTTAAAATATTTAACCATCCAACCCAGTGAGTCCATAAGCCTGGTGCGACGATCCTCCCATCACTTGATGGGGCCACGTGAGGATCGTTTCTTGGATAGCTATTAATCTGAGGCTGGAAGGACTGATCTAGTATAGCTAGTAATTTTGATTTTACTCCAGTTTTCTTCATAATTATTTTTAAAAAGGTCTGAATTTTTTGCTGTTACTATAACTCCCAAATAAATATCTTATTTTCTTTTCTATTTTAAATCCTTATCTTATATAAATAATTCTTTTTCTTTATGGGTCATATTCATAGTCAATATTTTAGTCTTTTCTTTATTAACTTTAAACCTGGAGTACAAACCATATCCCTTTAGGTGTTTCAATAATCTCTGAATAGTTTTCAAAGGTTCAGAGAGGTAAATCACCATATCATCGGCATATGCTCTTAATTTGGTTTCATTGCTCTTTATTTTTACCCCTGTAATTCTTTTATCTATTCTGATGGAGTTGTCCAAGACCTCTAATGTTATGATAAATAACAATGGCAATAGATGGCAGCCCTGACGTGTGCCTTTTTGAATATTACAGATTTTTGTTCTTTCTCCATTTATGATCTCTTGTGCTTTTTGCTCTTTATAGAGGGCCTCAATTCAGTTATAAAAATTACCTTCTACAGTTGTACTAAGGATAATATCTTTCATAAATTTCCATCGTATATTATAATACTTTTTAAATCTGTTTGCTAAAATGATGGTGAAGATTTTATAATCTGCATTTAGAAGTGAAATAGGTCTGTAGCTACTCATCTCCAACAGATCTTTCCCTTCTTTCAAAATTAATGTCATATTGGCTGATTTCCATGAATCAGGTATAATTCCTTCTTTAATTTTATTCATTATGAGTCTTAGCTTTGGCACTAAGATTTCCGTTAAGCTTTTATAATATATCACACCCAGGCCATCAGGGCCTGGTGCCTTTGCCAGCTTCGTATCTTTAATTGTCTGTCTTATTTCAGTTAGTGTTATATCTCTATTAAATTCTTTTCTTTCTTCTTCATTAAACTTTGTTAATTATTGTTTATTTAGATATATCATCTGATGATCATCAATCCTAACTGCTTCTTTAAAGATTTTATTGAAATAGTCAAAGAAGCAGTTTTTGATTTCATTTTGTTTAGTATAGATCTTATCCTTTAGCTTTAGTTTTGAAATTATTCTTTTCTTTTCTTTTTTCAATCTTATTACCAGTCATTTACCTGGCTTATTTGAAAATTCAAAATATTTTTGTTTTGCAAACTTCATATTCTTTCTAATTCTTCTACTAACAATATAGAGATTTGTTTTTGTATTATTTTTAGCTGGGTTGTCAATTTTTTGTTTCCTGGCTTTCTTTTCAACTGATTTTCTATTTGCTTTAGGTCTATTTGCAAATCCATCAATTTCTCCCCCCCTTTTTTTTGTGTATTTTTGTTTAATAAAAAAAACCCTCATTACCACCTTGCTAGTTTCCCATACATTGTTAATATTCATATTCCCCATCATATTTTCTTCAAAAATATTTTAATGTATCTTTTGCCTTATTAAGAATTTTTTCATCTCTTAGTAATGAATCATCCAGTCTCCAACAGAAATCTTTTTAAACATTCTTTAGAACTAACTTAACTGGACAGTGATCTGATAAGATTTTTGGCAATATTTCTATCTTTTCTATTTTTGTATTTATTGACACAGAGGTGAAGAACATATCTATCTAGACCAGGATTCATGTGTATTAGAATAGAAGGTGAAGTCTCTCATTTGGTCATATTTATATCTCCATGTATCTCCCAAAGCTAGCATATCTAATAACCTAAAAAAGGATTTTGGAAGCCTCCGTTGGTCAAATTTTTGTTTTTTCTTTGTTTTCCTGTCCATTAAGGGGTCTAATGCAACATTCCAGTCACCCAACATTATAATATTATCATGGGGATATTCAGAAATTTTCTCCAATAATTTTTGATAAAATTTGGTTTTATTGTCTAAGGGTCCATTTACACCTATTAACAATACCATTAAATTTCCTGTCTGATTTCCAACCCAATGAAATGGCCATTATTGTCAGTGAATAGCTCTCTAGTTTCAATATTATTTCTAACATAAACAACAAACTTTTTTTCCTTTTTTCAGATGCAGATATGAAAAGATTTCCTAATTTATATTTTGTTAATAATCTAATATCTTTTGTAGAAATATGAGTCCCTTGTAAGATATATAATGTCTAAATTTAATTTTGCTAAATAATAAAAATGTTCTTTCTTTTCTGTGGGGAGAAGAGTCCTTTCACATTCCATGTGAGGATTTTAGTATTCCTGAACATCCTCTTCTTCTTCTGTTAGATCTTCTGATTCGGTTATCTCTTTTGTGGAAGTTTTGGATTTTTTCCTTTTCTCTTCTTCTTCTCTATCCTCATTTCCTTCTTTCTTCTTCTGTGTTTCTCTTCTTGGTAATTTCCTTATCGTATTCTTTTTATTTCTCTGTGTTTTATATTCCTGTTCTTTTTCTTTAGCAACTTCTTGGTCTGATATCTCTTCCTCTCTTTGTTGTGTTAGCCATTCATTATCCTCTCCTTTATTTGAAGTCTTCTTTTCTTTTTGTTGTATTGTTTGGTTAGTTGTATTCTCACCTTCAAATTCTTTCTCTAATATTTTTATCATATCTCTTATTTTCAAGGCCATGTCTATTTTATATCTTTTTTATCTGTAGTTGAAATGTCTGGATGTTCCCATTTATAGAGTATAGATGCCATACTTTCTTAATATTTTCATTAATGCTGAATATTTCGTTCTTCTCCTTAATGTCTCACCTGGCAGATCTTTATATATCTGGATATCCGATCCGTCTACTTACAATTTTTCCCCCAGATACATTCTTAAAAGTTGATCTCTGATTTGTATTCTTAAAAAGTAGATTACCACATCCCTAGGGATTTTTCTCTCTTTGGCTATCCAAGAGTTTATTCTGTACATTTTATTGATTTCAAAATGAAATTCATCCTCAAATCATTCCATAAAGTTTGTCAGGATTGGAGTTAATCTTTCATATAAATTTTCTCCTCTTTCTTCAGTTAAACCTGATTTTTAGACATCTTTCTCTTGCTTTTTGTTCTGTTCTTATTCTCTCTTCCATCTCTCTCTCTTGACTTTTCTTTAATACTCTCACCTCTTCTTGTAGTCCCTCGTTATGTTTCTCTAATGTACTTACCTTTACTTTTGCTTGATTTAATTTCATTGTTAATTTTTCAACAGTATTTACCACCTCTTTCACCTCTGATTTTATGTCCCACTTAATTTCTTCTTTCATTTCTTTCATGTCCTCTTTCATATCCTTCATTTCCTATTTTAATTCTGATTTCTCTTTTTTCATTTCCTGTCTTATCTTTTTTATTTCCTCCAAGATCATCATATTAGCATCTATAGTTTTGCTAGATTCTAGCAATGGTCTTCTCTGCTATTGCAACTGTAGTTGAGACTGCATTTTCATGGTTTGTGCTCTTGTCAAAATTGCCATCAATCAATTGTTAATTCTATTATTATCAGTTAATCTAAAATTCAAATTCTAATAATAGTGACCTCAGTTAATTGATGACTGGTTTGATAAAGTCAATCTTAATACATCCATACAAGTCCATACTTTATCAAATCTATATCAGTCATATATCACCTTCACTTTTCAAACAGTTAATCAAGTAAATATTCCCTTCTTATATATTCAATAACTTATTAACTTTAATTAATTACTCTTATAATTACACTTACAGTTTAGCTTACACAAAGGAAGAAAGGTAGAAGTCAATTATATACATTTGGTAAAGAATTCCCTTCTCATATATTTAAACAATTAGCATTAATTAATTATTCATATAATTTATCTTACACAAAGGAAAATAGAGAATTATCCAGGATTCATAACCGTTTATCAATCTAACATTGTATTCTGACTTAGTTAAAATTTAGAACCTGTATACAATTATTAGGTAACCAATATTCAAATTTGTTAGATTTTTTCCCCCTTCCCTCCCCAAACTATGGGCCTTTGCAGACAGCTAAAAATAGTGCAAATTGAGTTCACTTTAACTGCACTAGTTAAGTGCTAGGGAATCATGGGAATTGTATTTTTTCTGAGACATTGAGCCTTCTCTGTCAGAGAGCTCTGGTGCCACAGTAAACTACAGTTCCCATGATTTCCTAGCACTGAGTCAGGGCAGTTAAAGTGGACTCAATTGCACTATTTCTGGCAGTCTGCAAAGGCTCTATATCTCTTTCTGTAGTCCTGTATTGTATTTTTGTAGGGTAGATGTACTCTTGTTCTTTATTTTCCACTCTCCTGTCCTTATCCTTTTCTGTATCTCCAATTGTTATTATTTACTACAAATCCCAGAAGGCACTTCTTCAGTCCTTTCCAACCTTCCTATTTTGGCTTCTCCTTTCCCTTCGTCTTTGAGGATGTTTCTCTTTACTGTCTTTTATGTTTAAGCTTTATTTTGTTTATTTAGTATCGTCCCTTTACCATATTTAGTCATCCATTAACTTTTTCCCAGGTCTCTATTTTAAATATTTTATTATCTCCTTTCTCTTGATCAGTCTTTATAAACCAATTGCAGAACTACAAGTCCCGGAAGCCACCTCTGCAGTCAATTCTCCTTTCCGGCTTTCTTACTTCCGCTTCTCCTTTCTTCTCCGCCTTTTTTATTCTTAAGTCATCAGCACGTAAGTGTCTTCTAATCTATATGACTTCTTTACTCTTTTCTCTTTTTGTATTTAATCAACCCAGATGTTTAATCAGTCCAAACTTCTTTGTTCTAGCCTTTATAATGGATTATTTTCTCAAATTCTCACCTCTGTTTCTCCACCTCTCTCCATTTCCTCTGTAGTTTTTACAATGTCTATCTCTGTATATTACACTTTATCTTTGTACCAAAGAGCTCTCCCACTCAAGGTAAGTCATTTTCAATGATTTAAATGCCGTAGATGATTAACATCAACTTTAATTTTGTATTAACAAAGTTGGGATGCTGGAACTTAACTTGGCATCCTCCATGTGGTTGTGTTTTGCCCCGGTCTCCTTTGCCTCCCGTTTGAGATGTTATCTGGGTTTTAGGCAGGAATTCAACCTCCTTGGGGTACATTCTGTTCTCTCTGTACCCAGAGAGAAATTTATTTTATTTCAAACTGAGGAGCTGCCAAATATATCTCCTCAGTAGCTCTTTTTCCATATTATTGCAGCTCAAGCTACCCTCCAGCTCAAGCTACCCTCCAACCAAGCATCTTTCCCAACCGGAATTCCTGTATAATTCTTCTTTGTATTGCATCCAGCATCTTTTTATTTCTTCCTGGTCTTGAATTATGTTATTTTTATTGTCATAGATAATCCCAATCCTTGGTTTGAATTTTCCTTTGATTTCCTGGATCTTGTGAAATTGATCACTTGAAATGCTCTGTACCAGCAGTGTTATTAGCCCTATCATCCAGTTAGATTTGGCTGCATCAGTTTGTCACACAACATTTGTGCAATCTACTTTCATCTGCTGGACTCAGTAGTTTGAATTCTAGTGATAATTCTGACCAGAGTAGACACAGTGAATCACTTGTTGAATATTGAGTCAGTAATGATTTATGTTAATACTGTTGGGCCTATTCTAGAAGCTTATTGCATTGTTAAATAAAGCGACTTACTTGATCTGGCTTAAAATTTAAATCAGGTGCATCCTGATATTATCACAAGGATTTAGCCACCAAATTTGCCACCCAAATGCACCCCGGGTCCATCTCCACTCCAAGGGCCACTCTTGCGGTCATTTTCTCATGCCGGAAAACTTCCAGCTTCAAAAAGAGATGCAGTGAGTGCCCCTGGGAGCAGGAATGGACCCAGGCTGCATTTGGGCAGCAAATTTGGTGGCTAAATCCTTGTAATAATATCAGGATGTCACCCATTTTAAATTTTAAGCTGGATCAGGTGAGTGCTTGATATAATGATGCAATAAGCTCCCAAGTTAAGATTACCAAATGCATTCAAGCTCTTGGGTCCTTCATGTGAGAGAAGATTACATCAACACAAATAAGATTAAGATTTAAGCATCCCTCCCCCCAAGATATCACTTTACAAAAAACAAGGAAGGAAAAGGTAAATAGCTTTATAATACTGTTTGTGTTCTATTATGTGACATGACAGCTACCAAGTATATTTTCTGTATCCCTTCCTCCCTCCCTCCCTCCCTCCCTCCCTTCCTTCCTTCTTTCCTTGCTAAAACAAAAATCATTTGTTTTTCTTGTTTGTAAGGAAAACATACCTGATTATAATACATTCTTTTCTTGTGCATTGGTTATATTGCATTTCAGAAAGTATGTACGGAACCAATTGTCCTTGTTCTACAATAATAGGGATCAGTTTAAATGAATCTACATTTTTGTTGATAACAGTTTTAATTAAGACTCAGCAAGAGGCCTAGATTGATTTTTCCATATATTTAAGTATCCCAACATATACTGTCAAACCATAACTCTCCCTCCACCCTGCATTCTGCCTTTGAAAAAAGCTAGTGGTTAACAAATAAAGCCTCTTGTGCATGAATTCACAGTGAGAAAATTTGGACTGATTTTGTAGCATCAGCAGACTGTCTTGGCAAATCTTTCTGTCTCTTCTTTGGCAGCCTTATGAAGTTCATTTTAGTGAACTTTCTGTTGGAAAAATATTCAGGCTTTTTTTTTTTTTTTACTTCTAGAAAAAAACCTGCATAGTTTTTAGTCTGCCTAGTAATCAGAAGCCACATTCCCATGGAAATCAGCAAATAATTTATTTATCAACCGTTTTTATGTTATTAAACACACAACATGAAAAAAAATATTAAAAATTAAAATGTAGCTAAAATACACATTATTCAGACTAGAAATTATTTTAAAAGGTCAGGTGGATAAAAGGATATTTGCCTGGTGCTGAAAAGATCATAAAGATGGAACCAGGAGAACTTTGCTGGGAAAACTCTTCCATAACATGGATGGCAGTGCCAGGAAACCTTCTTTCTACTGGTAGGGTATTCGGAGCAGGACCTCTCAAAGGGCCTCAGACTCTGGGTTAGTACATATGGGAGAAAGCAGTCTTTCAGGTATCCTAGTCCCAAGCTGTTTAGGGTTTCAGTGCTTAAAGCCTGTGGATGCATTCATAGCTCTTAATTGTATGATATTATTAGGTCTTAGGAGAGTCGCCAAGGTGTAATGGTTTAAGCATTGGACTACAACTCTGGAACCCAGTGTTTTAATCCCTGTTTCGCCATGGAACCCCATAGGGTAACCTTCAGCAAGTCACATTGTCTCAGCCTCAAATGAAAGCAAAGGCAAATCCTCTCTGAACAAATCTTGCCAAGAAAACACTGTGTTGGGTTCACCATGAGTCATTTGAAGGCACACAATAACAATTATTAGGTCTTATCCCTTATAAATCATTTGTTTCACAACAATGCAAAGGTTTAGGGAGGCTAGGTTGATCTGAATTGTGTAAAGCTTTTTTCTCTTGACCCAAGTATGTAGCTCCTGTTACCAGTGGGCAAAACTTGGAAATGTTGACTTTATTGCCGTACAAGTCTCAGAATCCCTCCACCACCATGACTACACCCCTTCCCCCAAAATGTTTTTAAATGTGACTTTTTCAGATTCTCCTAATATATTTCTGGTCCTAATTCGCAGTGTTATCAGTTTACCCAGCACTCTCTAAGTTCATACCTTCCAACATTTCACTGAAGCAAACCAGAATGTGTGGCCTAATCAAGATGCAATAGTTTTCTTTTGCCTAGGCCTACTGGACAGGGCGAGATTCCACCTCTCCTCTACCTCATGTTAACCAAGCACAAATTACTTTTGCACTTTGAATTCAGTTTACATCAGTTGAAGTAAGCTGATGGCAAAGGGGCAAAGTGAGGGGAGGGAACTAACATTTTTTAAGCAGTCAAGAAAGTAGGAGGACAGAGGATTAATCAGGACTCTCCCTGCCAAATCCAGACTGTTGGAGAGTATCCAGGTTTTGGCCAAATATCAGAAAGCAGACAGTGGTTGAGATAGACAGTCTGCGCCAGCAAAGGCTTTCTACAATGTGTGTGTGTGAGAGAGAGAGAGAGAGGAAGAGCACGCATAAAAATCTGTCTCATAACCCCACCCCTTGATTCTCAGACGAGAGGCCACACAGCAAGACATCTGACACTTCTCTGTGTTGATAGGAAGTTGCAGGGGCATTGATCCTTAAATTATCCAGTTCTCAGGCTGTTTAGCACTTTGAAATTTCTTAAATAGCACTACATTGTTGGGAGGGGGGATTCCATTCCTCCCCTTCTTCTTTTTTAATTTTTATTAATAAAAGAATAAACACAAATAAATATACAAAAAAAAAACATACAGAATACAAAGACAAACACTCAATATACATAAAAAACATAAAATACATAAAATAATATGTATTAAGCAGGGATGGACAACTTTCAGGATAGCCGGATGTCATAAATGCAAAGGAGGACAAGACATCACAAAATGTAAGACATTAAAAATAAAACAACCATAGGACATTACCAAATAAAAGCTGAAAGCACTCATACAAATATGAAATTATTTCATATAGTTTATTTACAGCTATATTATATATACTTTTTTTATTATGCATTCAACAATAGTTTTTCTTTGTTAAAATGCCTTGCTGGCTTGCAATATACTTATAGAAATCTGAACAAAACAAATGCTTACAATGTTACTTTACTAGCAGCAAACCCTAGACTGAATTTACATCTAAATTATTACTTTCATTTGTAGTTTTCCCATTTGCTCTGTTGTCCCCTCTGCCTCTTACTCAGTCCAGACCACATACTTTTGTTTCCTGCTCCTCTTGGAACAACTGATCTGCTTCAACAACCCAGATCCTCCTTTCTTTTCCATATCTATGCCTGAGAAAACACACACATAAACCAAACCACTACATGGTCAGCTAGTCTTCTTACCCCTTCCCCTCTCCCCATATGTTGGGGTGGATTCCTGCCACTCAGCAGTTTTTCTGTAGTCATTAGGGTGTATTGTTGCAGGCTAAACAAATGTAACAATTAGGGTGTATTGTTGTAGTCCTGTTTATTGCTTGCATAAACTAACAAGCCCTTTGCAGCAGCAGCGGCAGTAATAAATCTGTTGAGCTGCCTCTTGCTTGCCTGCTGAAGCATCAGGTGACACAAGGACAGGTTTTATGGCTCAAAATAGAGGACATTTTGCAATTTCTCCTGAACCCCCAGACATAAAGTTGAAATGCAGGATATGTCCAGGAAAAGGAAGCCCTCTGGTCATCCTGGCAACTTGTGGACCTTAAGAAGTTTTTGACTTACATCTCCCAGTAGACCTAGCCAGTATAGCCAGTGTTAAAGGGTTATGGGAGTTATAAGTCACAAACATCTGGAGGGTCACATATGCTCATCCCTTTTAAAAGATGGTATATGTTTATACAATCATCCATTCACATACGAAAAACATTTAATATGAAATAAATTAAGCAGTTCCACATCAAAGCCATTGTAAGTACTGAAGATAGAGTATGGTTACACAACTGATTTATGTGCCCATGACGATCATATATCAGAGATTTTGACAAAAAATTCCCCACATAGTCTAAGCAAATAATATATGTTTGTTTATGGAGGTCCTGTTATAATGAATGGTAAGGACTACCCTTTGCCTCAGGATGACTACCTTTAATTAAGAATTGTTTCACACCGTTTCCCTTGCTTTTGACTTTCAGGTGTTCTGCTTTCTGAAGATGGGGAGGAAACTAGATCTTTCCAAATTGACAGATGAAGAGGCCAAACATGTTTGGGAAGTGGTTCAACGGGACTTCAATCTGCGTAAAAAAGAAGAAGAACGCTTAGAGTGAGTGTATTAAACATGGAGATCTGAATTGGAAATTCTTTGAGGACTCTTCAAAGGAGAATGGAAGGCAGGCCTGTGGTTTGCAGATTCACTTCAAAGTTCACTTAGCTTGAACTGCTCTTATTGGACACATGAAAAAAGTTATTAAGAAAGATTGTAGGAGCTAAACAATGTCATCATAAAAATGGTTCTGCTAATAAAAATGCAGTTTTACTTAGTGTTAATGAATTTCAACAAGCACAGTTCTTTTACAATGCAAATGATTGTAGTATATGGTGGTGGTGGTGGGAGGAGGCAAGAAAGGCAACACGCTGCACAGGATGTTGACAAGTTGGAGCGTGTCCAGAGGAGGGCCACCAAAATGAAGAGTCTGGAAACTATGCCTTATGAGAAAAGATTTAGGGAGCTGGGTATGTTTAGCCTGGAGAAGAGACGGTTAAGAGGTGATATGATATCCCTGTTTAAGTATTGAAGGGGTGTCATATTGAGGATGGAGCAAACTTGTTTTTGGCTGCTCTAGAGAATAGGACAAGGAACAATGAACGGATGCAAGCTCCAGGAAAAGAAATTCCACCTCAACATTAGGAAGAACTTCCTGACAGTAAGAGCTGTTTGATAATGGAACACTCTTCCACTGTCAAACAGCTCTTACTGTCAGGAAGTTCCTCCTAATATTGAGGTGGAGTGTGGTGGAGTCCCCTTCTTTGGAGGTCTTTAAACAGAGACTTGATGGCCATCTGTCGGGGATGCTTTGATTGTGAGTTCCTGCATGGCAGGGGATTGGATTGGATGGCCCTTGTGGTCTCTTCCAACTCTATGATTCTGTGATTCACCTTCCCTGTGTCTGGGTCAAAATTGTGGAACACTTTGTCCCACAAGTCTCAGCTGACTGGCTGCTATAGGTATTTGAGCATATACTAAAAACCTTGTGGTTTAAATTTTCAATTGGCTATATATATATATATATATTTATATGATATGTTTATTTTATCTGTTTTACCTGTCTCTGGTTTATTGCAATGCATTTTTGAATATAACTGTATTTTATAATAGATTTTGAACCAGTGTGGTTTGAGCATTGTATATGACTCTGGATTCTGGAGATCAGGGTTCAAATTCTTCACTCAGCCACAGAAACTCACTGGGTGACCTTGGGCAAGTTACACTCTCTCATCAGAAGAAGGCAAAGGCAAACCCCTTCTGAACAAATCTTGCCCCAAGAAAAGCCCATAATAGGTTCACCTTAATGTCGCCATTAAGTTGGAAATAACTTGAGGGAACACAACAGTAACAGTAGATTTTAATTACTGTTAGCTGCATGCAGTGGTGCAATATATATCTTGATATTAAAAAAAAAAAATCTTCCTTCCAGGCACCTAATAGGACAAGAACTATTCATTTTCACCATTTCCAAAGCCATATCATACAATATCTGTGTTGCCCTTTGGATAGAAGTGCCAGCGGAGCCAGATTAATTTTCATGAGAATTTCCTTGCTTTAAAAAACGTATTGGCAGAAACTGTTCCCTTTTATTTTTATTTTAAAAAGGAATGAGCCTTTTGGTTGTGGAGGTGCTCTTCAAAACATAGAACAAATCACTGATAACAAAAAAAGTAGTTTAGTGGAAGCATCTGCCCTTTTTTCATAGTAACCAATAGTGACCCATATTTCATGTATCCATGCTTGTCTTCAACTGCTATTAGCAATTACATTTTTATTCCACACTTTCTCCAAAGGGCTCAAAATGGTGACTATACTGTCCCACTGATCCTTTACCATTCTTTCAACTCCATTAGGTCATATTGAGAGATGGTGACAAACCCACGATCACTCAGTATATTTGATGGCTGGGTGAGGATTTGACAAGTCCGCCATAAAGTTCTGACTATATAACTGTATCTGTCTTCTGATTAGTACAGCAAATGATGTAAAAATTTAGTTATGGACATTAAATATATATGTTCTTTATCTTAGGAAACATGCATACATTAATTCTTCTTGGTGCAGAATTTGTGGATGCATGGGGTTGAAGTGGATTCTTTAAGAAGTATGTCAGCAGAGTTGCCAAAATAGAATTATAGCAGTGGAAAGAACTATTAATAAAACAATAAATAATCAGATAACAGATTTCTAATGCTGGAGGAGTATTCAAAATCAAATGTTCTTTTTCTTTTTTCAATTCTTGCAACAAGGCTGGAGAATTTAAATGGTTAAGAATTAAAGGTCCCTTTTAGCCTGATGAAGTTTGAAGTTTTTGCTAATCATAACCACAAAATTAAAAACAAATAAAGTATATGCTTTTAGAAAATTAGGCTTTGCCTTGATGAACAAGGGCAAGGATTGGGAAAGAAAAACATGCAACTCTTAAGTTCTAGAAAAGTGAAGGGGAAACCTAATTCAGTCCTGTTAAAGGAATTGTTTATTTTAAGGGAAGAGGCAGGAAGTGAATCATCAACATGGGAGGATCCTTTAAAGAGTACTTTTATATTAATGACTTTACAGTGTCCATAATCAGAAAAATATATTTTTCTATGTCCATGGTGAGCAGAATGTACCTTGAATGGCCCAGGAGAAAATGTATTTCTCACATGACTGCCAAGATTCCTAATCCTTTCCCTGAACAGATTCTGCCATTTATGTTGCTCATTCACATTCATCCTTGCAAATCCCAGAAAAGTAGAAGAGAGCTTATGCAAATAACCATACAGCTGCAAATCTCTGGGTGCTGGGAATTGTCAGACCTTCGTTCTGTGAGAAGTAGGGAATAATTCACATATTCATATTCTGTTTAATTTTCTCCTGGTAAGAAGATGCCAAAGGAACATATGTACCCATTTATAGTGGCTACTGTCATGACAGTGGCAGTGTGTTGCTATTGCAGAATTGGCTTCTCAGATGTGTGTGTTGCTTGGAGATGGTTGCATGCAGCAATTTAAGTAGTGAAAATTTAACATTTATTCATATATAGTATCTCCCTAGATCAGAGATTCCCGATGGGTGGTACACCCCTCTGAGGGTGGTAGAAAGGTCAATGGGGCTGTAAAGGGCAAAGGGGTCAGCAGGAAGGCTTCAGTCAAAGGATTAGTGTGCAAGGGAATCACCAGCTGTTAGGATCATGGTGGGGATGTGAGTTTCATGAAACTTCTTTTCAGGATCCTCACTGATCATTTTGTGGGCTGATGTTTCCTGTTCTTCACCACAAGATCACTCCCTTAGCCACATCTTTCACTGGTGGTGGTGGTGGCAGTGGTTGGAAAACTCTTGCAAGGCTTGAGCACAAAACATTGTTTTTATGGCTTAGAGCAGCACCATTTTGGGACAGACTGACTGGAGCAAGGTGTTAGAGAACCTGTTAGTGGGGGAGAAGCAGCTCAAAAAGGAGCTTCCAAATTTGGGAAGCTTTGGGCCTCTGCAGACAGGCCCTTTGCGGAGTGTTGGAGGCAAGGAAAGGGGGGGCAGCCGGACACTGGGCGCCCCATCCCCTTCCTGAGGCTGTCATCAGAGTGACGGCCCATCCACATGACAGGCATTCCAATTACGTCATTCCGGCTCAGCGTCCACACACACTAAGCCGGAAGAGACGCCAAAGAGGTGCGCTACACCTTTTGCAGCACCCCTTTCGCAGCTTTCATTTCCTTTGTAGGTGGCGAAAGGGAGGATCGGGGCTGAGGTGTCCGGCAGCCTTGGCCCTAGTCCTCCACTTCCCAAGGCGTCCCAGGGCCTCCCGTCTGCATCCCCCCTTCATGAGTTTTGCTGGGACTTGGCTGGCAGGTTGGAACTGCTCTGCTGCTCCTGTTTCCTTTCATCAAACAGGCCGGGAGAAGAGGTAGCAGAGGAAACAATGCTTGGGTGAGTGTAGGGGGATGCAACTTCAAGCTGTGTGGGGAAGGCATGTCTCTGGGGAAGGCGGGGGAGGCGTATCTGAAGTTGATTCTTGGAAAGAGTCCTTCACTTTGGAGCACCTCCTGTAGTTAAAATTTCTCCCTTTTCCCCGTCCATTCCACTCTCCAGTCCAGAGCATGTGGCCTCTGTAAATCCACAACACAGACACTGACTATGCCCCTGACCACCCCAGTGAAAAAGGATTAGGAGTCTTTCCTCACCTGGGAGAAGCTTCTCTCTTTACATTGGGTTATTTTGGGAGCAGCAACCAAGCAACTGGCTGAGCAGTAACTGAGAGGCCTCTTGCCTGCCCTGGCCTTTGCTGGAGGGATAGCATGAGTGAGAGACTTTTCAGTTGCTGGTCAGCCAGCTGCTCATTTACAGTTCCCAGGGTGATCAAGTGCAAAGGGAGCAGCAACTGCAACTGAAATTGGTTGTTATGAATTTGAAGTAGAACAGTAGACCTAACATTGAAAATTATTCATGAGAAAACGACTTGAAGGCTTACAGCAGGGGTAGGCAACCTTTCCCCTTTAAGGGCCGAGGGACTCCCAGAAGCCTCAGCCATGTTGGTCAATAGTCCCATGTTGGCCAATAGTGCCTGGGATTCTGGGAGCTGAAGTCCCTTGGCCCTTGAAGGCGAAAGGTTGCCTACCCCTGGCTTACAGCAACAACAGCTTTCTCTGCATCTTCCCTTGTATGTTGAGAAGGTCCTTTGCACTGGCACAAAGGACACAAGGCCCCTCTTTTTGGGTTTCAACAGGCCAAAACTTTTATTAAGCTGTACAGAGTCTATTAACAAACCAATAAACAATTAACAAATTTGTCACGTGTATAAATGAAGGTGTAACCCCCCAAATGTGTGGTGCTTCACCGCACATGACAAAACAAGTAAACAATAATATCAACAAATTT
>CM034701.1:208154737-208172737 GCA_020142125.1 Phrynosoma platyrhinos
GCCACAGATGCAGGTGAAACATCAGGAATAAACTCTTCCAGAATGTGGCCACATAGCCCGGAAAACCCACAGGAAACTATGGATGCTGGCTGTGAATGCGTTCGAATTCACAATTTTTTTCTACGCTGTATCCTTCCAAACCAAAGAGGAGTTTCTTCTTTGATCTGCTGCTGGGGAGAAAGCCTGACTACTCTGGTTGGCAAACCAAAATCTGGCAGCTTGAAGAGCTGCATTAGGAGCCTATGCTTAGAGCAAGCACCTTGGCAAGGATGGCCAGAAGGGAAGATAGTGACTTCCTGGTCTAAATCCTGTTGTTACTCCTGACTACAGCAGACCCATTGAATAACTTATTTGTTGACTCACCATTCAACAGTTGGTTCAATAGTTCTACTCTGGCTGAGAGTAACCAACAGGATTCCATCCTCTATATGCTCCACACCCCCTCCCTTCCTAATAAACCAGGACATAAGTATTATAAATAAATAAAACAAGATAGCCCATTCAGAGACATTGCTAACTGCACAGTGAACATTCAAGGGACTATGCCAGTATTCATTACCATTTGTCTTGGAGACAGCTTTTCTCATTCACTACATGTCACAATAACATCTCTAAAACAGAAATCTGCCAAAGGGACAGTGAGACCAGTTTTTTTGTTTTTGTTTTTGTTTTTTGCTTTTTGACAGGCAGCACCACCCCATTATTGGCTGAAAATTGCAACCAGAACTCACTTCAGATAGTTATTTCTGGGTTTGTCCATGCCATTTCAGAGGGGGTTGGGGGTCTTACAAATGAACCACTTCTGGATGCCTCTAGGACCTCACTGGATTGACCTTCCCCAGGAAGTTATCTCCTTCAGATTGGGGATATGAGAAGGCTGGAGAATAAGGTGGAGCAAAAAAGGGTTTTGTCACATGTGGGCCAGCACAACATACTTTCTCAAGCAGATGCTATGACTTAGGGGGGAAGTAGATGGGTGGCCCTGGGAGGATTGAGGCCGAGGATTGAGGCCGAAGCTGCCAGAAGAATGTCATCTGAGCACCCATCATGTGGATGGGCCGTCGCTCCAATGACGTCCTCAAGAAGGGATGGGGCGCCCAGCATCCGGCTGCCCCTCCCCTTCCTGGGATTGAGAACAGAGTTTCTTGCCATCTGCATCTCCCCTAAGAGACTACTATGGTCACCTTGGTATACAAAGGCTCTGTACTTGTATTTGGTTATAGGTTGCATAGCTGCCATGACTAGAAGCCCTGTTTTAACAGGCCTATATGTGTGAAGGTCTGTAAGCTGCCATTTGCATGGCCCCCAGTTTAGCCCTATAAACAAATGGGCAAATGCTTGCTCAGGATATGAATCTAAAGATTTGTGCTCTCTCTCTCTCTCTCTCTCTCTCCCTCCCTCCCTCCTTTTGTGCATGCAAAGTACACATATGAATGTGTATGAGCAACTACTAATGTACAGATCAAGAATCTATGTAAACATGTACACTGCATGCATTGAATGTGATGTGTGAATTTACTTCCAAAAATATTTCTGTGAATATTTGAACAGTGTAACTCTAAATCATGCAGATGTTAAGCATTGTTAGTGCATGAGAAGAACATGAAAGACTAATTCCAAACCTTTGTTTAAAGGCCATCTGCCTGTACTTTGAACACTATGGTTTTAAAATACATGGTAGACAGTGATGTTGTAGTTGCATCATTGATATAGATATATGAAAAATGGTAGTGTTTTTCTGGGTCGCTAAGCTAAACAATGAATGTGAGTTTTGACAGAATTCCATAATGGTTTGCCAATAAGCAGTGACTCTCTGTTCCCACAGAGTCACCACTGGCGCCTGATCAGTTTAAGGACTAAATGTACAAAAATCTGCCAGACCCAGGTTAAGAGGTTTTCTCGGTGGCTTCTGCTGCCCAGTTTCAGAACTGTTTTTTTAATATTGTAGAGAAAAACCGAAGCCTGACAAACTTCCAGAAGAAATGCAAGATTAAAAATAAAATGATATGAAAAATAAAATGAAATGAAATGAAATTGTAAGAGGCAAGGTAAATGTTATATTGTCTTAGCCTTGAGAGAGAGGTGGGCATGTATTTTACCCATAAATAAATTACCATGTAACTGTAGACTTTTGCAGCATTTTTGGGGAACTGAAGTGAGAAGTATTTTAACAAAATAAAAATGCAAATGGAATGCTCAGGATTGATAACTTTAACTCATGAGAGCTGAGGAAAAGTGGTAGCTCACAGAACAAGCTTTTCTGGAAGGAGTAGGCTTAGGGCCTTTGCAGACTGCCAGAAATAGTGCACATTAAATTGAGGCACTTGTCTGGCTCAGTGCTAGGGAATCATGGGAACTGTAATTTATTGTGGCACCAGAGCTCTCTGACAGAGAAGGCTCAATGTCTCAGAAAAAAATACAATTCCCATGATTCCCTAGCACTGAGCCAGGGCAGTGCCTCAATTTAATGTGCACTATTTCTGTCAGTCTGCAAAGGCTATTAGTTAGGGTCCCTCTCTCCACCAATGAAGAGTTCTGGCCAGGGTGGAGTCTACTGCTTTGAAGGTCTTTCTACACCTGCAGAAAGCTCTTCAGGTGCACCTTTATCCCAGTGCTGTTCCCTTGTCTAGCCTACAGAAGGCCCCAAAATTGAGTGTGGAGGTAATCTTGGATCCAGCAGATCTGAAAGTCCCTACTTTCTTTTGAGGGTCCCAGGATTGAATGAAAATCTGTAATGTGCTATTTCACCATTCAGTAGTTTTACACCAATACAGAGTTGTTGTGGCAGAATGTTATCTACATACAGTGAACCCTTGGCATCCACTGGGGTTTGGTTCCAGGATCTCCTGTGGCATAGGGGATCCATGGATGTTGAAGTCCCATTAAATACAATGGCATAATAAAGTGGTGTCTCTTACATAAAATGACAAAATCAAGGTTTGCTTTGTGGAATGTATATTTTTCTGAATATTTTTAATCTGTGGATAGTTGAATCAGTGGATAAAGAATCTGTGAATACAGAGCACCGATGGTATATATAAATACAATTTGAGAAGTAAATGATTCAGTTGTCTTCTGGCTAATGTTAATGCTTTTCTTTTTACAATGAATTTGATGTATTGGGGCATTAAATACTCTTTATTTATTTATTTTCCATAAAGGGAACTGAAAGGCAAGATTGAAAAAGAGAGCACCAAGAGAGAACTATTGTCAGATCAGTCCCACCTAAATGAGACGCACTGCATTCACTGTCTGCAGCCCTTCAAATTCCTAGTGAACAGCAAACGTCAGTGCTTGGACTGTCATTTATATACATGTAAAAATTGCAGCCGCTACAATAAAAAGGAGCAAGGTTGGGTGTGTGATCCATGCCGCTTGTCCAGGTAGGTGGGCCCAGCCAGTGAACCATAAGGCTGTGTGGTCAAACTAGACACTAGAATGGGAAATTTCTCATGCAGTACAAGTTTCAGGTTTATCCAAATAACTCCACAAAGAACATCCCAACCACTTTTTCTTCATTTCTTTGCATGAATTATTTCCAGGTCTTCCTTTCTGCTATATCAAAACAGAATAGAAATTAGAAGATTAGGGTAGATAAGAAAAGAGAGGTGCTATACTGTAGAACTTTCATTTCAATTGTTTGTCATCAACAGAAAATAATGAAGTAAGAAAAACATCAATTTAATCCCACTCTTTATTTTTTATATATAAATGTTTCCCAGACTTTGGTTGATACATTAGCTTTGTGAAATAGGCAAACTGGGAGTGAGCTTTTGCTTGAGAATCACAAGCTAAGCATCAATATGAACCCCAGCATTCCCTGGTGCCAGTATACCATCTAATACTAGATGTCCCCCTTACTTCTGTTTAGTTAAATATCTGGCTTCACTCTCCTCATATTCCTATATCTTCTAACTGTCCCATTTTGGCTAGGACAATCCTGATTAATTCTCTATCATCTCATTTTTTTCACAGTTTTTAAAATGTCCCAGTTTTTTCTCTTTTCCCTATTTGTCCTTAGCTTACTTCCATTGCTACAAACTGAGTTCATAGTGGAAAAGTCATTTGCACTCAGTTTACTCAGCAAAGGGAAGGGAGAGAGGAGGGTGGAGTTTTACTTTTCCAGGTACCCTCAGATATAAGCAAACTGCTGTGGCCTCTCCTACGATGTGTGGTATTCCTCATTATTAATACCTTTTGCCATCTTGACCACACTCTTTTATTGCTTGGCCAAAACAGTCCCAGTTTTCATCTGTGAAATGTTGGAGGGTATGCACTCCATGTATTCATGAAAGAATGAAATGGCTTGTAAGTACTTGCTTTTGCTTTCTCATTAACGTCCACATGATTGAGGGTATGGCCATTCATCTTTGCAGAAGGGTAAATATTTCACATTAGGTAGATTGTAATTAATAGAGGATTGTCGTGTACAAAATAATGTTTTATTAATGTGATTAATATTTATTTTTCTTAATATTTTAATAGTAATGCAAAGTTTACACTTTATTGTTCTATAAAAGAACCTGAATCAGTGTTAAGCCAACATCCTCCAAGTTTGATGTTTGCCTTTAAAAAAAAGCAATGTAAGGAAGATTAATCCTATTTTTCCTTGGTTTTTCATGGTGTATACTGCCATTTTCTACTGTCTTCTCTTTCTAGTGCTGCTTCAGCAGCCATCTCTGCCCTCAGTTTCCTTGCTCACACCTGAACATTAGGCATTGAGATGTTACAAGACTCTCTAATAAGTCAGACTTAACCTTATCACTAGGGACAAACAAAGCTCATAACAATGCTTCTTCTACTAGTGTAGCCAGTCATTGACCAATCTAGAGTTGAACAGACCTTTTTTAAAAAAAAGAGGGGTTTCTTTTAGGTTTCATTGAAACTTTTTACAAAACTGACCTCTCTATTTTCACTCAGTACCAATTTGTATTATCTTGAGTTGAGAGAATTTGGTTGCTTAACCCTCTCCTTGTCCCAGAATACTTTTGCGCACACATCACAATACGCATCACATTGTTGGCCTCTGCATATTGTGAACAGGTTATCCATATTCCCTGACAAATGTACTTCAAGCATAGAGAGGAGTCCTTATGTATTTTTACAAACTGAGGGGGGTTGCAGACTGCCAGAAATAGTGCAAATTGAGTCCACTTTTAGGGTTAGGGTTAGGGAATCATGGGAACTGTATTTTATTGTGGCACCAGAGCTCTCTGACAGAGAAGGCTCAATGTCTCAGGAAAAAGACAATTCCCATGATTCCCTCTCACTAACCCTAACCCTAAAAGTGGACTCAATTTGCACTATTTCTGGCAGTCTGCAACCCCCCTGAGTTCATAGTGGGAAAGTCATTTGCACTCAGTTTACTCCGTAGAGGGGAAGGAAGAGAGGAGGGTGGAAAATGCAGAGGTAGGTGTTGGGGTTCATCTGGCTTTGTGACTATGGATAGGGTCAGTGGTTTGGTCCATTGATGCTGTTGGCATGAGGAGTGTGTTGATAGAGCAATTGTCAATGGAAATGTTTTAACTTAGTGATGTTTGTAATTACCCATGCTAGCTGATGGCTTTCTCTTTTATCTTGGACAGGATTGTGAAGACTGGATCTCTGGAATGGTATTATGAGCATGTGAGATCTCGTTTTAAGAGATTTGGAAGTGCTAAGGTGATGAGATCTCTGTATGGCAGGATGGCACATGGTGGACAGAACATGAATCCTTCCTTGCTTGATATGGGCAAGGGTCTTGGTGAGATCATCTCAATAATCTTCTGTAGAGTTCTTTGAAGATTCTGAATAATATTGGCACTAAATTAAATGTCACAGCCCATAATTATCTCTGGGTAACTAAAGTCTATTCCCACACATTTGAAATTAGTGACATGGCTCCTAAGCCAGAAAGTGGTTTTCTAACTGGCCTGATTCCCAGCACTTTGGTTCTTAGAAATTAATCACCACTGTTGAGTAGTTTGGAAAAACTGCAGTGAGCTGTTTGCCCTTTTTCTTAATACTAAAATTAGAAGCAACATCTTAAAAGTTAACTGTTGTCACTTTAAAGTTAATACAGCTACAGTTTTGATGATTGCACCCTTGGTTGCAACTGCAACCAGTTTCATGTATGTTTTAGGGGTGCCATTGACATATTAGCTATTTAGGGAGTGACTTTAAATCTGTCTACAGTATGTGTATCTGAAGAAAGTATATGGGGTTATGTAGTTGATTAGTCTGAAATTGTACAGCTGTTCTTTGGTGCTTCCAGATGTAGCTTTTATTGTGCAACAGCCCTTTTACTCATTCATGGAATTTTATGAGAGGGGGAATTCAAATGTCATAATCTTCCATTTGTAACTTTCCCATGCTTCCCCACTACTTTTCTCTTATTCTTACCACACACACATCTTTTAATATTTTTCCCATTTGTCTGAAATTACTCCTTGTGTTCTTGTCTGACATTCTTCTAAAGCACTAACAAATACATACCTGAAAATTCCTCCATAAATTTCATTATTTATGATGAAGAGTTCCAGTTAGTAATAACAGAAACAATATGGAGGCAGCTCTAGCCTGCCATGCTTTCCTGTTCACTTCTTTGGGTGTATTATGGATCATACAATAAAAAAAAACAAAACAATTTTAGCACTGAAGATACTACACTGTGTTCTCTTGGCATGGGTGTTTAATCTGAATTTTACAAGCATGACAATTTCCTCCACACCCATATAGGTAAAACAGAGGATGTCTGCAAGTGCTGAAGAGTTGGCCTTTCTTTCCCAGTGCAATAATTCTGGTTTAGATTCTTCCCCACCCTCCAATTTAAAAAGATGGGAAGTCTGATTGATGCCAGCTGTTGTCTTCTATGTCAGTGGTTCAGTATAGTGATTCCCCCCATCTGTAAGCTAGCCACCTGCATATTGGAGCTCTCATGGAATGCCCTGACCCATATTAGCTAATGGCACACATCCATGGGCATACTGATGTGGGTGTGCACAAGTCGCCACTCATTGACCGATATGGGCCTGAGCTCCTGTGTTTTTCCCCATCCGTTTGGGTTGGTAATGAAACCAAACCCCCACAAATGGGAATGCCCACTGTAAATGCATTCTGGGGTTTAGTCCAAACTTTCAAGGAGCTGTCCAAGCTGTTCTGTCCTATTCCTAAAAGTGGGTCAACATCATAGATATCTCCATAGAAGACAGAGCTAAAACCAGGGGGGCAGAGTCATTCCCCTATAGACATGGACGCCTCCAGCTGCTACCGGATCTGAAGATAAAGCTTGCCTAGTGTAAGAGAGAGATTTTGTGGAATGTTGTAGATTATCTGCACAGGGGCAGACTAGATGGGCTTCTCTGGTAAATTTCATTGACTGAATACCTTCAGTCCCTCAGAGATTGTAGCTTGATCTCCCTTTTACTTAAGCAAAATCAAGAAACTGCTATCAAAGCTATCTATTTAGCACTCTTGTGAACTGCTGCACAAGCATTTGGGAAGCATTATTCATGACAATTATCCTCCCACTAAAAGTTCTTTGGCTCTAACTTATTTCAACTCTAGTTGGAACATACTTTCTGCTGGCTTGCCTGGAACACATTGACCTCCAGCATCTTTCATGAAGCATTCTCCAGTATAGTCAAAGAATTTTGCTGGTTACACCATCTGTTTGTGGTTACTACTTTGTATCTTGTTTTCTCTCCATTTTCCTATTGTATTTGTCAGATATTCACACATCAGGTTAGCTGTTTATAGCTTAGAGGAGCCACTGTGTAATGAAGACCTTTGGACATCCTGACAGCCTCCAGGCATAGCTTGCCTTACCAAATAGTTTTCTGGAGCCTGTTCAGTCTGTATCCTCATGTGCACTTGTCCAGACACTCTAAATGTCTAAAAATAAATGATGCCCAAATCCACAGGTGGGCAAAACATTTATTAGAACTAAGCAAAATGCCAAAAGGAGGAACTTTTTTAGACAGCCCCAGAACCCCTTTATCATTCTAGAAGTTAAACAAGGAAAGACATGTGTGAGAAAGAGACAAAAAAGTATAGAATTTATAGCTGCAAGTTCTGTTTCAAGATGGAGATTGCATACTTACTAGATCAATGAATGTGGCAGATATTAGGTTACACTTTGGGACTCATGCAGCCCTCCAGATGTAGTCAGACTGCACTTCCCAGTATTCCTCATCACTGGCTATGCTAGCTGGGTCTGGGGGGAGTTACAGTCCAATAACACTCAGAAGGCTGCATGATTTCCTAGATAGCATTTAAGATTTAGGAGTAAGAGAACAGCTTCAGTCACATCCTGCTGTTAATTCAAACAAAAATCCACCAAACAGTGGTACCTTTATTGGCCAACCAAATGCACAATATACTTGTTGCAAGCTTTTGAAGCTCCACTGGCTTCTTCATCAGGCAAGATGTTACAAACCAAACAGGAAAAAAAATAGAGGTGTTAGTCAGATCCTGCTGTTAGACATCCTATAGGCATCTGACTGGCTGATTAGCATATAAACAGAATGCTTTACTAGGTAGGTCAGTGATCTGATACAGCAGGTTTCTTCTTATGAAGCAGTGGGTGACATCTGTTTTTGAAAACAAAGTTAAAACCATCTTTACAACTCACAGAGTTAACATATTTTTTTTTAATGTTGGGTGAGAATACCTTCTCTTGGAGAGGAATTCTCCACCCCCCTCCCAACATATGCACTCACTTTTTCTCAAGTTTGCTGATGCTAAATGGCAAAATAACACCTGACCAGGAGATGGCAATATTAGGCAGCTTTGCAGGTTTCCAAGGTGAACCTATGCTGCTGTTTGTAAGGCAAATTGCTCTCTCTGGATGAGAAGTGACATTTGGAAGGTTTTGGCTTAGTGACTACAAGCCAGCCTTTGTTAAGGGAGATGCATCTGTGGATCTTTCATGTTTTAAAAGTAGCATTTTAAAAAGTTCATTTGGGAGGTTCATGGTCCCATCCTCCACTGTTACCCCCTTTAAAAGTGATTTCATAGTACCAGAGCTGTTGTCCCATGTCTTTATTTACAAACTCACACTAACATATATCAAGTTGTAGTGATGGACACAAAACTAGAAGGACATTTCCCAGAGCTGTGTTGTACACAAAATAAGCTTATGCACTAAATTTGAACATGGGTGGAGCCACTGCTTCTAACGTGAGTGGGGCAACTGTTTTGACAAGCATATAAATCCTAAATTATAGACAGTATTATCGGCATTTTATCCTCAGTGCACATGTACACACAATACAAAACAGAAAAACAGCTTGATAGTTATACCAATTCTCTAAGCATGTGGCCTTGTATAGTTCTGCCCTTAACATACAGCCACCAGCATTTGCCAAAGAAGGAGTAGAAGGAGATACTAGGGAAATAGCCAGACAGTGAAATGGAAGTTATGCCTTCAAAGAAGACTGAGGTGCTGGTGGTGACAATGGTGGCCTTCAGGCAGGAGGGTGGGTGGGTGGGAGAATGGAAAAAATGAATATGAGTGGAAAGGAAAAGAAACAGAGCATAAGTGCATAAAATTACTTGGCTTCAGCTTAAGGAGAATCCAAATGATTTCACTTCCTTGTTGGCCACATACAGTTGGAAAATGCTATGATCATCCAGCTTTCAATCTAAATCAAAATGCAGGCAAAGTCTCAATCCACTGAAGGACTTTTGAGGACTCAGTTATCAAGAGATAGCTTATAGCTGATATATTCAAATACAGTTGAACTCTTGCAGTTCTGCTATTGGTGGTGAGGATGCTAAATGCAGGCTTAGCTGTTAATAGGGACTCTTTGGGAAACAGACTTTGAAAATGGAGAGCTGAGAAACAGGGCATCTCCTAAATTTTAAAGAAGCAGTTTAAAATGATCCTTCTTGGCCTCAGATCATTGGCAACAGCTTTCCAGTCCTCTACATTTCCTGCTTAACTGCTATCCCAGGTCTCAGAATTTACAGTTCATATAACAAGGGCCACAGTATTATCCAAAGAAAGGGGAGGGGGATTGAAGTGTCCACACCAAATATGACAACATTACTTTAATTGTTGTGGACATTCGCTTTTGCAAGAGGCTGGGTAACCTTTAGAATTGTTTGCACCTGTATATAACAGTGATAACTGAGGAGAACTCCAGGTTTGGATAAATCAAGAGAGTTTTATTTAGAAAAATGTAGAATGAAATCAAACACACAATAGCAATCCACCCAGGCACAGCATTCAGGCTAATTGAAATGGAAATATGGAAACTGGATAGCGGAGTTTGAAGAGTTTGCAGGGGGCTCTCAAATGTGTACACCATGGAGAGCTGGAGTGGATTAGACTGTGGGGAGTGGACTGAGGGCAGCATAATTTCATACATGGAGCTCAGCTTGGGGCAGCTATATGCGTACTGTGAATGCACAGAGACTGGGCTTTTGGGACCAATATTTATCTGAAATCTAGTCCCAAATGATGGGCTATCTTGTAAGGTTAACAAAGGCTGGGTGTTCTTTCCCAGGAATAGACAATGGGATTCCAGACTAATTTATGGCTTTAATTTTAGTGTGACAAAAATAGTGATTAGATCAGGATCTCCCTAGGATGTATGGACAGGGAGGTTTGGCTGGGAACTCAACTGAGGGTGGATGGAGAGGTTGACTTACTGCTTTGGGTGCAAGGAGATCTTTTACCACAAGTTGCAAAGGAAATGCAGATTTGAGACATTTAGGTTTGATTGTCTTGTTTACATGGATGTGCACATGCCTCATTCCTTTTCTCCTGGGAACCTGACCTGGTGTTCCTAAAAGTCATTGTGATCTCTCAAGAACATGCTGGCTCCAAATATGAAATATGGGGTATGTTAACATCAGTTCCTGCAAGACATCAAAAATGGAAGCAGAGAGTTCACATGTTGTCTTTATGTATGAAACCTGGATTTGGACTCAGTGGATGTTTTATGAAGGAATCAATATTTTCTCTGTGTATAAAGGTATAAAGGTATAAAGGTAATCAATCTCCAGAAAAAGGAAGCAGCAATGTAGATCAAAAGTGAAGTGGAGACTGTGAAAATTCTGGCTGTTGAAATATGGAATGGGCACCAAATTGGAGGAGGGAATCATGTTAGAAAACAATTACAAGGAGCCTTGGCAGAAAATATGGTCTAATTCTTAAATATTCCCACCACTAGAAAGGCCAACAGGTCTCATTAGGACTGAGTCTATGAAAGGGTATGCTATAACTTCATTCACTCAGTCTCAAAGGTGCTACAAGATCCCTTTGTATACAGACCTCATTATGGGTATCCCTAATAATACAATTTATTTCAAACATTGGAAATTAATTATCACCTGCTCTGTACAGCCAGAAAGATTTAGCTCAAACAGCAAAAATAACCTGTAGTCCACAAAGCTTCCAAGTTTTGGAAACTGTGTATTCTGCAGGTTATTTTTAGATTCACACTAAGACTGAGGGATGCCCAAGAAGAAAGAAAGAACAATGTGTTCTCAAACTAAAGGGTAGTTGTAGGCTTTTTAAAAAGTACAGAGGACTCAATGGAGCTGGATGGAATTATGACAGAACAAAGCAAAAGGATCAAAAGTGTAATAAGAACTTGACCTTGGGGAATTTATAATTAGCTCAAAAATAATAAGTAGGATTAGGACCCAATGTGTACAGGGAGAGGGAGGGAAGAGCCTTCGCACAGGCAGCATTTTTCCAAAAGAATGGTACTTTTATTAAGAGAGACAAATAAATCAACAACCAAGTACACACATACAGAGGATGCATGAAATCTGTAAGAAAGGTTTCATGCACAAAATAGTTACCTAGAAACTCTGCACTCCTTGTAGAAGAATGAACTCTGCTGCTTGCTTATGGAGTGAAGTTGTGTTGGAGGCAGCTGAGGGATACTGGTTAGGAATTTCAAGGAAGAAGTGAGATCCCCCCTTCCTTTCCAAAACCAGCTCTCAGAACACAGATTTTGGAGGTCTTAATATAGGCTAAAAATAGAAGATTGATTATTGTATATAAAAGGATTCCAGATAGGTTGTCTTTGAAGTAAACAATTTTCAAAGAGAGGAGATGGGATGTTGATGTTATCTCATTCTTAGCCAGTTGTAAATCTCTGTGTCTCTGGAATTCAGAGGGTGTAAATGTCCCGCTTTGCAGCTCCTAAGCCTAGCCCTTTTGATCTGTTAATTGTTGTAGATGCAGATGCAGATGTGACCTTTCAGGTGCCTACATGATCCATGGCGGTTGGGCTCCTCCAGTCTAGGGCCATGGCAGGGACCCGCAAAAATTTTTAAAAAAATTTAAATCAATTATTGTAACAAAAGATTGGCTTCAGAGACAGAAGAACTTCAGGAAGGGCCCTTGCTGCTTGAATTAAAACTTTGTAGCTGTACAGGGCAGGTTATAATTACTTTCCAGTGTTTCAAATAAATGGTATTATTAGGGGTACTCATAATGAAACATTTATACAAAGGGATCTTGTAGCACCTTTGAGAATAATTGAATAATTGAAGTTGTAGCATGCACTTTCATAGACTCAGTCATAATGAGACCTGGTGACTTGACTAGTTATAGGAATACTTAGGAATGGGGCCATATTTTCTGTCAAGGCCCTGTATTGGCTAATTGGTTACCTAGTTGGATAGTGACTGTGTAGTGCAGTGATTCCCAAACTCTGACCTTCCAGGTGTTTTGGATATCAGCTCCCAGAATTCCAGACAAAAGCAAAGATGACTCAGGCTTCTGGGAACTGAAGTCCAAAACACCTGGAGATCTGAGTTTAGGAATCACTGGTGTAGTGCAATAGGTATTTATTTCCCTGTTTTATAAGTTCCATGGAAGCACTTCCCTTTCATTTTTTTTCAGTGAAGAAAACACATGTTCAATTGCTGGGGCCTTTCTTTGTCCATTTAGGGCATTTTTATTCCTGGCACCTTTCCATGCCTGTAGTTCTCCTACAGTGACTGGAACAAAATAGACTCTTCTGCCAGGATGTTAGGGTAATATTAATAAAAATGCTAAGTGCAGCCAAAAGGGGACAGAAAAACTGAAAGCCAGGAAAGGCATCTGAAGGCCAGAGAGGGAGGGGAAGAGGGGGAACATGTGCATGCCTCTTCCTTCTCCTCCTGGACCTTCAGCTGTCTCCGGATAGGCATCTGAAGTCCCAGGAAGATGGAGGGGGAAGAATTCCTGCCCCAGAATTCCCACCCCCATAGGGCAGAAGTCCTGCTCTGGAAGTCCCATTCCCCCCAGAAGTCCTGCCCATGGCACGGGGTAACACCTAGTGCTGGAAGGCCATTTAGATTGGGCACTCGGTGCCTAAAAGATTTGCCATCACTCCCTTAGAGGAAAAGGCCACTTTAAAAAAAAAACAGACAAAATATAGCTATGTATCCCACACACACTTGCACGTGTAATGCACATCTGTTAGTTTAAGAGGAAATCAAACAGAAGCAACCACTTCCTAACAGGGAAACTAA
This sequence comes from Phrynosoma platyrhinos, assembly GCA_020142125.1. Taxonomy (NCBI): domain Eukaryota; kingdom Metazoa; phylum Chordata; class Lepidosauria; order Squamata; family Phrynosomatidae; genus Phrynosoma; species Phrynosoma platyrhinos. The sequence goes on from CM034701.1 coordinate 208,168,199, forward strand.
GCATCTAACTTGTGTGTGGGTGTGTGGGAATGGGTGTAGTATCAAATCCCCGACAATAAAACATTTTTTGTATAATTAAATTGTGCTTGTTGATTTTAAAGTATCTTTGGGGCTCCAATGATAACATTTTAAATTGTTTTCCTGGTTTTGCAGGGATTTTCAGAGGAAATTGCTCAAATCTAGTCGTTATATCATAGTTATTGCAAAGTATGGTAGTAATGAATTTGATGATTTGATAACTAGACTACTGTAATATATGTGGAAAGTCCCTTGTTTGTGGTTTGGAAGTTGCTGTTAATGCTGCTGATAGAGTGCTAGGTTATGTACATATTAGTTCAATAGGCTCAAAGACTAACTGGCATCCTAATTGCAACTAAGCTGTGTTCATGATTTGCTGTTGACATACAAGGTCCCTGATCTCCTTGGGTTACCTCGCAGACCACCTTCTGCTGTATGTGTCATGTTGATCTTTGAGATCTTTGATGGAGGCTTTATTGGTTGTCCCACAATCAACAGAATGCTGCCACCCAGTTTTATGAAGATATGCCTCTTCCTTTGTGGCAACAACTCTTTGGACCACAGTCTCACATGATTTAACAGAGAAAAGCTACATTGACTCTTAAATCTCTCTTTGAATTCACTTTTTCATACAATCCTTCCTGGCCTGTAACTAATATTTCCCTTAGTTCACTTGTTGATTTTAAGCATTATTTTGAACAGTCTTTTAAATTGTTGTATTGTCTACCATATTGATATTTTAAAGTGAAATGCTTGGAAATGTTATTATGCCAGGTATGCCAGATTATACCAAGTAAACCAAATGGTATAAATTAATGAATGCTATAAAGCAGGGGTAGGCAACCTTTCCCCTTTAAGGGCCGAGGGACTTCAGCTCCCAGAAACCTCAGCCATGTTGGCCAATAGTCCCATGTTGCCCAATAGCTCCTGGGATTCTGGGAGCTGAAGTCCCTCGGCCCTTAAAGGGGAAAAGTTGCCTACCCCTGCTATAAAGAAATAAAGTAATAAATACTGTAAATAAATGAATTAATTTAATTTTACTCACAAACTGCTTCTTATTCTAGGTCTTCATGACAGAGTGTATAGTTTGCCAGACATCAACAGTAAGTTGTGGGGTGGTGATGTTTAATGACATTAAAAACCTTGTAGATTCTGAGAACTATGGGCCTAAGCAGAGGGGCGGCCGTGGGCCATTCTGGGAAGGTGCGCCACGGGACTGAGGCATCCCCATGCCTCGATCCTGCGGTGCATCTTCATCACCCCTGAAAGGAGCGCTAAATTAGCGCTCCTTTCATATGTCGCCAAAAGTGCATCGTAAAAGGCTGTGGCTCACTTTCAGCTACTTTTCCACCACAGCATGTCCGGACGCTGTGGCGGGAGGTCCTCCTCGGAGCGCCAGCCGTGCAGAGGGCCGGCTGCTCTAAGGATGACCTCGGGAGGGGGAGGGGGCGCCGAGCGTGCGGCTGCCCCTCCCCTTCCCTGCGCCGAAGATGGCCCAATAAGCCATCTGCTTAGGCCAGGGGTAGGCAACCTTTCCCCTTTAAGGGCCGAGAGACTTCAGCTCCCAGAATCCCAGGAGCTATTGGCCAACATGGGACTATTGGCCAACATGGCTGAGGCTTCTGGGAGCTGAAGTCCCTTGGCCCTTAAAGGGGAAAGGTTGCCTACCCCTGGCTTAGGCCCTATGTGAAAGAGGCTTTGGAGACCTGTACAAACTTCAGAAAGATTTTACTTGTACTGTACTGCAAGAATTACAGTGAGTCCTTGGTATCCCCTGGGGTTTGGTTCCAGGATCTGTAGTAGGTACCAAGAATCATGGATGCTCCAATCCTATTATATACAATGGTGTAGTCAAATGATATCCTTTATTTTAAAATGACAAAATCAAGGTTTGCTTTTAGGGAATTTCCTCAATAAGTAAACCAATCAAATCTGGAATGGAGAATGCTTTTCTTTTTCTTTAGTGGTGCTCACAGTTAACTCTGGCCATTTAAAAAGTAACACCTTTTTATTTTGCAAGATAGCCTGCATTTCTAATGAGAACATAAAGCTTGTATTTCAGCTTGCTAAAGGTCATCTGTTAAAGCTCAATACTGGCTGAGTCTCCCTTATCCAGAATTCCAAAATCTGAAATATTCCAAAACCCAAAACTTTTTTCATAGATGATTGAGACAGTGAGACCTTTGCTTTGTGATGGTTCAGTGTGCACAAACTTTGTTCATGAATAAAATTATTTTTAAAATAGTATAAAATTACCTTCAGTACTTCCAGTTTGTCCACAGAGGCACTCAGCAGTGTGAGACGAGAGCTCTGCTCTGCCGATTTCAACTCCTGCAAACTGACACCCCAAATACAGCTTTTCAGTTCTATATCCTTGAAAGGAAAGGTGGGCTTGTCAGGGGCTCTTTGCCAACCCTCCAAAACTGAACCCAAGTGGAGAAGTGGAAGAGGGATGGCCAGAGAGCTGAACAGCAGCCATTGCAGTGTGTGTTGTTGCTTAATGGTATCTGCCAGCAAACTTTACAATTTTTCTTTAAAGAAGATTATGGAGGGAAACAAGCACTGTCAATATATGCTGAGTGATTTGATTCCAGACAAGAATTGCCCCTTGGTTAATTAAGTGGAAAAGACAGTAACATTGATACAAGAAGGAACAATAAAGGAACAATGAAGGGGAAAGGAATACAAGGAGCAAACTTTAATTTGCTTTAATCTGCTTATAGAGGAACTTCCCAAAATCCCCTATGATTTAACTAGGAGGAAATAAGTTAAGGAAAAATAAAGAGAGAAATTGAAAACTTAACTCTTTTAAATGGACTTTCAAAAAGAATATGCTGCGTGTGTTTGGGTTTGACCCTTTTTTTTTTTGCACCCTCCCATATAAGAAAAGACAAGAGACTTATAATTAAGAATTCTGGGACTGACACCAAGTTCCAAAACAAAAATAATTATAATAAGTAGAAGACTTTGCACATGGTTTGCTTTCTGAGCTTTTTGAACTTTTTCAATTTGGCATTTTGCAGACTTTGGGATTTTTTCCTGTTGATGTTTGGATTTTCTCTCTGAATTATTTGTGTGGAGATGAAGTGATGGGGTGGAGAGAGATTTTTTTTTTTTTAAAAAAAAGGAAAATAAGACAATGAAAAGGAGAATGACCTCATTTGTAGAGATAAGACAAAACCTCCAGCTATGAGGAAATCAATTAGGAAAATTAAGGACTAAGAACATTAAGAGAGGAAAGATACTCAGGTGATAAAGCAAAGAAAAAAGCTTTGAGACTTTCGACTGACAATAAAGACATATAAATTCATTACAAACTCTTAAGTTAAAAGTAATGTCTGTGTCCTTTCTCCATTTGCATTCTCTTTTAGTATTTTTGTGTAATCCTATATATCTACTTTGTACCCTAAGATCTGCTTGATATATATTCAGTTAAGAGTAGATACTTGATTAAGAAAGTTTAAACAGTTGTATTATACTTTGGAGATATATTAGGTGGTATTTTAGTGATATACTTTTTATACTATACATATATTTATATACCCCCAGTAACAAAAGGGGTTAGAAGAATTTAAGTTTAACCAGCTATAAGAAAACTGAAAGTTGAATAAGAAGTTGGCTTGGAGAGGAAGGATATATACTAAAAGCAGCAAAGTCAATGCAGAGCAGAAGTAAAATTAAAGTCAGTGCAGAGACAGTTACAAACCCAAGAAGGGGTTCAATAGAAAAGGCTTTTAAAAAGACAAATATACCTCCATTTTACAGGAACTAAGGGAATTTAAGAAAAAAAATTAAAAAGAGATCCAAGAAGAACTTAAGGATACTAGAAATTTAATAAGATATGCAAAAAGTGGTTTATTTTTTTTAAAAAAATTGACTTTATTACTGTAAAAACACACTACATGTAACACACAACAAATTACAAAAAAACCTATGCAATACAATATAATACCATATAATACATTACATTGATAATTACACAAGCATACACGTACATATATAAATACACACACATACAAAATTTACAAAAAATAAGATGTCTAAAAAATAAGATATATAAAGAAAAAAACACAAACAAAAAATAAAACAAACAAACAAACAAACCACAAAAAAGAGAAACTTCCTGAGCATCGGAAAGGGTCTTATTTTCGCCTATTAACATTTCTGCATCTCAAAAATAATATATACAGGATTTCCTTAAAAGGAAGACTCAACAGAAAAAAAAAAGATAGTGGGCATCCTAGATTAATCTACTGTGAGCAAGAATGACTATAAATTTATCTTAATTCAATAGCTTTGTCACCAAATCTTTACCAATGACTCCCAAATCTTTTTTGGCTTGTCCCAACATTTACCTCGTATCAATTGTGTTAATTTATCTGCACAGATACAATCAACTAACTTATATAACCAATCTCTCACCTCCGGCAGAATTTGACTTTTCCATCTGGCTGCCAGAACCATTCTAACAGCAGTAGTAATGTAGAATAAGAGTTTACCATACTGAGTTCCGACCTGCTT
>CM034701.1:208174142-208199116 GCA_020142125.1 Phrynosoma platyrhinos
CTGGTAAAAATCAATTTTGGTCTGGTGGGATCCAATCTACCAGGACCTTTTTTAATCTATTAGCTAATATCAATGTGAAGATTTTATAATCACAATTAAGTAAAGAAATTGGGTGGAATTTTTTTAATCAGAGTAGTATCTAAGTCTTCTTTGGGTAAAAGAGTTATATTAGCATCAACCCATGAGTCGGGGGTTCCTCCTGACAGAATATCATTAAAGACAGTGGCCATTGGCACTCTCAATTCTTCTACAAAGGTTTTATAATACTTGGAAGGGAATCCATCTGGCCCAGCTGCTTTACCTTGTTTGGACTTTGAAATTGCCTCAACAATCTCTTGTACAGATATATTTTTGTTTAGTTCTTTCCTCTGCTCCACCGTGATGGGGGGGATTTTACAACTGTTAATGTAATTCTCAATTTTTTCAGTGTCTACTTCATCTTTTTTGGACAAATCACTGTAAAACTTCCAAACAATCTGTATCATTTTATCCTGCTCTGTTATCTCAACACCTTGATCTTTTAATTTTTGTATAACTCTACTTGCCTTTTTGTGACATAGGTAATGAGATAACTTGCCTGGCTTATTCATTCTTTCAAACATTCTTTGCTTGAGATACTTCAGGTTCTTATTGATATCCTCCATTAACAGTAATGTTATTCATGATTCTAATCCTTTCATTTCCATAATTAGAGTTTTATTATTAGGATCTTTTTTTAACATAACCTCTTTCACTTTCAACTGTGCTTGTAAGTCATTAGATTTCATCTCTTTTTCCCTTTTTAGTTGGGACCCTTTTTTAAATAAAGAAACCCCTAATCACCACTTTTGCAGCATCCCAAACAGTATTTACAGCCATACCCTTGGTCATATTCTCTACAAAGAAATTTCTCAAATGTTTGTGAAATTCTCCCACAACCTTTTCATCTTTCAGCAATCTATCTAGAAAAATGGAGGTGTTTGCCAAAATATTGTCAGATCATCACCTGATTATGATGGAATTGGCTCTAGACCAGAAAGAATTTTCTTGGCGGTTAAATGCAAAAAGTGGTTTAGCAGAGAAAATAGTTGGAATATATAAATAAATCTCAGAAGTCAAAACAGAGGTGAAAGAGGTTACAGTGAAAACAGGAAAGTTGGAGAAGAAATTAGAAACATTAGAAAAGGTACAGAAAGGGGATGAACAAAGTATTCTTCTATATGCAATTAGAGACAGAAAGAAATCCGTTCAATTAAGAGATGTGCCAGAAATGCCAAATGAACATCTATATGAGAGAATTGTGTCTGCTATAGCAACTTATTTAAACATCAAAGAAGAGTTAATAGAATCACAAATAGACAAAACTTTCAGAGTAAATTCAAAGATAGAAAATGAAAAGTAATTAGCAAGGGATATAAACATTTGTTTTACAAATACAAGAATGAGAGAGTGAATATAACATAAGAATCACAATGAGAAATTAGCCGTAGATGTCAAAGAAATAGAGATATACAAGGATTTGCCAATACAAATTATAAGGAAGAGACAAGAATATAAATTTTGAACAAACTTATTACAAAAAAATATACAATACAGATGGGACAAAATGGAGGGAGTTATATTCAGTTACAGACAAAAAAAGACATAGATCAAGCAAAAGAATTATATGAGAGACTAAGTAATAAAAACAGAAGCAAAACAATAAATAGAGAAAGAAAAGATCTAGAAACACAAACAGCAAAAATAAACAGGAATATAAGACAAGAGACATAGGAAATGAAGGAAAGCAAGAAGGAGAGCAAGACTTAACAACATTAGAAAGAGGAAGAACATTACTTTGAAAGGAAAAAAAAATACTAGCTCAGAGTCTTCAGAAGGAGAAAGAAATAACACACACAAAGAAGAACAAGAGAGTATGTAATGGAAAAAATATATAAAACAGACAGATTAATAAAGATAGAAATAACAAAATAAAAATAGGTTCATGGAATGTGAAAGGCTTAAACCAAAATAGAAAGAGGAAATAAATATGTCTAGAGAAAAACATTTTTGATATAATTTGTTTGCAGGAGACAAAGATAAGGGACAATGATATTAAATATATAAAGAACCCTAAATTGGGATATTTATTTTATGTAGTCATAAATAAGAAAAAAAGAAGAGTGGGTATTTTTGTTAATAAGAAGTATAAAGCAAAATTACCTAAGAAGGACACAGATGGAAGATTTGTTTTTCTAGAAGTATTAAAGGGGGGGGGATCATGATAGCTAACATTTACAGTCCACTGGAACAAAAAGAGAATTTCTTTTAAAAATTAAATGACAAAATTGGAGAATACAAGAAAGATACAAAGAAAACATTAAATCTAATTGTACCAGGAGGGAAACCTGAAACATGGAGGAAAGCTACAATAACCTTAATTCCAAAGGAGGTGGAAGACAGGTTACAAATGAGCAACTATAGACCCACATCCTTGCTTAATAATGATTATAAAATCTATGCATTGATTATCATTAACAGACTTAAAAAATGCCTGTCAGAAACCATAAAAGAAGATCAAAATGGGTTCCTCCCTGGAAGGCAAATAAGGAATAATATTAGAACATTGGTGAACATGACTATTATAATACTCACAATGAAAAGAAATTATAATTTTTATTTATTGATGCTGAAAAGACATTCAATAACATCAGATGGAAATTTATGATAGAATTATTAAGAAAAATGGATAGAGTGAATTTTATAGAGAGCATAAAACAAATATATAATCATCAATCTCCATGTTTAAATATAAATGGAGAAATAACAAAAGAATTTAAAATTTGTAAAGGAATGAGGCAAGGGTGTCTGCTGTCCCTCTCTTATTTATTATAATACTAGAACATCTACTAAATAGAATTGGAACCAACAATAAAATAAAAAGCTTAAAAGATGAAAGGAAAGGAGATAAAGGTCAGAGCATACACAGATGATATGGTTTTAATATTAGATGATCCCATAAATAATATTGAACAATTACTATATGGATTAAAAAGATTTAGAAAATTCTCAGGATCTAGAATGAATTAAAAAAATCATGGATGCTAACAAAAAAAAATTGACAAAATCTGAAGAACAACTAATGCTCTATATATATATATATATATATATATATATCGGGGTGTAAAATTGGGGGGGGGGAGTAAAATACTTAGGAATCTGGCTTACTAAAAATAATCCAAATTTGTATGACAACAATTACAAAGTAATGTGGAGAGAAATAAAGGAGGAGTTACAAAGATGCAGTAGATTAAATCTTGGAAGAATTGCAGCGATAAAAAATGGAATACTTCCATACTTGAGTGCATTCCCTCGCAGCCTGGAGTCATGCCATTAACATGACAGAACAATACCTATTCAACACAGAACAACACACAGTTCACCTGGGAACCACTCCTCCCTACCCAGGGTCTCACAGTATATATAGACCCATTCCCCTCCATTCCAGTTTTCTCTGAAGATGCCAGCCACAGATGTTGCCAAAACGTCAGAAAGAAACTCTTCTAGAACATGGCCACACAGCCCAAAAACCCACAACTATGGATGCCAGCCATGAAAGTCTACAACTTCACATAAATGTTTGTTTTCTCCCACAGCAGGGAGAAAACTGTGGAAATTTCTCATCTTGCATGCAAAGATGAAATAGAAATAAATATTGAAACATATTAGTCATACAGCTTAGCATGCATCAGCATATGTGCCTTTCAGGTGGTTACCAGCGCTACCAACGGGAAGAGGACAGTGAGGATGATGAGACCAATGATGTCATAGATGGTGCAGAAGCCGAACGCTATGCTAGAGTAAGTATGCTGACAAAATACTTTTTTCTATTTATTAATGATATATCTGTCTATAGATATATGTAGATGAATAATTCTGGGCCTTTGTGTGAGAAAAATACTGCTTCATTTCTCTCTCTCTCTCCTTCTGCATGTGAAAAGAGGTGTTTCTGTTTGATTTTGAGTTCAGATATAAATCTTGTTTCCTGGGGAGTTATTTCAACAGAGCTGTTATAGTTCTAGGACTATGCTTCCCATTTCTGCATTCTATAGTTTCTTAGGAGCTGAAGTACAGTCACCCCTCCAAGTCCATGGATTTGAAATCCATGGACTTGACGATCTGCGGAGGGGTGACCGCCATTGAAGTGAATGGAGCACATCCCATTCATCTCAATGATAATATAATAATAATAAATTTTTATTTGTAACCCGCACCTCTGCTTGGCAATCGGGGCGGCGTAATAATAATAATAATAATAATAATAATAATAATTTTTATTTATATCCTGCCCCTCTTCCAAGCAATCGGGACAGCGTACAGTATTCAAAATATCAAACAAGTCACATCAAATCAGATCCCATCCCTCATTCCCACCCCCACTCACCCCCCAAAAACTAATCAAACCAAACAAATTAAAGACAATTATTAGAAATATACAATATACAATATAAAATATACAGTATATAATATAAAAAACATGATTACATGATTGCATTGCTGCAGCTGTTCTGGGTGAAGGGGTGGGCTAGATAGCCTCTGGAGGTACCCTCTTCCACCACAACCACTACAGATGGTAAATAGCTGGGGGATGGGCTAAATAGCCTCCAAAGATATCTTCTTCCACCGCTGCCACTGCAGATGGTAAATGAGTGGAGGGATGGGCTAAATAGCCTCCAGGGATGTCCTCTTCCACCACCGCCACAAAGCGGATGGAATCAAAGCTGGATAGGGCACACACCCTTCCACAGTGGTGCTGAGGAGAGAAATGATGTCCTAGACTTGGCTTTCTTGCCACGCCTGCCCTCACCATCACCGCTGCACTAGTGTAGCCAGTGGTCGGGCTGGGGAATGCTGGGGGCGCCTTTTGAAGGTTCCCTCTGAGGCCAGGTGTTGCGCTGGGGTAGGAGGGAAGACAAACAAATACACCAGCCACTCCTCTTCTCAGCCTCCTCCTCGGTGTAGCCGGTGGTCAGGCAGAGGAGGGGAGCCCCTTTTGAAGGTTCCTTCTGAGGCCAGGTGTTGCACTGGGGGAGGAGGGCAGGCAAACAAAGACACACACAAGCCACTCCTCTTCTCAGCCTCCTCCTCCTCGGTGTAGCAGGTGGTCAAGATTAAGCAAGATTAAGAAACAGCAGGTAAAACATTTTTATCCCGGACCCTAACCCTCCCACCCCTTAAAACTAAATTAAACTACATTGGAATTAAAAACAAGTGATATAGTTAAAATACAATAAAACCAATTTGGGTGACAAGCAGTGAAGGGAAGAGGCGTGAAAAGGAGATGGCCTCCAATTAGCTGGGTGATTGTTCTGGGAATGCCTGCCAAAAGAGATCTGTCTTTATTGCCTTTTTAAAGGCCACAAGGGTGGTGATAAGATGGATCTCGTCTGGCAGGCCATTCCATATTCTGGGAGCAATTGTGGAAAAGGCCCTCTGGGAGGTCTGCGAAAGCCTGGTCTTCATAGGCTGCAGGATATTCCTCCCAGAATACCGGAGTGTGCGGGGGGGATCATATGGCAAGAGGTGGTCCCTCAGATAAGTTGAACCCAAGCCATATAGGGCTTTAAAGGTTAAAACCAACACCTTGTACTGTGCCTGGAAACTAATCGGCAGCCAATGGAGGGATATGAGCACAGGTGTTATATGCTCCCTCCTCGAGGTTCCAGAAATTAACCTGGCTGCCATATTTTGTACCAGTTGAAGTTTCTGAGTTAGGCACAAGTGTAGCCCCATGTAGAGTGTGCTGCAATAATCCAGACGTGAGGTTACCAGAGCATGTACCTCAAATCCCTGCACTGGCTGCTGATTAGTTTCCAGGCACAATGAGGCTTAAATATACGTGAGTCTCCTAACTCATGGGGTGGTTGGGGATGTCCAGAAAGGATCCCCGCAAATTAGGAGAATGTACTGCACTGTATCCATTGGAAATCTAAAGTAAGACATCTATATTTTGCCACTATATAACCATTGAGATTGAACATATGAAAGCATGTTTCTTAACAGAGTTAAAAATAAAAATCAAAGATATGGAAATATTGCCAAAAACTATATCAGATCACAATCCAATTTTACTAATATTAAAGAATGAGGGGAAAAAAGAAGTTTGCATGAAAATTAAATGATTTCCTATTAAATGACAAAAACTTTGTAGATAAGTTAAAGAAAGAGCTAAAAGAATATTTCAAGATCAACATGACAGATTCAATAAAGGCTAAAGTTGCATGGGATGCTAGTAAAGCGGTGACAAGAGGAATATTAATGCAAAGAGGTGCAGAGATGAAAAAATGGAAAGATAATGAGTTGAAGAGACTGGAAAAGGAAATTAAAATTTTGAATCAACTAATAAAATGGGAAGATGGTTAGCATATAAATTGAGAAAAGAAAAGGAAAAGAGATTTAGAAGAAATATAAAACAGGGGAAAAATATGCATATACAAGAAGAAATTCAGAATTTTTTTAAAGAATTTTACACAGATTTGTACAAAACAGAAGAAATTGATATTAATGAAATATCTAATTACATAAGCAAACAAGAAATTATAAAGATAACAGAAGAACAACTAAACATATTAAATGCCACTTTCACGGAAGACGAAATAACCCAAGCAGTAACAAAACTAAAAAGGGGGGAAACGCTGGGGCCGGATGGATTTACGGTGATGTATTATAAACTATTTATGGATGAATTGAAAACTCCATTATTGAAAACACTCAATTGTATAGATAAAGAGGGAATCCCAGAAACCTGAAAATATGCGAATGTTACATTAATTCCAAAAGAAGGCAAAGATGAAAAAGAAGTTCAGAATTATAGACTGATATTGTTATTAAATATGGATTATAAGATCTTTGCAATAATTTTCGTGGATAGACTGAAACAAATATTAACAAAATTATACATGAGGACCAATCGGGTTTTCTTCCTACTAGACAATTTAAAGATAACATTAGAATGATAATCAACACTATTGAATACAATGCAAAGAATAACGAAAAAAATTGGCACTGATTTTTGTTGATGCAGAAAAAGCCTTCGACAATATCAATTGGGCCTTTATGATGGAAATCTTGGATAAAATGGGAATGAGAATTAAATTTTGTAAATGGATAAAAGAGATATATACTGACCAATCAGCAAATTTGATAATAAATGACAACACTACAGAGAAAATCCAGATTTCAAAGGGAACTCATCAAGGATGCCCTTTATCACTGCTACTTTTTATAACAATACTAGAAATATTGTTGAATAGAATAAGACGTAATGAGAGGATAAAAGGTATGAGAATAAAAGGTAAAGAATACAAAGTATGGGCATTCGCAAATGATTTAGTTCTAATTTTAGAGGATCCCTCTCAACAAATTCAGGATGTTTTTCAAACAATGGAAGAATTTGTAAAAGTTGCAGGACTGAAAATTAATTAAGAAAAACAGTGATATTAACTAAGAATATGACCATAAAAGAAGAAAGAGAACTAGAAATTAACTTATTGTAAGACACACAATAAGGTCAGGTATCTAGGAATCTGGATAACAAAAAGAAATCTGGATTTGTTCAATAATAACTACAAGTTAAAATGGAATCAAATTAGACAAGATTTAGTAAAATGGAACAAACTCAAACTTTCACTCACTGGTAGAATAGAAGCTATTAAAATGATGATCCTCCCCAAAATGAATTTTTTATTCCAATGTATCCCGATCATTCATAACAAAAAAATATTTAAAGACTGCCACAGAGATATAAAAGACTTTATTTGGGAAAATAAAAAAGCAAGGATATTGGTCAACATTGACAAGAGATAAAAAAGATGGAGGAATAAATATACCAGATCTAGAAATATATCATAAAGCTAATGCTTTGGACTGGTTAACAGATAGGGTGATATTGGAAAGAACAGAAATCATAAATGTAGAAAGGTTCAACAACAGATTCGGCTGGCATGGCTACTTATGCTATGGGAAAGATTTAGTACATAAGGAATTTAAACATCATGTCATACGAAGAACATTACTGAAGATATGGAACAAGACTAAAAGAGAAACTTACAGAAAAATACCTTTATGGACATCTCCCCATGAGGCTTTTTTTAAAAAATGGACAGCAGTGAAACATGGTTAAGATATACAGAGACATTTTAAAAAGGAGAGGGACAAGTATGGGAATTGAAATCAATAAAAGAGTTAGAACAATTAGATCTGAAGATGCACTGGCTACTTTTCATACAATTGAGGGAAAGATACAAAATTGATATAAAACGACAAGGACTTGAAGACAAAATTCTATATTTGGATAAAATATTATTGGAACCAAGAGAAAAAAAATAAGTAAATTTTACAAAATATTAATGGAAAGGAGGCAGGAAACGGAGAAGATATCAGAAAACATGATTAAATGGGCAACCGATATTGGTCGAACAATAAATTTGGAACATTGGGAAAGAGCAAGGAAAAAAAACAGAAAAAATTACAAATTCAGAAGACTTAAAAGAAAATCTTTGAAAAATGAAGCAAAGATGGTACCTGACTCCTGCAAGAATATCAAAAATTTACAAGATAAAAACAAATGAATGTTGGAAATGTAAACAAAATGTAGGAACGTGGTTCCATACATGGTGGAGATGTTCCAAAATGAAAAATTATTGGAAAAAAGTACATAGCATAATACAAAACATATTAAAAATAAAATGTGAGCTTTATCCCAAACTCTGTTTGCTTAACATGACACATAAATTAGATCCAGCCTTAGAAAAGAAATATTGGAGAATCCTTTTGTATATGGTGACAGCTGCTAGGATATCGATTGCACAGAAATGGAAAAAAGAAGAAGTACCTACAATAGATGATTGGCTTTTGAAATTATCAGAAATGAAAGAGATGGACAGATTAACAAAATTACTTAACCATAAAGATTTAAATGAATTGGAAGAAGAGTGGGCTCCTATAGAGAGATATTTAGAAAAAAGATAGAACTAAAATAGCAAAGTAATTGACAATAAATAAAATAAACTTAAGTTAAGGAAATTGAGAAAAAGAATGGAAACTTAGAATGAAACTGAAATTTGAAAAAGGAATGGATAAGTGTATAAGATTATTGTTAATAGAATTAAAGTAAGAGCCAAGTCAACAATGTAAGAGATATAGAAGGGTTAATTGATCATGAAGTATACAAGAAGTACTTACTTTTGAAGAACTAAAGGAAGGACTGTTGTGATTGTTAATATTTATGAGATTGTCATTACAGATATAAGTTTTTTTTCAATATTGCATAATTTTAATAGAAAAAAATAAAATTAAAAAAAAGAAAAGAAAGCATGTTTCTTAACAAATAAATGATCCATGTTAAGTGTATGCAGGGGAGGGTTGCCTCTCTGGGGCAAATGATACATAATGGATAAGTAATCAGATGAGCTAAGCATAATACGAAATACTGACTGAAAGATGTTGTGCCTAAAAGATGGGCCACTTTGATTATTTAAGCAAGCAAGCCAGCAAGCAATTGTGGAAATAACTTAAGAAAAAGTTATTCGTCCAACCTAGTTCTGAAAATGTTTCAGTCATTTGTTAAGATACAGGCTTTTATATGTTCAATCGCAATGGTTAAGATACCTGCTTTTGCTTGTTCAGTCCCAATGGTTAAGATACATGCGTTTGTATGTTCAATCCCAGTGGTTATATAGTGGCAAAATTTAGATTTCTTTCTTTAGATTTCCCAAGAAGAAAATCCTAGATAAAATTCCAGATTCACATCCACACACTCTGCAATGCAGAATGAAATTCATGGTGGGTTCTAGTGTTTTCTGCTTTTCCATATCTTCTCGCCATCTAGCATGAAGTCAGCAGCTGTCTTCATTCACTTAAACTAGACCATACTCATGGACTTCTACCCACACTAAATCTTTGGGAATAACTGTAAACAGTTGTTCAAGTTAGTTAAACAGTAATTACTGAATATGAAATTGCCAGAATTACTTCTTAGAATATGTATTTTAGAATCTAAATAATGTCAAAATATGAATCTGTGAAATTTGAGATTCACTACAGTTGACCCAGAATGTGCTCTTTAGGTTAAAGACAAAACAGAACTTTTCAGAGACTCACAAATTCATCCATTTATTGAAATTCTCTGCTGCTCACCTGTGAAAATTCTGAGTTCTATACAAATAGACATTTAGATGCATGAAATGTAAAAACACAATATAATAATTTAAAATGTTACATTTAAAAGTACAAAAGAAATTAGTTTTACAATTCCATGAACACAAATTCAAATCTTGAACTTCCACTCTGCATTTCATTCTCCGTATCAGGAGACTGAAATTTGAATAAGTTTAAATCTGAAACTCAGAATTAAAAATTCTAAATTTGAATTCAATTGTTCTCATTTATTTCTGTGCTTTTGTATTGGAAAAAATATTTTCACAATTTTGTTTGTATATTTGTAATATAAATGCCTATAGAACATTTCTTAGCTGCCATGGTGGTTCATACAAAAGAAAGCCCAGTATGGGTCCAACACAATGCCATACTCTTCTGGACATTTTCTGAAAACTTTTACAATCAATTGTATTTCTAATGAAATTTGGATTCTTTTCTTACACTTGCTGTGCTTTCTAAGATGCGCAAGACAAAACGTCTGCTGTCTGTCCATCCCTTTGATTTTGAAATGGACTCAGAATATTCTGCTCAATCTCGCCGTCAGTCTCTGCAGCTCTCTCCGGGGCCTGGGAATGAAGGCCTTCAGGTATTGGTGGTGGCAGGTGCTTCTGCATCTTCCTTTGAACCTTCGAGTTTCTCCTTTCCCTTTTTCTTTTCAATGCTTGCTGTTTGCTATCTCAGTTTGTCATGCATTTGTCCCTCTAAGACAAAGTGAGAGAAAGCTAGAAAGAGGATAGGAAGTGAGAGAACAGGGATGCCACTAATTTATATAGACAATTGATTTCTGTTCCTTGTTATCTTCTGTCTGTTCCCCAGTGGATCCTGCAATTTCATTTGCCTTGTGGATAGCACTGTGCTAGATATACATCCACAGTTCAGTGCAAACAATAACATTATCCAGAATCTTCAAAAGCTTAATTCTCACCTGAGGTTGTAAACCAAAGTAAAAATTATTTGAAGGAATAGAGGAATATATTAACTTCAGTTTTAGTTTTTCATTTTTCTAGTTTTCTTGATTTCATCCTGCTTCTTTATCAGTGTGTACATTTTAAAAAATGCATACAAAATGTGTACAGGTTGTGCACATTTCTCTTAATATATGGGTTTTCATAGGACGTTATCACACGGGGGCAAATCTGCTGGTTAATCCACACAAAATCCAGACAGAAACTGGATTACTGCCCCGTGTTTTCACACAACGTCGCACAGAAACTGGACAGAAAGTGGACAGAAACTGGTGTTAACCACGATCTTTTGTAATTCAGTTGTCTGGAGGAAATGCAAATACGTAATTACACATTTACCGTAATGTGATCGCCAAATGTGCATTGGGGAGCATTTCCCTACTGTTGCCATGGTTCCAGCGAGCATTCCTCTATCTGCGCATGTACAAGAGGCTCATTTCTACTACATTTACAGGTTTTTTTCTCTTGTGTGTGGACATTCAATGCACTTACTGTAAATTTGCAATTAAGGTAATGACGTTTGCGGAAACAAGGTTTATTTTCCGTTTATTTTCGGGATGCCTCATTTCCACTTTATTTTCAGTTTCTGGGCCACGTGTGATAATGTCCATACACAGTTTGGTCTAATATATCCATTTTAAAGCATTTTTCTATAACATCATCCATTTTTGTATTTTTTTTCTTTACTATACATACTTTATATGCACTTCCCCCTAAAGTACACATTTTATATGCATTTTCCATTGGAGAATATATCAGTAGATACTTTGACTGGAGATGTATCCAGTCTTTTAATTTTAATTTACATATTTGTTGAAAAAGCTCAAATTAGATTGATTTGCAAACCAGACAGTTCTTTCTCATCCCTGATGTAAAAAAGGGTTAGATCAAATACCATTGTTGTCCCACAAAGTGTAACAAACATGATATAAGGACCTTAATTTCTAGTAAGTTTGGTTACATACCAAATCATAGGATTTAATGTGGTTGCAAGCTAACAGCATGAGAAAAAATGATGTACTACTTTGCCACAACTGTTTAAATCAAGGTTGCGTTTCATTCTAGGAAATTTTATTTATGGATTTGGAAAGCAATTGGTGTGTTTGTACAGACCTAAAAAGTCTGTAGATTCTTTTATACACAGGATGAGAGCAAATGTGGGGATAAACTGCCTTTTTAACAATGCTGACAAATTTTCTCACCTCTTAGACTTTTGAAGAATACCCAGGTGCTGAGGAAGAGGCATCACGGAAAGAGTCAATGATAGCTGAAGCAGACCTGGCTGCCATGTTCCACCATATCTTGCAGGAACAGGGACAGCAGACATCTCCACCTGAACAGGAGTTCACCACTGAGGTCCGACTTACAGTGAACTCACATACTAAAAACCTGGAAAGAACCCCCAAGGCTGGTAGGTTCTCCTGACAAAAGTTCATCTTTGGCAAAACACCCAAGCAAATGTTATCATTTATATTTTCTCAGAACAAGGAAAGACTTGCAGCGTTTGATGTTATTCCAGCAAACAAATCTTATATTGCTGTTGTACTTTTGCTCACTGAGAAAAAGACCAGGTATTTCCAGGAATCAGTACAGTACAGACAGTATGAATTTAGATTGATCAGTCTTTCCATCCAAACAGGAACTAACACTAACACTTCACAAAAATGGGCTCTGCCATACTAGATTATGTTAATGCTTTTAAAATTCCATACAATTACTATAGTTGATATTTATTATTTGTTATATAATCATAAATTATTAGAAAACCAGAAAGAAGATATTCCTGTAAGAGTCAAAAATGGTTCCTGTGGCAGGGATTTTAAAATAATAGTTAAAATAAAAAGAACACGCCCACTTCATAAAAATGTTGAAAATCTCATGAAAAAACATGGCAATTTTTGTGTACTGATATACACACAGAATACACAATGTAATGTGCATACACACACACGTATACATACAGTGGGCCCTCGGCATCCATTGCGGTTTGGTTCCAGGACCCCCCATGGATATCAAAACCCATGGATGTTCAAATCCAATTATATACAGTGGAATAGTAAAATGATGTCCCTAATATAAAATGGCAAAATCAACATTTGCTTTTTGGAATTTTGTATAAGTGTGTGAATATTTTAAAGCTATGGCTGGTTGAATCTGTGGATGCAGAACATCAGTCAGATGGAGGGCTAACTGTATATACTTCCACAGTTCCAGCTATAGGTAGTCCATCTGAGAACGGTTTCACCAAGTGGTCCAATAAAGAAAATCACCATTTAATGAAGTTTCCCTACAAAGCATATTTATGGGATGGAAAATGAATAGACTAACTGTGATGAGTCAGATGGAATTATCAATGGCATAGCTTATACACTGCTGAAGGAACATTTTAAACTAATCCATTAGGTCAGCAATCTTTGTGTCAAGCTAGATGTTTCTACAAGCTAGCTGTAAGGGCTTCCTCCTTACAACTAGATTTCTTCAGAAATAAGTGTTGAGCAACTAGACTTGTATATTGTTATGGTTGTGTCCCTTCAAGTCATTTTTGACATGGGGTTTTCTGGGCCTGAATTATACACAACTTGTCTAAGATCATCCCTTGGATTTCCATGGCTGAATGGGCAATCAAACCCTGATCTCCATAGACTCAATCCAGTGCTTAGACCATTACACCACACTGTCTCTCACTCGTAAATTAAGCCAATGTTTATCTTCAAAGGACCAATCACAAAACAAAGCCTATCAGGTGCAACATACACATGCGAAGACAATCTAGTGCTATGATAGATGTTTTTTCCACTACCTGAGTAATACCTCTGCAAAATAAAGCTACATGTATTGTCTAGTTTGATTCTCAGTAAAGAAAATTATAATTTATGTATTTGTTATATTCAATTTGGAAGGAAAAACAAATAGGTTTTTTTTTCTTGAATGAGGGGAACACACTGACCATATCTGAAAAACCTCTAATGAAATCTGAGAAACCCTGATTTCTGGTTCTTTCTTATTTAGCGTTCCTTAGGCCTGTTCAGATTCTAAATTCATCAGATAGTAAAGGGAAACAGAAATGAGTGCACTAGCTCTACCCACTCTCACTATCCCCTTGAAGCCTGCCTCCCCCTTGATGTTTCTAGGCATCTAAATCATGTAAGGGGCTGTAGATGTAGAGCAGCTTCCAATTGTAGATTGTTCACCTCCCAGTTCATGCAGGGGGACAGGGACAAGTGTGGTGAAGGCAGAGCTAGTACACATGACCCTATTCCCCGTCACCTGATTCTCATAGTGTGAGGAAAATTAATGTCTAAGCCCCAAAATTAGAGTCTGGAATAAATAGCTACAGAGCACATCCACCCTAATTACAAAGACAGACTTAGAATTCTAGTGGCTGTAAGTACTTACTGCATAGTCCTATATGGCATCATATTGATTTAAGTATAGTATTTCATCTGTCAGGGCAAAGATACCACTTGTTCCTTTTTTAATATAATGGTTGCCAGAGGTATGTGTTTGTGGTGACCTTGTCATTGTTATCTTTTCTTGGACATTTCTTTTACAATAAATTCAAGGACAATTTCCCCCAGAAGTTTTGAATGTGTCATAGGGTTCGGTGCTTTATAGATACTATAAATATCTAGCAAATTAGGTTATTAGAGACCAAATTATCTCCAATGTGTTTTCCCTTAACAAGGTAATGAAATTGGAAGGTGCACAGTGCAATGATTAGACATCTGCAGTGCCTCAAATTTTGTTCAATATGTTCTTAGCTTTTTAGTACATTTGCCAACATACAGGTAATTCTGTCAAATTTTAAACAGCAGCTTGAAACCAGGGTTGAGGTACTGTAGAAGATGCAAACAAAACTCCAGACCTGATGACAAAAGTTCTTAGCAAGTGAGCATCTTGTATCTTAGTTATACCACAGTTCTAGAGTCATATCTCTAACAAGAACATCTTTTCCATTAATATCTGTAACATTTGCCTGAATATCAAAGAATTACTACTAGACATCACAACTTTCATCTCTAAATCCCTTAAGATTGTCAGAGTACCATAGGAGAATAAACCAGTGAAGTAGATAGTGAAGCAATTATGATATTGGCCTAAAGATATGAAGAGAAAGTTATTCAAGAATTGTTAAGAATAGATTTAACTACGTAGCAAAAAAAATTAATCTGTTTTATTTATTTTTTATTTGTTAAAATATTTACTTACTGCCCTATATCCAAGAATTTCAGGGTGGTGTATAATAAAATCAGTTTACAAGAGTTTAAAGCAAGAAAAATAATTGTAAAAGAATAAAAGCAAATTAAACCATTTAACACTCAGAAAGAGACAATTTAAAACCGGTTGAAACAACTGAAAATAATGTAAGGCATGACACATGTGCAAATTGAATAAAATCAGTTAGGTTCTAAAGGCTTTAATAAAAAGTCATGTTTTGCCTTGGCACCAGAATGACACCAGTGTGGATTTCAATTAGCCTGTAAGGGAAAGTTATTCCTTTATCAATGTGCCCCATGTCTTCTTGCAGTGGGACACAGAGGAGAGCTTCTTCACGTATCCAGGAGTAGTCCTTCAAGTACTAAAATCCCAAGCCATTTAGGACTTTGAAGGTCATCACCTTGAATTTAAACCAGAAGCACAGTGACAGCCAATACAATGCCTTTAAAATCTGTGTTGTGTGGTTTCTATATGGTGTGTCAGTCAGCAGTACAGCTGCTGTATTTTGCACTAGCATGTATGATGCATGAAACATTGTGCTATAGTATATATGTGTGAGAGAGAGACAGAGAAAGAGAGAGAGCTCTGCTGGCACAGTGGTTAAATGCCAGTATTGCAGCCACTCACTCACAAACCACAAGGTTGTGAGTTCAATCCCAGCCAGGGGCTCAGGGTAGACTCAGCTTTCCATCCTTCCAAGGTTGCTAAAATGAGTACCCAGCTTGTTGGAGGCAATTAGTTTACAGTTGTAAACTACTTAGAGACAATATATAAATGAAGCTGATATATATATGTGTGTGTGTGTGTGTGTGTAAAGGTATTCCCCATCGACAAGGTTGTCAAGTCATGTCCGACCATAGGAGTGGTGCTCATCTCCATTACTAGGCTGAAGAGGCTGAAGAGTCAGCATTGTCAGAAACTACTCTGTGATCATGGGGCCAACATGATTGCACAGAATGTTGTTTACCTTCCCACAAAAGTGATACCTATTTATATACTTGCATTTGCATGTTTTCAAACTGCTAGGCTGGCAGAAGTTGGGACTAGTGACAGGAGCTCACCCCATTATGCAGCACCCAGGCCTCAAACTGCCAACCTGCTGATCTTGCAATCAACAGAATATATAATGCAGTGGCTCTTAATCACTTGAGCCACTGCATTTTATATATATAATATACGGTATATGGCATGTGTAAAGTCACTCCAGTTTCTGAATTTGTGCCCAACATCACAAACCTAGTGCCAAAGTATATGTGATGACAAAGATCTGCAATAGGATGTCCTGTTTTTATACATTTATTTTAAATGAGCTTTGAGGTTTTTTGATTCAGATTGTGACTATGGCATTGGAAGAGAGCTTTAACTATTTTCCCACTGGAAGCTACCTGCTATCTATGAAGCCACATTTTTCTTATTAAGCTTATAGGTGCCTCTAAGATTTTCCTGTTTGAGGAAACTGCAGTTAATGGGGAGAGGAGAAAAGTTTTCCTTAGCTCCCTTCCCACTGTGTCAATTAGGAATATGGGCCCTTTGTGACTCCTACTTAAGAGCATTTAGAGATCATGGTTCTCTGTTACTCATTTAGTTTAGCTTTGAAATATTCCTTCTGGGCTGAAAAAGGGCCAAACAACAAAGTCTTAGGAGATTGTCACATGGGGCTTTTATAATTTAAACAATTATAGTCATAAAATAGTACCTTTGGAGATATTTATCACGTAGCGTCACCTCCAATCCATAATTGCTTTAAGGGTGTCACTTTTTATTGATGGGGGAAACCAATAAGCTTCCAATCACTGCAGGTGCATTAGACTTCATTCCAAAATGTTGCTACAGTTACACTATTGACAGTCACATGCTGTCAGTGTTTCCTTCTCTTCCCCTTCCCCCTTACTATTCCCAAGCAGCCTGATCCCCCCTTTTTTTCTATTTCTTTTATTTTCCTTCATTTAAAACTTAAATTGCATTAGCAGGACTCTGGAACTGCATTTAAAACTAAAAAAATAAGGTTAAAAAACCCAAATAACAAATGGCACAGTGAATAGGGCATAGGGCAGGGAGACAGGGTTAAGGGGTGATGTGGATGAGAGCATGATGGTAGAAACAGCTCCAGTTGTGCAATTGTGAGGACATACAATAATGACTCTTCTGAAACCGGTAAGTTTCTATTTTCGTTAACTAGCACGATTGCTGTGAGAATGGGGCTCATATGAGAATGTCCTTAGTTATTTAGGAATTCTGTTCCTTTCAGTTATGCTGCTTCATACTTTGTCATCTTGTTTTGTTTTGGGTCTTGCCAAACAAAGCTTTCAAAAAAAATCAAAAATCTGAAGTCAAAGTGAGTTGCAACATTTCTTCAGTGTTATTGCACATCTCATGTGAAGCCTAGCAGTTGGCTGAACAATATATTTCAGTGCTTTTGCTAATACTTTTTAAAACATTTTTATTCCACTCTGCCTCACTCCCTCACATTGCCATGAAACAAAAGTTAAATTTTGTTTTTAATTTTAAAGCCCACAAGTATTGCTGTGAACTTTGAGTAATACTTTTTGTTGTTGTTCCTAAAGGCATCACGTGGAATGAGCAGCAGCCATCCCAGTATTCAGCTGACATGGACACCTCTGATGAAGATGTGAAAGGAGCTCAGAAGTCCTTTGTCTATCCCCCACATCACACAAAACGCAGGAGTCGAGCCTCATCCCAGGAAAATATAAATCATTCTGGAAATCAGGTAGACAACAGGCTGGACACCTTCCTAACAATGTGGCACAGCTCTTGTAATCTTTTAATCCATATGCTCTAGGTATTTGAATAATGTAGTCCAAGCCAGTGTTATTCAAAATAATTCTCTGTGGGCTGATGCTGGTTCTTTGCAAGTTTCCATGAAAGAAAGAAACTATTACAGCCAATGGGCACCTATAGAGTACCAATCCCTTGCATAATCAGGTAAAGAGGTTGTTGTTCCCCCACATCAGATAGCTTAAGAAAAATCAGTCCAAGGGATTGCTAGATGTTAGGGCTGTCTTTTTGTTCAGTGTATGAATCTATTTCAATAAGAAATGTTTGATATAGGCAAAATGTGGCCCTAGGCTATTTTGGTAGCCTTCAAACCTTCTCCCCAAATTTTTGCACTGTTTCATTTTTTTGTCTCCCCCCCCCCTCCCCAAAGCTGAGCTGCCCTCCCAGAAGCTTCTTGCACTGGAAATTCATCTTTTCAGTGGGTTGCACAGGGTCTCCTGCACTGTTAATTTTTTTTAATGTCTGTTTTTCAAAGCCAGAAGCAAACTTCCAGCTCCTTGTGGTTTGAGGGTTTCAGTTTTTGTGTTTGTTTTTTTTTTTTCAATTTTTGAAAATAGCAGCCATTGCATCTTAATCTTTTCTTGGAAGATGTTATAACAGGGTTGATGGAGTGTG
The DNA here is from genome assembly GCA_020142125.1 of Phrynosoma platyrhinos. NCBI lineage: Eukaryota > Metazoa > Chordata > Lepidosauria > Squamata > Phrynosomatidae > Phrynosoma > Phrynosoma platyrhinos. Next base: position 208,192,913 of record CM034701.1, read on the forward strand.
CTCCTTCATTATTATGTTTACAACATTGTGCTCTGCAATTCTTTTTGTAGCTATCCACATTAATGCAAATGTACATATAAATGAATTAATTGACAAAATCTCAGGAAATTATTTACTTTAACTTAATCACCAGGTGTCTGCTGGTCAACATAGAGAATATAATTTCAGACGCCTTTCCTAGCTAGCCGTCAGCACAAGCACATGTACAAATGCAGACCTGCAGAAATGTTTCCACAGTCCATCATCCTTTTCATTTGGCAAGTCGGGATTTTAAATTCAAGGCGTGTTATTTAAATACATTATGTTAATCAGTTTCCTATTTAGAGAAATAGGAAAATAATCCATATTTGTGAGTTCTAAAGTATGTGACAGCTTATCAGCGAAACCAGCACCACTTTACACATTTTGAAGAGCTGCAAGCTGAAAAGTTGCACCATTTAAAAGCACAAGGCGGTTTCCTATTTTTCTTCTGGCCAAACCCAAACTGAAAAGAAGACAGTGCTCTTTACAGAAGTCATGATTGATGTAACTGAACTATTGGAGCCAGTGTATATTTCCACAGCAGTGCTGTGTCTCTTCAATAGAAGTCAAAAACTTTCTGGGAACATTTTATTTTCTATAGATGACTTACTTGGGTTTGGTCATTGATGTATCACTTATCCAACCAATTGCTTCAGTTGCACCTTTCAGGTTGCAGCTGGAAATGTTGAGAAAAGGCAGGTACTGCTTCATTAACCTTCAGGTGCTAGGGAAAAAAAACACTGACCATGGAGCAAAGAGAGCCAGTGCCAGTGTCTTTATCTGGAGGAGTTGTCAAGCTGCAGAGAAATTTTTGTGAAGCTGCAAAATGTAACAACTTTGTACTTCACAGACTGAGAACATGAAAGGGGCTGTGCCTGTGCCGGTCCTGCAATTAGCTCTCTCTGCAGTTGTCATGTAATTGCAGATAGGCCAATGATGCTCTTCATAGAAACGTCACTGAATTCTTCAAGTGAATTCTTCAAGTGGTGGGTAGCCAGGACAGAATACTGTCCATCCCTTCCTGAGCTATCCGGGTAGTCTTGGGATTGATGTTGGAATCTTCTCATCTGCTAGTGCTAGGGACTTCAACATCCATGCTGAGACTGCTCTTTCAGGAGTGGCTCAGGGCTTCATGGCCCTACTCATGCTGCTGGGCACACTCTGGACCTTGTTTTCTGTGCTGGGTGGGGTGATGATGATCTTAGTTTGTAGGAAGTTTCCACAGTTCCATTGTAATGGACAGATGATCATCTGGTCAGGTTAAACTCATTGGCACTCAGAACCTCTGCAGGGGTGGGGGACCAATTAGGATGGTCTGGCCCAGGAGGCTGATGAATCCAGATGGATTCCTGAGGGCTCTTGGGAAGTTTCCTGTCACCTCAGCAGATAATTCTGTTGAAGCCCTGGCTGACCTTTGAAATGGGGAAATGGCCAGGGTGGTGGACACAATCGCTCTTGAGCATCTCCTCTTACAGAGTGGAGCCAAACCAGCCCCCTGGTTCTCCAGGGAGCTGATGGGGATGAATCAAATCTTACTTGTGCTGGGAATTGCCACTGAACACTCCAGTACACCAGAAACTTTGTTTGGTTAGGGTTTTCTTTTTCTTTTTAAAGACAAATACAGCAACAAGTTCAGCAACCAGCAGCAACATTTACTCTTTATGTATATCCCCAAAAATCTTATTGTAAAATCAGATATGTCTCTGCATTCAATCTTAGGGTGTGCAGGTGGTCTCTTAATAAACATTATCCCAAGCAATGGGATGAGTGGGTGGGAGTGCTATGACTGTCATCAGAACTTTTAGTTTGCCCTGGAAATGCACTGGCAACAATGAGTCTGGAAAAGAATCAGTGTTAAATGTTCTGGTGCTCTAGTCTCTATGAACAACTAGGTATCTGGTGCACCAGCTGAAAGTTCCAAACTATTTTTAATGGAAGCCCCATTTACAGTGTGTTACAGCAATTCAATATGGAGGCAAAATGGTAGGGAGGTCCATTTTTTTCCAGATGGGGTGCAGCTGGCAAATTGAACAAATGTGGTAATGGCATCCAAGATAACCAAGGCCACTTCTGCCTCACAGACAGTATGGTGTCCAAGCTATACACCTGGTTCTTCAAGGAATTCAATGCATCTCCACCAGCATCAGGAGATTACCTAACCTACACCACCTCCTTCATGTCTGGATTAAGCCTTGAAGTGATTTGTCATATCCATCCCTAAACTACTTCACTATTTTTTTTCATGGCCTTCCTGGCATTCGCTGATGAAAAACAAGAGGTCGATATGTGTATCATTCTCATATTGATGATACTCCAAACTTAAAAAGGCACTCCAAAGGCCAATGCCTATATGACAGAACAGGAGCTTGTCAACACCATCTTCCGAGTCTGCCCTCTAGAAAGAACTAGAATCACTACAACACTGTATGTCTTAGTTGCTACTCCAGCTAAGCACCTGGGAAAGATATTATGGTTGGTGGTACTGAAGGCTGCTGAGAGGTCCAAGAGAACTGAGTAGGCTGCATACTCTGTCTCTATTAAATCATTTACCAGGTTGTTTGTAGGCCAAAACCAGGCCCGAAACCAGGTAACAGTCCATATAACCATTATAATCCAAGACCACGTGGAGTTGAGAAATGCCACCAAAGAGATAAGAGTACAATATGAATAATCAGGATAGATTACTACACAGAATTCCTGTACACTGCAGAATTCCTGCTAATTCAGATTCAGATGATAGATCTGTGGGTTATGAGTGAAAGTATTTTTAAGTCAGAAAACTTGTTCACTTTTCTGTTGCAAATACTACATTCTGAGTATGAATGGCTTTCTCCTGTTGAATCAATGATTATTTCTTGGTGGCTCCAGACCTATGTTTAAAGATATAATTAATGTATTTTCCTCTCTGGGGTGGGTAGGAAGAATCCTCTGATTCAGGAGACTTAAGACGTATGACTTGTTAGTGACAAGTCACTGTGATTGAATGGTGTGATTTGGACTCTTGAGGAGGGGCAGTTCCTTGACCACTTCTCCTCCTCCTCCCCCCCACCCCTTGCTAGACAGGAGAAGCACAAAAGGGCCCTTACACGACCTAAGATTTTAAGAACACTATTTCTTTTTTAAAAGAAAGCATACCCGTATGGGTCATGCAACATCCAGAGCCAGTAATGAACAAAGGCCCAGAAGGAATTTGAATGATGATTGACTAGAATTGCCCACAGTGACATGAGATCTGAATGAGAATTGGCCAAATTATCAATTGTGTCATGCAGCTGACATCATCTCCCCTATCCTAGTTACCTTCTACAGGGACTGGAGGCTCCAGGTAACATCAAGAGATATAGACCAGTAAATAAGTGATGCTTTCTGTTTTGAGAGTTCTCGCTTCTTTATAGTAGTCTTTAAGAAGCCTTTATTGTTGTGTCTGTCTTAAACATTTTAATTAACTGTATTTTATATATTTTTAAAAAAATTAAACTTTTGCTTTGTAAAGTAGTTTTCATTTTGTGAAAGCAGTATAGAAATATGTGAGTAAATAAATAAATGACAAATAAACTTTCCTGTGGGACACACCCTGTATTCCTCTGGGCCTCCTCCCACAGGAATAGAGGTGAGTTATCTCTACTTGTATGCATAAACTGCACAGCAATTGAAATAATCTTGTGGGTTTTACTGCAGCATTAACAACTCCTAACAATTGTCATGCAGAAAAACAGGTGCTGACTGATTTCTTCTGTTTGCTGACTTTCTTTTCACTCTGCATTAAGCTAGACTCCCCCTGCCCCAATTAACCTAGCATTTTGGTTAAGAAAAGGTTCAGACATTCATTCTAATCTTTGACCCTATCCCTACAAAACAACACAAAGGACTGTACAGTGACTTCTGCATGTTTTGAGTGAACGGTGGACTGCAGTAAAATGCATTTTTGCCCCATTTCATTCCCTTCTGTTCTGTTCCTGTTCCTTAAGTGCCGTGTGATAAGCTTAAAAGCTCGTCCCATAGTCAGTTATAAACAGGAGTGTCCAAACTTCTTCAACAAGAAGTTATGATGGTGACTCACAACATCCATACATGAGACTGCATCATGCAGGGGATGTACTATTTTGTCTCTATGTTTTCAAAAATGATTTAGCCAAAAGGGAAACAATCAGTTTAATGCGTTATGTTTTTGGCATTAATATTATAGTGAGATATGAACACTTCTAAAGCAGGGTTATAGAACATGTGGCATTTTCCATCAGGGTTTGTGCAAGGATTGTATCTATGTTATAAATATAAAGGTGGAAAATACTTTAGCGTGTATGGTTGCAGCCTGCTTTTGTCATGTACTCATTAAGCCTCATAATTGGAGTTTATGAAGGAAGAACCAAACCTGCTTTAGCTACAGAAATACAGATGTAAAGGTCTAATGAATTGGGCTGAGGTAAAGGGGTAATCCAGTTATTCTTGTAATAGAAGTGGCTGTGTCGTTGCAGTTTTATTGGCATTTAGTGTACATAACCATGTTATTGCCACCACATTCATTGTCTAGCTAAAGCACTTGGGGCGGTATTTGGCACTCAGTGTCCATATAGCTTCCTTGACCTATAGAAGGTTTTCCAGTTTTACATGGAAAAAGAGCTTCAGAGCTGATCTTATGCCTGCTTTTGATTAGAGCTCAGAGGAGAATTTCATTTCCACAGGATTTTCCACTGTGTTTGATTTTTTAAAAAATTTTGCTCCAAGAAAAATGAGGAAAAAAGAGCTTTATTCAAAGTATCTCAATGCACATTATACAAATTCATCTAATTTCTAATTTATCTCACAGAAACTGTTAAAAAAGCAATTTGGCAAAATATGGGTACATTTTATATTTAGGAACAATGGGGAAACGTGCCTTAGTTTCAGTAATGTTAACAAAATATCTGCCAAACTAAAATTTAGCCAACAAACTCTCCCAGATTATTTTTTATAATGCATTAGTGTTAGCCAAAGGACTTTATTGGTTAACATTTTGTTTTTAAATGTTATAACACCTTAAACATTATCATGCCATAATAATTTTTGCAGTATTTATGATATTATCATCGAACAATATTATTTTGCTGCAACAGACTAACAGAGACTAATAATCTGGAAATTATTTATTTCTGTTGCTTCAAGACAGCTGGCCAGCAAAGCCTTTGCAAACAAGTTTGTTTTTGATCTGTTTATAGTTCTGTTTATAGCTATTAGTTCTTGCTGTCCTCAGACTAAATAACTTCTGCATCAGTTTTATTTATGCAAAACATTTTATTTTATTTATGTAAAATTTATTTATTTATGCAAAACATCAGTTTTATTTATGCAAAACATTCCAGATCTTGTGAAGAAGTTCTGAGATCTTGGATAGCTATGGATTTAGAAATGTTAATGATTGCAGTGTTAAAATATAGATAAATATTTCAATGTAAGGGAATTGGTGTTAGTATCAGCAGTTTACCAGATTAGTGCCTATTGCCTTTTTTATTGGATTTTGCCTTCACAATTAGCAGTTCAGTTTGTTATCTCCTGTCTCCATCCTGAGAAAAAAAGATCTGGTTTTAGATTTTATATACAGACATTACTTCAGAAAGGGCCTTTGCAGACTGCCAGAAATAGTGCAAATTGAGTCCACTTTAAGGGTTAGGGAATCATGGGAACTGTATTTTATTGTGGCACCAGAGCTCTCTGACAGAGAAGTCTCAATGTCTCAGAAAAAAATACAATTCTCATGATTCCCTAACCCTAACCCTTAAAGTGGACCCAATTTGCACTATTGGTACTTGGTAGGATGAGGAAGACGACTTGCCCCCTCGATCCTTGTCCATCTTGGCTGGTTGCCCAGGGGGGTGGCGCACTGAAGGTGTTCCTTTGGGACACAATCAACGCGTCACTCAGGGAGGGCATTGTTCCATCTTGTCTAAAGGAGGCAGCGGTTAGGCCGCTCCTGAAAAAGCCTTCCCTGGACCCCCTGGATAAGAACAGTTATCGACCAGTATCTCTGCTCCCTTTTCTGAGTAAGGTGATCGAGAGGGCAGTTGCTTCCCAACTCCAAGCAGTCTTGGATGAAACCGATTATCTTGATCCATTTCAAACCGGCTTCAGGACATGATTTGGAGTGGAGACTGCCATGGATGCTCTGACCGATGACCTCCGCTTGGGCATCGACAGGGGTAGTGTGAC
>CM034701.1:208211596-208223739 GCA_020142125.1 Phrynosoma platyrhinos
GTGGTCTCTTCCAACTCTATGATTCTATGATTCTATGCCCTGGAAACTAATGGTTACAATAGTGAGTTAACAAATGATAACTCATATAACAATTTCATTTAACACTGTTGGTGACAATAAATTAATTTCTCAGTTCTAACATTTAATTGTTATTGAATTAATTTTCAAACTAATGTGCCAAGTTCTAAACAATACCTTTGCATTTGTCTTGAGCTGTATAAAAAACAAATGTTGTAAAATGTCATAGCAAACAGTGAAAGCAAATAACCTGTATCCAGTCATGAAAATATGCTTCCTAATATGGAAATTGCATGTAGATCCAAAACATACTACAGAAATAATCTGGTTTGAGACTGTTTTAACTGCCCTGCCTCGGTGCTAGGGAATTCTAGGAATTGTAGTTTATTGTGGCACCAGTGCTCTCTGACAGAGAAAGCTAAATGTCTCACAAAATTACAGTTCCCAGAATTCCCTAGCATCGAGCCAGGGAAGTTAAAACAGTTTCAAACTGGATTATTTCTGCAGTGTGTTTTGGACCATAGATATATAAAGAATTTCAAAAGAAAATCAGCCTACGCTTTTTAGATAATAACAAAGCCTTTTATTGTATAGCTCATGAAAAATTATGGACCGCTCTGAAAGAAATGGGTGTGCCACAATATCTGATTGTCCTGATGCAGTCTGTACTCAGGATGAAACACTTCTATTACAGAAAATCAGAATACAGAAAATCAGAATAGTTTCTAATTGGCAAGGAGGCCACACCCCTGAGCCTGCAAGACCTGAGCAGGGTTTTTGATGATAGGGTGACTTGTTCATCTCTCATTTATGGGGTTACCATAAATCTAAGTCAACCTCACTGCAATTAACAAATACAGTTGAGCAAAACAAATGCAAAATACTATTGTTTTTTAAAGTCACAAAAGCAGTTGAAAAATAAAGGTAGCATGGTTTAGCTAACCTACAGCAACTCTAATACATTTTTGCATCTTTTTATTTGAATAGGCTCACTTTAAATAATTCTTAATGTTCGATGTTGGCTATACTAGTCCAAAACACTGCAGAAATAATCTGAGTCCACTTTAACTTTGCTGGCTCAATGCTAGGGATTTCTGGAAACTGTAGTTTTGTGAGATATTTAGCCTTCTCTGTCAGAGAGCTCTGGTGTCACAATAAACTTCCATTCCCAGGTTTCCCTAGCACTGAGCCAGGACAGTTAAGCAGTCTCAGACTGGATTATTTTTGCAGTATGTTTTGAACCATTGATGGCCATCGTTTTCGCTGTGTAAGCTATTTGTTCAGCAAACATTTTTCTTCCTTTTTATTTGAAACGGGCTCTGACATCATGCTGACATTGCTATTTGAGAGAGATAGTTGTTTATCTTTTAGCTTCAGTCCCAGACCTTTTCTTGGCATTTCACTATTGCAGCCTGCAGTAGGGAGACTGCAGTCTGAAGAAAGAGGAGAATGCTAGAAAGTGGTGAAAAATTCACAGTCCTTGCTTCTATATACATAAACTTTGAGCCCCATACTCGCTTATGTAGTGGATAAAGGGGTATAAGTGTGAAAGAAGGTGTGTTCTCTCTTATTAAGTCCTATCAATTATGCCTTGAAGTTGGCTTCAGAAATAGGGCAGGTCTGCTTAGATCAGGAAGCTAGTGAACCCCTATACAAGGTCCAACACTGTTGTTACTCGGGAAGGGGCTTCTATCACCCCTGGCCTTTCAGCACTGCTAGCACTGTCATGGTTACTGGTATCGTTTTAAATACTCTTGTCTTCTTGGTGAGTAGCAAATTCAGCCATCTTCCTCCCAACTACCCCAGATCAAAGTAAAGCTAGCAGTTCCCTCATTCCATGGTTGAAACTTCAGTTTCGTATTCGGAACTCAAATTCAGAATTCTTACACATTAGTGAGAGAGCTCTAACTGTTCCCATGCAAATAAGTGGTAGGAATGGGAGGAAATACAGGAAAATATGCAAAAACAAAAAGCAAAAAAAGTCAAAAAGTGGATTTTCAAGTTTTTTGTGGGTTTTTTGGGCTGTGTGGCCATGTTCTAGAAGAGTTTCTTTCTGACGTTTTGCCAGCATCTGTGGCTGGCATCTTCAGAGATCTTCTGAAGATGCCAGCCACAGATGCTGGTGAAACATCAGAAAGAAACTCTTCTAGAACATGGCCACACAGCCCGAAAAACCCACAAAAAACTATGGATGCCGGTCATGAAAACCTACGACTTCACATTGGATTTTCAAGTGTTGGGTAACCCAGCCAAGGACAATCCTAGAAAGCTGAGAATGTCTGTACTTGGGGACTTAATTCTGTGTGAAAGCTGCATGGGGGAGTGTCATATAAAATGACATTTTATGCACAGAAAACGCATTTCCTTCACTGAAAAACCAACATTTTCTTTGCAGAAAATAACATTTCTGCACAGGAAGCAAGTTTCCTGCAATAAATCCCAAATTGTGAATATACTTCAAAAATTGCACCATTTTTTAAACTTTTTTATTTTTCTTTTCATTAACTTTAACATGAACAGTCTAGTTTACAATCAAAGTAATAAGGGAAAAGGAGGGGGAAGGCAAATAGCTAATACACAATAGCGCTCTGAACTCCCTCTGCCCCAGTCCTAACTAAAGAGAAAGAAAATTAAAATGGGAAAAATATTATTGTACCATTACAGATCCAACTAAATAATTCTACCAAAATTATTAAAAACCATAGCCACATATAATGACCATGTGAAAATGCACACAGAGTCACGAAAAGGAGATGTAACCTGCTTACATCAGGAAGCTAATTAGTAATTTGGAGACCAGCACCATCCCAAGGTGAGGCCATAGTAGAATCTCAGAGCCTTTAGGGGTGGATGTAGTAACTTACCTCCATGCTGTACAAAGAGCAACTGGGAGTAAAACTAAAGCAGCAGTGAATGGCATCAGAGTGCACAACAGAATCGAAGTGTGGGAGCTGTAAGCAAAAGTCCTGTGATTCCGTCCCTGCAATTAGTGGCACAGTTTTTAAAAACAACATGTGCTTCAAAAGAGAAAACAAAGGCAAAAAGAACTAATAGTGGGATACAATTATTATTTTCCTATTACATTATTCCAAGGAGGGGAAGAAGAAAATAAATTGCCACATTGGTGTGTTTGCATCAAATACACACACATACAACTGCGCAGACACCAAAATCCACAGATGCTCAAGCATGTGCATGCAGCCGTACCTCCATTAGGGACAACGGAACTTCAATGGCAGCATGTGCACATGGCTGCACTGCATTAGGGATAGCCCCCATTTCTCCCAGTGGTGGCTCATGAGCACAGCCGTGCCACTATTAGAGAAGGAGTCGTGTTGGTGCAGTGGTTAAATGCTGGCACTGCCGCCACAAGGTGGTGAGTTCAATCCAAGGTCCATTCAGTCTTTCATCTTTCAAAGCAAAGCAGCTTCATTTATATACCACTTCATATCGTGCTATGGGATGTCTAAGCGGTTTACAACTGTAAGCTCATTGACATCCAACAGTTGGGTACTCATTTTAGTGACCTCGGAAGGATGCAGGCCTGAGTCTAGCCTGAGCCCTGGCTAGTATTGAACTCGCAACCTTGTGGTCTATGAGTGAGTGGCTACAGTACAGGCATTTAACCACTGCACCACCAGGGCTCTTCATAGGTCAGTAAAATGCATACCCAGCTTGTTGGGGGCAATCGGCTTACACATTGTAAACTGCTTAGGGAGTGCTAGTTCACTGATAAGCAGTATAGAAATGTACATAGTATTGCTATAATGGGACTTATCATCCCTAATGGCAGTGTGGCTATGTGCGGGCACCACCATTGGGGACAATGCAGTCTTGCTATCCACAGATGGTTGAATCCACAGATGGCAAGTCCACAGATACCAAGGGCTGACTGTATTTCCTTTTGAGTCAGACAGTTAGAGGTTTCTCTCAGATGGTCTGCAGTTGTGTCATATTTAGGGACACTGTGAGTATTCAAAGAAGGGGCACTCACAAAAGTGAGTACCAATGTCAGAGTGCAGATCTGCATAATTTTCCCTTTTTCATTCCTAATAGTTTAGTTCAGACATTGGGACTGAGTCAGGCAGTTGGTGCTCCCTAGGCTCTGACAGATCACACACACACGTGTGTGCACAAACTGGGAATATTTTATCATTTATTTATTGAATTTATATCCCGCCTTTCACCAAAAATGGGATTCACTAGGCCCAGAATCCTTAGCAGCAAATATACAAAACAGTTCCCAGAATTGGTAATCCCAGACCCATCCTAGATAGGAAAAAGTGCTTTACCAGTTGTTGGAAAATACCTGCAATTGCATTCAGTCTCCTCAATTTAATGGGAGAGTTAACAGACACTTTTTGGGGTGGGGAAGAGGACAGGAATGGGAGAGGGCACTTAGGTGCACTTCTTGAGCTTGCAAAAACCTTGAGCCATTGCAAACTTTCAGTGTGATTACTAACAAAGTCTTAACTACATTTGCAATGACTATCCCTCAACTCATATTACTGGCATACACCTTGAAGTATAGTGGCAAGCAATTGAATGGAGAGTGTCTGCTAACAACCCAGCCCACAGCTCTTTGCATCATAAACAGGTTTGCAAACATTAGTATCTGCAGATGAGCACAGATACTACATTGCTGACACACAAGGGTGTTTTTTGTTTTTTTTTTTTTGGTATCTAGTTTCCCCCTTGCTAAGGGTAGCATCCATTCCTAAGTTTTATCCAAGAGTACCATTCATATTAAATCGAAAGCTCATGGATACATTTTGCATTTGTTCTCTCTGAAAGCCAATCTTTTTAGTCTAAGAACATTTTATCAGTACACTTTCAGTTTCAAAAGTATGTATTTCAAAAGAAATAGGTTTCTGGAGGCAAAAGAGATCAGTATTTGTTTTAAAATAGTACAAAATATTAGTTTTGTAGAAATACAATGTGTTGTACATTTGTATTGTTTGCTAACTCAGTTCTGAAGGTAGTGATTGTTATGTAAAAATACATGCTTACAATGACCACTGAACACCAGTTGCTCATTTTCCAACTCCATACTACAAAGCATCACAATAAAATATGTTGTATATATTCATAGCTGTATTTGATTTCAGACATATTCATTTTGCTCAGCTTTGAATAATTGAATATTTTAAAATATTCTTTGAATAACCAGGTTGCCTATAATTTCTGAGTTTAAAAAAATGACAGGCAGTTCTGCTTGCCACTGGTCCTGTTGGCATCTGATGAAGAAACTAAGTTTGTGGGACTGGTAGGCAGGGAAGGACATTTTAGTTTAAAATATTAAAATCAATATTACATGTTTCTTAGAAATTACTACAGCTGATGATATAGCAATGGTTATCATAAAGTAAAACAGATTAAGGCACCTGATAAATACAGTAGGGTTTAAATTAGGAAGGCATTAACTATATTGACAATTATGGAATTGCTTTAGCCTGGTTCCGAAAACCTATGTACTGCTCCAATTTCCTCCCCAGGGAGAATGGCAGAATCATATGTTTTCCCTACATATGATTGCCTTGGCATCTCATGGTAGGACTGAGACAGACTCTTGTGTGAAACCTTAGAGCAACTGCCAGTAAGTACCTATGACTGACCAGTAATTCAGTTTGTTGGCTTCCTATGTCCCTTCCTTCCATCTCCAAAAGACAGAGCAAGTGCCCTTAACATTTTTGCCTGTCTGATAAGGCACTTACTTTCCAACTACTGGAACAAATGGAGTTTTGAAATTGTGTGCAAGAGACTGGGGATGGGAGTCTTTTGAAGCAACATACCAGTGTTCAAACCGAAGGACAACTCAGAGAATACCAAAGAACTTTTTGTTTACTCCACACATGGGTGCCCTGTGATCCATGGTATGGCTCATGAAGGTGTCCAAGACACTGCCACTAAATTTATTCCCACTGCTGAAGTTTGCACACCAACATGCTTCATTCCACAAGTTCCTTGATAACCGAAATCCTATTGTGTAGCTATATTCGTATAACTACATCAGTGTAGGTGACAGTGGCAGCACAATATCATCAGGAATAAAAAGGGCACAGGCATAGCACTGTGGAAGAAAGAAGGCAGAATCTACGGGGTTGTTGTCATGAAAAGAAAGCTGCTGCTCCAAGCTTGCTTTCTGAGGGGCTGGTCCTCCACACTAAAAGGGCTCTGAGAAGCCTGAATCAGAAAATCATCTTCCTGTATTCCCTGACATTTGAATTTTAATACACAGATATTATTGTTAAATATCCCATAACCCTGATGGGCACTTCTCTTAAGAAAATCAAAACATGAAATTTAACAGAGAAATGCATATAGAAATTCAGCACTTGAACATTGTGATGACATCTTGAACATGGATTTGAAATGTGTGGATATAAACGATAACAAACCATATTTTCTTCTGTTCTGTCTTCCCTATGCTTGTCTTGTTTCCTTGCACCTAATCTGATGTTCTTGTGAATGGAATAGAGAAGTGGCACAAAGTAAAATGGCCTCATTGACATGAATGGGGGGATGAATGGTCACTTCATGTCCTCTGAGGCATGAAGAGGTTCTCATGGCTGTGCAGATGGCACTGCTTAATGGGAGCTCTTCACTTGTATTTTGAGGTGGTGCCTTTGTCACAGCTGTATTCTGCAAAGCATTAGCCAAGATCAAAGTACTACTATGGCAGTTCTTCCTCTTGAGGCTAAGAGTCCTCTATGAACAATGGGGACTTCTTAATTATAGCTTCTACATCCCTACTCCTTCTCTGCGTGCTCTTCTCCCTTATTCCCAAATCCTCAGTGCACTGCATACAGGTTAAAATAACTTTCTGGTTATGCAGAGGGCACTAGCTAAGGTTCATCATGGCATCACTGGCCAAGTGCCTAAGAGCCATTAACAACAAATAGAGAGCCCTGCATGACTCATTGAAAGGATAATGGCATTAGATGGTGATTTTCTTCCCATGGTGCTTGAGAAACAGGAAGGAGTTGCCCAGAACCTGTGAAGTACTAGAAAAAAATGTGTATCTTGGAAAAGCACATCTTCAATCGATCAGAAAATAAGAGTGTGCATTCAACACCTGCCCCCACCCCCCAGCAAGCCGCTTTAATCTTCTAAGTATGAAAGCAAAGATTTCATATAAATGTGCCAAGAGTTATACCCATCCCAATTCACTTTTTGCTAATGTCTTATAACAACAAATATTCAGTTTGGTAGAATTAAGCAAGAGAGAAAAAGAAGAGTATAGTGCAATGTTCTGCAGAGGGCCAGATAGGAAGTTCCAAGTTCTAATCTTACCCCATTATTAACTTACTAGATGATCTTATGAAAGCCTTGGTAGCCACTCCACCCTTCATGACATGAGGCAATAGTTTTACCATCCTTCACATAGCTAGTGGAAGGTTTGTTAAGATAATATATGTGAAGTGGTTTAAATCCCTGCAATGATGTGCAAGTGGCCCTGCTCTCTATCTATTTCCCCAAAGCAAGAAATGTCAGGGGAAGCACTATAGTGGTTTAATTTCCTTTGGGGAGGAGCACAGAAGATGTACAGAATCTTTGTAATATTTATATTGCAATAGTGTCTACAGTCATTGTCTTCCCCATCACTATGTATGGATGTGAGAGCTGGACAGGGAAGAAAGCCGATAGAAGGAAGATCAGCTCATTTGAGAAGTGGTGCTGCACAAAAGTGCTAAGGATACTGTGGACAGCCAAGAAAACAAATGAGTCCTAGAACAGAAATCTCACTGGAAGCCAAGATGAATAAACTGAGACTCTCGTCATTTGGCCACATCAAGAGAAGGCATGAATCACTAGAAAAGATAATGATGCCGAGAAGGGTAGAGGGCAGTAAAAAGAAAGGAAGACCACATGCCAGCTGGTTAGACCTCATCAGGAGGGCCATGGGCTTGAGCCTACAGGACCTGAGCGGGGCAGTCAAGGACAGGGAATCTTGGAGATGTCTCATCCACATGGTCGCCATGCATCAAGGACAACTCAAAGGGCAGCTAACAACAACAAAGTGATTAGAGACTAGCTCAGTTGTTCAGCTGGATGATTAATCATCATTAATGGTTGTTCAGTTTCATCTGTCCTGGGAGATGAGTGCCTGGCTCATTGGGTGTTAAAAGTACCTCACATTGCACAACAGTCTCAGTTGCCCTTGAGACAGCATGCCTTTCCCAGTCAGCTGCCAAATACCACTCTGTATGAATAGAAAACAATAATTGAGGTGTCCCCATCACACACAGTGAATTTGATGTATGACACATGGCCTGTATTTTAAGTTCAATCATACCAAGCCTGCCCTCCAAATTTGGTGGAAATCCATCTTGCCATTTACATGTGCAGTAGTGCCAAACAGACAGTAATGATAGATAGATAGATAGATAGATAGATAGATAGATAGATAGATAGATAGATAGATAGATAGATAGCCAAGTATAATTGAAGGTAAACAAGTGCTCCCACATTAAGCAGCACAGTTGTTCTCCTCCTCCTGATAACTCCAGATAACTCCAGCTATAAATTCTCTATCTTTCTCTATCTAGTTAGTCTGCTATTCTACATACATAAAAAAACACACACCCTGCAGAACATTCCTTTCATACTACCCCAAAAGTGAATTGTCCATTCAGAAGTTCATTTGGATTAATTAAAACTTACATACATGATTAACAGCAGGTAGAAAAAGAATTGGCTGTATGTTCTGGGCTAACCTCTGCCATTGTGCCCTTTTCCAGCCACACTCCTGTTCCTCATGCTAGGGACACAGATTCTGATGAAATATCTGATCAGACTTAGATTGCCTATAAGCATGGACCCTGCACATTCATGGTTCAGTCTCACCAAGACAGTTTACAGACCTTTGGAGTTTATTGCATGGGGAAAATTGGAAGTTTAAATGGGTAAGAACCCGTGATTATCCAGAATATTAGGCACAATGACGCAAATGGTTTCACATGACATTGCACACAAATCACATAGAATCTGACAAGAAAGTGACATGAACCAGAAAATAGGCATTTTGAGGAAAATATTGTAAATTCATTTCCATTTCATTACTGATATCACTTTTTTGTGCAATTGCTATAGTGTGAAAGGCATTTGCAGGATTCTCCCTGGTTTTGTACTTCTTACCAGATTTCCCATAGTTCTTTGGGGTGAGTTTACTTCCAGTGCTGCATTGTTGTGCCAAGAAGGATGCAGCCTTTTATGCTTCAGCCAGGGCTCTTAAAGGAACAGCTGCTGAGGCAAAGGCAGGGAAAGAGAGAGAGAGAGAGAGAGAAAGGGAAAGCTTGCTTCTCTCCCTCGCATGCCTCTTTCTGTGTGAATGTCTCTCCTCTTCCAGCCTTCCCCATTAGCTGGGCTCTTAAAAGAACAACTGCTGAGGGAAGGCAGGGAAGCAGAGAGTGAGAGAGAAGTTTTTTCTAGCTTTCCTACTTCTTTTGAGTAATGTTTTGTTCTTTTTACTTAGGTTGGATGCCATTTCTTGGAAAGGAAGGGACAGTAAAATACATTTTTATAAAGAAAATTGTGTAAAGAAATTGTTTATTTCTCTTGGTGATTTCTGGTGATGCAATTACTTCTTCTGTGCACACACTCAAAAAAGTTATTTCCAAACCATCAATGGGATTTGTCCATATATTGTGTTATCATTTGCACATTGAGTGCTTTTCCGGGATGTGGACTCTTTAATCATTTTTGGGACAGAAGCACATAAATCACCATGTGATAAACTCCTTTGGCAGGATTCCCCTCTGCAGACACACCCTTGGTGTCACTACTCTTTACATGCAGTGTTAATCATGTGGAGAAAGAAATGTCTGAATAAGGTTTCAAAAAGCTTGACCATAGTGATCAAACTAGCTGAAGTCCCACAGAGTTGAGAGCCAAAGTGCATGTTATGTTAAACTTGTTGAGTGTTGTTTTCTTGTTTGTTTGTTTTTAAACCCTCTCATCAGGTACTTTACACACCCAACATGTTCATAACAAAGTCATCAGGCTTGCTGTGAATTAGTCATTGACACCAATGGCAGCTCTCCAGTGGCTGGAATTAAGTATCATTGCTTGATGTTTCTTCAGTTCCCCTTTCAAAATCATCTGCCATTGTGGCAATCACATCTGGAGACTGAGAATTCACCCACTCTGCTTCCTTGTCCCTTGCATCTTCTGACTCTCCAGTCAATAAATTAATTAGATCATGAGTTCTAGCTGCCTACCTGCTGTGACAACATTGCATCACACTTTGCTTTTAAAATCACATGCATCTACTCTGCACATGCATCTACTCACTGCAAGTGAGAGCTGATGATGGAAACAGTTGTTTCTCCTGTTTTGATGGATGAATTTCATATTCTTTGGTCTGAGAATGTGGGCAAGTTGGTTGGAGGTATGAGTCCAACCATTTGTTTCCTGGATTCATATTTAACTCCAGTGGGGGAGGGGAGGTGAAACAAAGTTGTGCAAACAGTTTTACAGGAGAACTAGATTTCCTAGAGTATGGTTTTCCTTGGTTTTGTTCAGTAGGAGGATGAGGCCTCTTCAAGGGTTGAGGCTATGCATTGCCTACCCCTGATCAGTATGAAAACACATAGGGAGCTTATTCAGAATTTCAGAGTTGGATGTCATTATTATGTTGTCAATACCTCTCTTTTTCAACTGATACCATGAATAGTGTTAAAGTACCAATCATATGTCTGGATGCAGAGATGAATTTTCAGTGAATGTTGAAATCAACATTGAATAGAGGCAAGGGGTGAGGTTGGTCCTTAGACAAGTCAATATAAGTATAAAAGATAGTGGGAATACAGCCTATTATTGCTTTTCCTCTGAAGAACCAGGTGTACAAATGAGTCCTCCTGGACCCAGCATTGCTCTATGAGTTTCAGGCACCTGCTGTGACTAGGGTCCAAAAACACTGCAGAAATAATCCAGTTTGAGGCCACTTGAATTGTCCTGGCTCAGTGCTAGGGAATCCTGGGAACTAGTTTAGTGAGACATTTAGTCTTCTCTGTCAGAGAGCTCAGGTGCCACAATAAACTACTGTTCCCATATGAATCAAAACATAGGGCCTCCTATGTGTCCCACAGTCAAGATAAGTTAAGACTAGTGGGCACACAGGACAGGTCTTTCTATATACCAACATCCTGTTTGGAGAATTCACTCTTTAGAAAGGCTAGATTGTCTTAAACATTGCCTTTAGGTAGTCTAGAAATGCTGTTTAGTTCCACTGGACAATTGATGCACTCTATGATTGTTTTTGTAATTGTTCTATTGTACTTTGAATTGTATTGTGTTATGTATGCATTTAAAGTTCTCTTTGTCCACCAGCAGAAATGTTCTTTGTTGTTCATAGACTCTGTGCATTGCATATCCGGGCTCTGTGTCTGCCCTGAATCCTGCTTAAGAACCTCCTAGAATGTAATGGTTTGAATAGGAGTCCTGCCTCCTCCCTATACTCCACAGGTCCCAAAGCAAGGTTACAGCTGAGTTCTATTGCTGCTACATCAGTAGCACATCTCTCTAAACTAGAGTTGTTAGCTTGCCTTTTGGAAACCTGTCTGGGCTGTTAACATTATTTGGGGGGGAGGGGTGTCCATATTAATGGAACATCTTCCACAGGATGAAGAAAGATATTGAGAAAACCTTTTTCACAGAGGCCAACAAAATGTCTAGACAACAAATGAAGTAACAGTAGTATGTGATAGACGGTGGCTGGAAATTACTGGTTCAGTTTGGGTATTGAGACAACATGCTTGATTATGGTTTGTTGGGATATCATTCTTCACTATTTCTTTGTGAAGGAGCAATGAGTAACTTAAGCAATTTCTTCCTGCTGCAATAAAAGCTTTGAAAATCTATTAACAGTTTGGGACTAATCTGCACAAAATTTGCACATTCGTTTTGTACAGAAAACAACATTTTATCTGTGCAAAAAACAGTACTTTCTGTATAGCAAAAAATATTTCTATGCAGAAATATAATTGGCCTTCTCTACACACAGATTCTTTATCCACAAATTCAACCATTAATGCCTTGAAAATATTCAAAAATTTACATTCCAAAAAGCAAACGCAGCGAGAGGCGCGCTCCGGAGGCTGCGGAGGACTGTTTCCTCTCTCCCA
>CM034701.1:208223839-208237135 GCA_020142125.1 Phrynosoma platyrhinos
TTGCCAGAGGGGTGGTATAAAAATAAATCGTATTATTATTATTATTAACATTTTATGTAAAGGACACCACTTTACTATGCCATTTTCTTTAATGGGACTTGAGCATCCATGGAGGGTTTGCCCCAGTGGATATCAGGGCCACACTGGATTAATTCCTGCACAGAAAGAAAATTGCTGGGGCCTTTTTTTGCACATGACATGCAAATTTTGCATAAAATAAGTCTCAAACTGCAAAAATTCTTGTCAGTTGAGGATTCTGTTCAGGTTTCTCAACACTCAAAAATCTTTTTTGGGTTTTTTATTTCCATTGCTAGTGGTCTGTAGCACTTAACCAAGAAGCTGAGGCAAAGATTGAAGATAGACCCTTTGACAGGCCAGGTCTTTTGGGAAGACCAATGTCATTAAAAGGTCCAATATGGTTCAAAAAATATTTATTGGGTCTTCCAAAGACGATCAGAGGATCTTAGATCTTGGAGATGTCAGCCAATCTTAGAACTCAGGGATGTCAGTGCTGGGTGTCTTTTTAGTGGTCATGGAACCTATCCCTATTCTTTCCATATTATTTCTGCCTCTGGTACCAAATTTTCTGTTAGAGATGTAATGCATAGAAACACATCTACTTAGTTAACTGAGATATACCTGTACTTTCATCTTTTCTGATGTAATTTGCCATTCTAAGTTTGCTGTTCATATCAACCTTATATGTGATGTGCAGAGACCATGCCAAAGGAGGAACGGTTGCTCAGCTATATGTGGTTCTTTGAGAGGTCACCTGTGCAATCACACAACAGACTACTCCCCTCAATAACACACTATATTTATTATTATGTTCACTGGAGTGTTCTTTTTTTTAACTTAGCAGTTCTGTTATGCACTGAATGAAGGAGGCAGGGGGGTTGCCCAGACTCTTGGCTCAATAATGTTCTGAGGCAGCTCTCTGCAGGTGCATAGCCCGTATGTGTGAATGCACAGGCGACCACTTGAAGAGCTACAGTTCCAAATAACAAATCTAACTACTTCCACAGTACCAAAAACCACTTACAATGTAGTTCTGCAAATGTCTGCCCAGAGGTGAGCACCACTAATTTCAGTGAGATTTATTTTAATGTAATAAAATAATGTAAGTATATAGTGTAGGACTGTAGCCTTAAGGCACTTCCATGACAATTGTAGATGGGGTTACATAAACACTAACATTGGAAGATAAAATGAGCAATACTTGGCTGAAAGGTGATTAGCACTGTTTGTTTCAGATATATATTCCTTCTGGAAAGGCATATGGGCTGGTGAAGAAGTTGAATGAGCCAGAAGACCATAACCACCAAAGTGCAACAACTGATTCAGAGCTGTCAGAACTTGAAGACAAAGTGGCTTCTGCAGTGGCTCAGGTTCAGCACACCGAGAGTGAGGTAATCCTTATTTTCTTCAGACAAAATTATTTTAACTCAGAAATTTGGTGACTCAAAACTGAAACAAAGAATCATTGCTTCCAAGATAGATGAGCAGGAGAGGGAGAGTACAGAGAGGGCAGACGTGTTCTTCATTGTATTCCCACTTCCAGATGTGACCATGTAATTGCTGTAAAATTGGAATCTAGTCCATAAAAAGACATTGAATGGCATACCTTTCAGAATAGCTAGAGACTGATGTCCAATAGTTAAAGCATAATATGCATGTCCCACTCACCAGTTACAGAATGCTTCTTCAGCTACTACAACAGTGGCTGCCATTTGTACTACAGTGACTAAAAAAAATTATCAGTAGAATCGGGCTGCCTGCATAAGTGCCAAATAAAATGGCACTATTGCAACAAAGTCTTGAATTATATATATTTCCCTTTATCCTAGCAAGGAGCTGAATTAGCTTTACCAAGGAGTGACATGTGCTTTTTGTTCTTAAGGTGTCTGATATAGAAACCCGAATAGCAGCTCTGAGTGCTGCTGGTCTGACTGTTAAACCAGTGGAAAAGTGCAAGAAGAAATCAAGTACCCAAGTGAGTGAACAGGGATTTTTTGGGGGAGAAAAAAAACCAGCCATGCTCATTCATGAAAACCAGAAAAGGGGGGGGGGGCTTTAGATTCATCTAGTTCATTTTAACTACAACTGTAGGTCATTAATATTTACTATATCCCACTAATATATCATTTAGGAGATTATCACACAAGTCTAAAAAGTGGAATTAAAGCAGAATAGATGCATCTATGGCCGAATCTTATTAGATGACACCGTGGCTGAGCTGTAGCTGGTCTGTCCTCCATTCATGACGATCACACACCTTTTCATTGACGGGCTTTCCCAGTCAATTCCTGCTAATATAACTGATGTAGCATTCGATTTGTGTGATAATGTCTGGACTGCAGTCCTGGCATTGGAAAGTCATGTGGTGTTAGTTTTCTCCTTTCACTCCCTCCCCCTCCCCACTATTTCCAAGTAGCCTGGGTGTTGTTGCTATTGTTGTTGTTGTTTAAAAAACCCTTTTATTTTATTTAATTTAATGGATTCCCTGGCACTTGAGAAATTTTTGAAACAGAGCAACAGCAAAGAGATTTTGCACTTTGTAGTTTTTTGAGGAATTAATCGGTACAGAAATAACACATTTTTATTTGTCTTCCTGACCATGTGGATACTCCAGAGAATAAAAATGTTAAGTTCTATTACTAAAACAACAAGAGATGTTCATCTTGAGATCCAAGTTACCTCCATCCCTTGTGAAGCTACAAGCTCCTTTGTTAGGCAGGGAGCACTACAAATTATTTAGAAAAATGCTTTATCTTGGTTGGAGATAGAAACCTCAAAATGGTTTAGTCCCAGTGCATTTGCCCTCTCTTTAGGTTTCCCCTGATGTGGCTAAAATGCAGTATCTTGCATCTAGAAAACATATCCATATCTGTTGGCCATGTAGCAAAGTACAAAAACATCCAAATCCACAAAATAGTGATCCCCTTATGGAGCTAACTGAAATGCACAACATACATGTTGCAATTAATATATATATATATTCCTTGGAGTACTCACATGGGTAGAAGGAAGAGGGGGACTGCCTGCATGAATGTCCCTACAATACCACCTGAACTGAGAATAGCCACATCTTGACTAAATGCAGGCTTAGGAGTAACATTGTCATATTTTTTTCTCCCATATTGTTTTAAACATCTTTGCCTGCTAAGAAGCCAGTGGAGCTTTGAAAGCTTGCAACATGCATTTTGTGCATTTTGGCTGGTCCAGTAAATCACTGTTTTATAGATTTTGTATAAAATAATGGGATAGTTTGAGCTAAAATTGTTCATATCATCATTTTAGTAGAGTCTTTCCCATTTTAAATGGCACATATTATCACTTTTTTGTACTGTGGGTGGAGAAAGAGCTGAAGGAGCAAATGCCAGAAGCAATGGACTCTTTGGGTGGCCCAGAACATCTTTCATGTAATGTGGGCTGTGGGAAGTAGAAAATGTGCCAAAAGATTCCAACATCTCCTTGTTCTTGATTTTCATGCCAAACAGACCAATGTTTTTCTTGTCTTCCACACTCAAGGTATTTACTCTCCAGCCTCCCAGGAATGCATACAGCTCTCTGGAGGATCAGAGCTCAGACTCCCCTGTTACAGCATCATCTGATGACTTCAAAGTAAGTGCATAGATCTGTGAGGGAGACAGGTCAAGTCCAGAGTGCTGTGGAGATGGAAAGGAATTTCTGGTTTCCTTTTTGGCTGCTAGTTGAAATGCAGCATAAAGACAAAAATATAATTTAGTCCCTCCAAAGTCTATCAGATTAATCTAGAATCACTTCAGAGGAAGTGACTAATTCTTCTCTGTTTGCTTTAGTCTTCTAAGCAGATGTTCTCTTTTCTCTGAAATCTGCTTGGTGATCACTTAACAAACTGATAAAACTTTGTTAAGTGCCACCATAGAATGAAAATACATACACAATTGATTCACCTTTGCTTTTCTAAACTTTTGACTCCTTTTGTGGTTTTTCCAGTGTAGCTAAGCAATCAGTTAATTACAGTGACTCCAGGTTAAGGCCTATTGACAACTGCTGCCATAATTTTAAAAATGCTTCCTGAAGGATACAGATGCAAAAATGAGGTTCCAATTTTTTGCTACATTAAACTGAATGAAAGATGAAATAGAAGGCATGTGTTTGCTTAATTATTTTAAACATTTGTATAGCACGATTCGCACTGGGGCTGCAGCAACCACACATGCCCAGCCCCGATCTGGGCCACCACCACAGTTTTGAACCAGGCCAACAAAAGAAGCTGCATTTTACTGCTCCTTTCTGGCAAGGGTTCTTTGTAAAAGGCATGACCTCGACACAGTTTCTAGTATGCTTGGGGCCTGTGTCACCTAACCACTACACCCCAAATGTGGCTGGAGACTGGTTTATTTGGCCTATCTGTTTCAGGCCTATGCCATAGAATTGCCAAAGCCATTCTTTACTATTGTTGATGCTTAAAGTTAGACCCAGTTGCAGAGTATTGGAGATATTTTTGTTGGTCTCTCTTCATCTCTTAACATGTAGAAAACATTTGGGAATAAATGTTGGTGGAGAGGGGTAAGAAGAATAATGAATCCCTTAATTTCTAATTATACTCATACTTCAATCATGTTTATGCTTGTATAAGTAAATATCTGGTGAAATGGAGAGGTTGACTAATGAACAAGTATTTGAAGCTCTGGGCAGTGTATGCATCAAATGTTTCAGGTTGAAGAAAATATGGGATTGACCTGATTTACATATGTATATGTACACATCCTAACAAGTTTTTACTTCTTTTAGGTAATGTCTATGCCACATGTGTTGAGGAGAAAATTCAACTCTTCACTTGAAATTGCAAGTAAGTCCTGTGCTTATTTATGTTTCACTTTTGATTGAACATTAGAAGGAACTTCTTGACAGTGAGAGCAGTTCAGCAATGGAACCAATTGGCTAAAGAGGTGGTAGGGTCTCCTTCTCTGGTCATATTCAAAAAAGGGCTGGGCAGCTACCTGCTGGGGGTGTTCTAGCCGGAGATCCTGTATTGAGCAGGGGGTTGGACCTTAGGCACCTTTCCAACTCAATTATTCTTTTGTTCTGTGAGTCTGTGTGTGAACTGGAGGTAAATGACTAGTGCTTTTGAGAAAGTCCCCTGCCTATCTGTGCAGTTGAGCACAACTAGAGTTGGGTTGGAGACTGTTCATGGCCTCTGGAAATGCTGGCACTGCCAGCACTATATAATAATTTGATCCATCCTAGCCACATAAAGAAGTGAACAATATTTCTTCATATTTCTATGAAGACAAGTCCTTAGCAGCTTACTGATAACGTAAGAGAGTTGAAATCAAAGACATGGTCATATTAGTCTGGATCAGTATGCAAAGGGATCTTGTAACATCTTTGAGATTAAGGCCTGGCACAGATGGCCTAGAAAGAGTGGCCAGAGGTCTCTCTGGCTAAAATCGGTCCAAGACTACATTCCCGAAATGGGCCACTGCCACAGTCCCAAACCAATGCCACAAGGAGTTGGATTTAATCCACTCCTTTTTGATCCAGTCCAAAGGACTGGAGCACGGTGCCGGAGTAGCTTCTGGACACTTTAGGGGCATGTGTCATTTGAACGCCACACCCCCAAAGCAGCCAGAAGCCACCTTATTTGGCATGTGCATTTCAGGCCTAACTGAGAGAAAGAAGTTGATAGTATTTTATAGACTTACATCTGTTTCACCGACTTCAATATCAACATTTAATAGACTTAAATACAAACTTCTTTATCTTGGTTAGTCTCAAAAGCTGCTACAAGATTCCTTTGCATTAAGAAAGTTGAACATTTAAAATGCACTGTGTGTGTTAATTATGATTAGATAATATTTATACATTATTTGTATTGGAACTGATGACAGAAAATGGGTAAAAGCAATAATCATTCCATACCTTGGGCTCCTTTCAATTAGATATGAGTGATAAGGGTCTTATTTTTTTTGATTTAGGCCATTCGAGATTCCCTGAGTACTTGGTCAAGCAATAAATCATCCAGGCTTAAAAAGCACATGAGAGACAATGGGGAAACTGGAGTTTTCACTCTGGTTATGCAGATATAGCATAACTTCAGTTCAGCAACAGAGGAGTAAATTCTAATAATTCACAGAGAGGGCATATCTTTTTTCACCTTCTCCCAGGGTCAGTGATGTACTAAGTGGCTCAGAGAAACATGAGATAAGGATAATTGGAATTCATCTGCAGATTATTTGGAGGAGAGTAAAATGTCAAGTGTAGTAAAATTGTGTTTTAGTAGTCCGGTGGTATAAGAGTTTCATACAAATATGTGTTGGGATGTTCAAGTAGCATCTTTTACTTCAGTGGTGGGCATCTATTTTGGGCTTTTGTGAGATCTATTTGGGGATTTTGTGAGAATGTTAAATCCTACCAACCAGTGCCTGGAACAAAATGGTTCAGAAAGTTGGACAGTAACTGAAGTAATTACTCATGAATGAATTTATTCTGTCATATTAAATATAATGTCTCTACCATTAATTTTACCAGACAATGCAGAATCATTTGCACGGAACTCCTATTACAGAGGGTCTTTAACACAGCGAAATCCTAATGGAAGAAACAGGAAAGCAGATCGCATCTTTGCGGCAAGTATTCCAAAGCCTACATTGCATTTATGCAGACTGAGAACAGGATGGCAAATAGGTAGGAAACAAACAAATTGTCCATGAACACCAGAGACAAAGCAAGAGAGTCCAAATAACAGAAACTAATGTAGTTCATCAAAAATCCCCATGATTAAGTGCGCTAATATGGTCAGAAGGAAACAGAAGGTTTGTGTGTGTGTGTGTGGTTTTTTTTTTTAAATAAAACTTTATAGCAGGCCATAAATCTACACGTAATTCAGAACTGGGATGTGCTGTCCTTTACTGATCCATCCTCTGCTATCTTGAAGACATGACCTGTTCCTTGAGGCATCAGACTTGCCTATGGTGATACATGCCTTGATTACATCCCATTTGGACTATTGTAACACACTCAACATAGGGCTGCCTTTGGAAATTGTTCAGAAACTTCAGTGGGTTCAAAATGCGACACCCAGAATGCTGACTGGGGCTAGTTATAGAGAACATATAACTCCCTTGTCTAAACAGCTTCACTGGCTACCAATTCGTTTCTGGGCACAATTAAGTGCTGGTCATGACGTATAAAGCATTGTACAACTTAGGTTCAGATCAGGGGTCGGCAACCTAAGGCCCGGGGGCCAGATGCAGCCCCTCAAGGCCTTTGGACCGGCCCTAGGCCAGATCTGACGACACCGCCCCCCACCGCCGCTGCCTTCCGCCATGATGATATTGATTATTGTTGTTATGACTTCTTCTTGGGGTTTTCTTGGCAAAATCTCCACAGGGGTTTTGCCATGGCTTTTCTGGGGCTGAGAGAGTGTGCATGCAAAGTTTTTAATTTTTATTTATTTATTCATTTTAATTTTAATATTTATTTACTTATTTATTTATTTATTTATTTATTTATTTATTTATTTTGGGGGCTTTGGCCCCTCAATTGTCTGAGGGACAGCAACCCGGCCCCCGGCTCAAAAAGGTTGCCTACCCCTGGTCAAGACTATTTGAGAGACCATATCTCCCCAGAAAAACCTGCTAGAGCCATAAGATCTTCAGGAGAAGGCCTTCTCTAGGTCCCACCACCATCACAGGCTCACTTGGTGAGGACACGACAGACAGCCTTCTCAGTGGCTGCTCCCACCCTTTGAAACACCTTTCCATGGGAAGCTAGACTGGCCCTTTTCCTGTTTTCCTTTTGCTTACAGGAAAATATATTTTTGTTTAAGTCAACTTTTAATGGTTAAGCAAGAAATATTATTTATTTGTGTGTTTTATTTGTTTTTAACTATTGTATGGCTTTTAAATGATTTTAAAGTGTTTAATGTGGAGATTCTTAATTGTTTTTAAAATGTTATTGTAAACATTTTTCATTTGCTCTTTTTGGAAGCCAGCATGGGTCACACTTAGGAAGAAAGATAGCATATAAATATATGAAGCAAATAAAATAAATAAATAAATTATAGAGAGCTCTGGCAAAAAAAAAGATTGCAATTTATCAATGTTGCAAAGTTTTCTATCATGCAACTATCATAGGAGATTATTGCAGTGCTAATTAAAGCGGATTACCTGAGCCAGCTTAAAATTTTAAACAGGCAGCATCCTGGTATTATCACAAGGATTTTGCTACTGAAATTTCTGCCAAGGTGCAGTCTGGGTCCATCCCTGCTCCCTGGGCTGCTCCAGTGGACATTTCATTAAGCCAGAAAACTCCCAGCTTTGAAAAAAGTCATATTGAGCAGCCCTGGAAACAGGGATGGGCTTGGGCTGCGCCCGGGCAGCAAATTTGACAGCTAAATCTTTGTGATAACATCAAGATGCCACCTGTTTTAAATTTTAAGCCGGCTCAGGTAACCCTCTTTAATTAGCACTGCAATAATCTCCATATTGACTTGTGATAGCCATATAAATGCCAAATATTTTGTACTTCATATGCATGCATAAATAATGCATTGGTCAGACTTCAAGAACTTCCAGACAAGAAAAAGATCGGTGGAAACTGATAGCCATCTAATATTTTTGAGGCATATGGAGTTGTCCATCCTGCCATGCACTGAAGGGGAGGTAGATAGACAGGTAATAAAGATAGTCATGTTAAAAAATTGGCCATCAAAGCAGATAAAACAATAGAGTTCCACTTGTTCATACCTGAAATCCATATCAGAAGCATGAAAAAGCCATTTTAAAAACAAGCTATCACTGTTGTGAGGATTTTATGGGACTCCAGTGTCTTGGATATAAAAGCATAAACTTTTTCAGGAATATGTGAATAAGCAACTGGTCTCTACTAAATTTAAAAAGTTATAATCCATGGTAATTCCCAAAGTCTTTCTGTTTCTCTTTACATTTCTCATCATTAGACATGTCTGTAAAATACTGCAGAGATAGGACAAGAACTCAATGGTCAGAAAAGGCTTAGATCTCTCAATAAAATGAACTTTGGGGTGAAACAGACAGGCAGGAAAAAGCGGCTTGAAGCTTACTTTTCTGAAGTTGCATTGAAACCCCACCAACTACACCCCAGCTCCCAAAGTGGCTGGCGTGCATATGCCATGACCACATGGCACGGCCTCAAGCTGCACTTCTGGGTACTTTTTTTTCTGTCCATACCACCATCCCTGCACACTTTCACAGGAGTGAATTGCCAGCGACTGCCATCCCATTGCATGGCCACCCCTGTGAATCGGCACACATTCGCATGTGCAGTGCTTCACCAAGGCAGGGCATCAAAGCAGAGGTGTGCCCACACAGATGCCAGCAAGGTACAATCATGCCCCCCTTCACCCTATGCTCCCTCTTTGACTGTTTTTTGTATGTTGTATTCATCTCCATGAGAGCTCAATGGCTTCTCTTTTGGGCACCCCTACCACTTGTGTACGGCAGCACTGTTCCTTTTAAATGTGCTCCTGCGATGGGGCATTTACATGCACAATTAGGGTTAGGGTTTTGGAAAGAGCTGCACTGCTGTTGTTGCATTTATACATACTTTTCCGGGAAGATGTGGGAAAAAAGCAGTTTCTTTTTGAAGTGGCTTTTCTCCCCATAAGATGGCTAGAGGGCACTTTCCAGCTGGCTTCAAAGTGTGCCTCATCTAAACACCCTGCCTTGAAGCCAGCCTGAAATCTGCTTATTTTGCCTGTCTGTTTTGCACCATGGTCTGCACTTGAGACAAAGGTATGTTTGTTGGTTTAAAGTTCAGTGTGTAGTTAGTGGTAATGTAGAGATTTCCCAGATCTCTGCCCTACCTTTTTTCATTGTCACCAGTTTTGTAGTGTTGGCATTAGTAAGCTCCTAGCTGTCCTGATGGCTAGTATTTTTCTTTGTCATTCACAAGCCAATTGAAGTGAAGGCAGAATTCCCAGTCTGTCTCTCTCATGGCTCCTGGGGTTTATGGATGCCAACTAGCCATGAGAACAACACCCAGGATCTAGTTTTCTGCCACCATTTTAACTCTACCCCCTAAAAATGTGAAGTGTATTGGCAACTCATGCTATGAAGGGCATAGGTGGGTAATTTAATTCCAGCATGGTGCTTCTTCTTGTTGATTCCAAAAAGATTCATATTGATGTTTTGATACATTACAGAAACCCGTGATGACTCATCGGTCTTGAAAATAATGAAGGTCTTCCAAGGTTAATGAAGTGAGCCTCAGGCTGAAGTTTCCATTCACTCCATTTTCTCTTCTTCCTTTTTTCCTTTCCATTTCCCCACCTGCATCAAATATAAGAGGAAAGAAGCAAGTTACTTTTGAATTCTCTGTTCAATGCTCCTGTGAAATTTGTTCCTAATTTTTTTTTTACAAAAGCACCAGACCCCAACTTAGTTATAAGAAATTTCGTCTTCAGAGTTGACTTATTGACCCACATCTGTTAAAGAAGACTTGTAGCTAAAGTAATTGTTTGCTTCACATGCTACTATGTGTCTGCATTCTGGTTTATCTGGATATGTGGATTAAAATCTTATTATCTAGGCCTATGGTTTAGTCTGACTGGTCCAATGTGTAATTTCTGCTATTTGCACTGCTTTAAACCACCCAGGATTCAATGCTGATCTACAATAATCGGACAGGTGCTGAGGCTGGGGTGGGAATGTCTGTTAGTTCAGCACAGTGAACTAGAAAACAGATTTGGTTGTATCTGTAGCTCCTTTCAGTACTTGATGCATCTAGATGTCTCCTGGATTTCTTCATTCATGAAAATCACATGTTTTAATTAAAGAAAAGAGTGCTATGGCACTCTGAAGACTTTTGTTTTATTGCAGTGCCATTTTTGTCAAGTGCTTGCAATATATGTGACCAGCTGGATTCTAGACCATGGAAGCTTATGCTGCAATAAACATAGTATCATACCCCTGTAAGCATTTACAAAACTTTGTTGTTTTGGGGTATGCCAGTGCACATGACATAGTTGTACACATGTGTCCTAAGAGGAGACACCTTCTCAGATTTCTCCAATGCAAGACAAAAATAATTACATTGCAAGGAGGAAGAGGAGTGGGGGAGGACTGAGTGAGAAATGAAAGTGGAGGTAACAATTGTATAAGGACCACAGCTCAGTGGTTGGGCACATGCACAAGATCCCTGGCATTTTGTTAAATAAAAAAATCAGCTACACATGATGAAAGCAACTTACCTTTTCCTTGGCAAATTTGG
This sequence comes from Phrynosoma platyrhinos, assembly GCA_020142125.1. Lineage (NCBI taxonomy): Eukaryota > Metazoa > Chordata > Lepidosauria > Squamata > Phrynosomatidae > Phrynosoma > Phrynosoma platyrhinos. The sequence continues at coordinate 208,235,081 of CM034701.1, forward strand.
ATAGCCACTCTCTAGCAGAGTAGATAATAATGAGCTACAAGAACAACTGTTTGGTGCAATAGATGAGGCAATTTCCTATGTTCCTAGCTATGATTTGCAACTGGCTGGATTCTTTCTGTTATCTAGTATTTCTTTCTATTTTATAGTATCATATGTATTAGAGGATTTTAGGCAGATAGTAAGAAACAGGCCTCCATCACTGGGGTTTGGTAGATTCTGAAGGTCTTTCCCCTAACCTGCAACTCCCAGGATTCCATAGGATGGAACCATGGCAGTTAGTGGGAGCATAGTGCTATAACTGTGGAGTCACAAAGCAAGATGGAGTCTTGTCCCATATCTGACAAGCTCATCAAGCAATGATTATAAGCTCATATCTGATAGGCTCATCAATGTGATAAACTCATCAGGAAGAATGTTTAGGCAACACATTTTTCAAACATGAAAATAGGCAAAAATGGGGGGATACAGATGGGCGACCCTGGGCCATCCTGGGAAGCAGAGGATCAGGACCACTGCTACCACATGCAGCAACCCCGATTCTCCCATTTACCAACCCGGAAAAGAGCAGCAAAATGCCGCTCCTTTCAGAGCCAGCAAAAGGGCACCCTAAGAGCCGCCGCGCAGCTCTTTAGTGCCCCTTCCAGAGCAGCGCATCAAGACACTCCGCCAGAAAGATGTTTTGACATCGTGCACCATGCGTAATGGCACGTGGCGTAACGGCATTCTCGGCGTGGGATTGGGGTGCCCAGCATGTGGCTGCCCCTCCCCATCCTTGCCTCCAGGCTGGCCCTTTGGGCCGGTCTGTAGAGGCTCAATATTGAGCTATCTTCTGAGTTACTCACAGCAATTTGCATGAGAATGAAGTGACAGAATCCCTGATCAAAATCTAGTTGTTAGTCCCAGGTAGAGTAGCCCTATTGAAACATTTAATATAAGTTCTCTTGATTCAGTGAATCTACTTTAGAGTTGCTGGACTGAAAACTATACCTTTAAAGGTTGTGTAGAAGAGGGGATTTCAGCAGATGTTGCTTGTCATGTAGCTAGGTAATATACCAGCTGAAATTCCCTCATCTACATAACCTATAAAAGTAGAAGAGCCCTCCCCAGTTTTCACACTGGGAACCCTAGTCTTTTTTATTTGGAAGTAACAGTTCAGTCATTACTGTTCATGTGTCTCAAACCTACATAATCTAAATAAAGCTTATGGGAAGTTGAAGGCCTCAAGTTGCAGTTTCTTCCCCTCAAAAAATGGTATCATGTCCAAATAGCATTGTTGCTTGCCACCAATGTTTATATGTATGTATGTATGTATGTATGTATGTATGTTCAGATCTAGAGCGGCAATAAAAGTTCATTAAATTCTATAGCTGACATACTGCCATATTTCTAAACTGTATTATTTTTAAAAAAAATGAAGCTCAAACCTTGTTATTCATAAAATAATGTTTTTGCCACATGTACAGGTCTTGCTAAAATACAAACCTTGTTATTTGGAAATATTTAGAATTCTGGCTTCAGATTCTAGCTTCAGATTTTAAACTCTGTTGTTGCTAATGTTCAATTGAAATCTGCCCTCCTGTAATTTAAAATCATTAGACCTGGCCCTACCCTCTGGAGCAGCAAAGAATGATCCTCCTCTCTATGGCACCCTTGCGGTATTTAAAGATGGCAGTCATGTAACCATTCAGTCTTCCCTTCACCATGCTGAACGTGCCCAGCTCCTTCACCATCTCCTCATTTGTTTTGTTCTACATGCATCATATCATCCTTGTTTCCCTTTTTGAACATGTTCCAACTTGTCTATATCCTTCTTAAAAATGAGGCATACAAAACGGAACAGTATTATTATTATTATTATTATTATTATTATTATTATTATTATTATTATTATTATTATTATTATTATTATTATTATTATTTATTATTTATTATTATCCCTCCCCTCTGCGTAAAGCAACCGGGATGGCTTACGACTTTAAAATGTACATTCATATCCCACAATCCCACCCCACCTCTTAAAATACAATTAAATAATGATGATTTAAAACACATTTA
>CM034701.1:208241685-208256086 GCA_020142125.1 Phrynosoma platyrhinos
TGAGGGGATGCTGCCCTGCCCCTCTCTCTGCAAGCAGAAGGTGATACTACTGCAACTTCTAGGGAATTCCAGACAGTGGAATGCGAGGAGGAAGGTCAGAGTCCAGGAGAGGTTCCTCTCAGGTGGCAAGCTGGCTGTTCTGCAGATGCAATACATGAAGAGTAGAAAGATCTCTGCGCTGCATGTATTGCCTCTCGATAGGAGTCAAGAAACTTCCTATGACGAGTCTTGTCAGATACAGAGTCAAGTTTTCTGCCAGGAGTACTCTTTTTGTTGTCCAACTCACTTCATCCTCCTAAGCTCTTCTGTATACCAGGGCTTACAATTAGGAGCGGGTTGGAAAGGACGCTTGGGAGCGATTGTGTCAATAGCCTTGGTAAGAACAGTATTCCAGGTATTAACCAAAGCTTCAACAGAATCACCGGTTTTATCAGTCATTAAACTCTCTAAGGCTCTCTGGAATCCAACTGGTACCATTAGCCTTCGAGGGCGGACCATTCTAATAGGTCCACCACCCCCAGAGGGGTGAATTGTGGTTCTTAGTTCAGCCTTGACCAGGAAATGATCCGTCCATGACAAGGCGGAGGTTTTTCAAACCATCGAAAGTAACTAAATCCATGTGGGTCCAGACCAAAGTGCTAAGGTACCACTTGCAATAGTCATCCCAAACTAGATGTGACACTGCAACACAGTGAACTGTTTAATGCCTGTATAATGTACTATTCCTTACCAAGTTGTCATAAACCATTCAAGAGCTCCACATTCCCCCCCCCTCGAGATAAATTAGTTTCACTGTTGTAATGCATACTTCTTTTGTCCACAGAAATAATATCAGCTTTTACACAAAGTAATGCAGGGTGGAAGGGCATGAGTGCATGTGTGTATGTGAAGAGGAAATCCTTGCATCATTTACCTTCCACAAAGGAAAAGCCCTTGAGGGACTTCAGAGAAAAACAGTGATATTTGGGACAGTACAGGGTTCTGGGTGGCCATGGGAATATTTTTGCATATTTTCATGTGTTGGGGAGCTGTTTGGATCTCAACAACAATTGCCCAAAAATCATGGCAATTTTTTTAAAAAAAATGAAGTGACTGGAGGGCTTTTGTTTCAAGGGCCACAAAAGGGGTTTCAGGCAATGCATGTAGCCTAAAGGCCACAATTTGCTCACTCTGCTTAATATAGATACACACACACACAACCTGGCCAGCCCACAAGCAAAAATCATCCACAGTTGCCTTGATCTAATAAAAGGCCTTTTTAAAGCTGGATAATAAAAACTACTTTTAATTTAATAAAAGCCCTCTAATAAAAGTACTGCACCTGATGTATCCTTTTCACCCTACAATAAACATTATAGCTACCCAGTCCATCGGAAGCATCAGCTTCTCTCTCTCTTTCTCTAATCTATTTATGGTGACTCATGTAATAAACTTGGCAAATGTTTCCAGAGGTGTTGATTCTTTTCCTCATTTTTGGAAGGAGACAATTGTTTTTTCTACCATCCCATCCACTTGCCTGACTTAATCAGCTAATGTTAATGTATCATAGTCATAAATATTCAGATATTTAGAAATAATGTTGTGGCACTGAAGGTGAATAAGGGTAACACATAGAAAAAGAGATTGAGCACTTATTGTTAGGGACATGGACCCACTTTGGGCTCAAGCCTAAATACCAAACCAGCTTCACTTCAGCAATTTTGTAGCACAGCCTAACCAAAGTGACTCTTCTCTGAACCACCCCAAAGTGATGTGGGCTGTTCCCGAGGCCTTATAATAGCCCCTCCTTCCACCCAGTTTTGCAAATTATTTAGCTGGTAGTCATGCAGACTGGCCCATGTGGACAGTTTGGCTTGGCAGTTATCCCCTTCAGCTATTGGGACCTATTTGGAGCTCTTGGAGCATAGAGATCTGCCAGTGTATTGGAGGTTTTAGGTTCTGGAGGAGGAGGACAGAAGGTGGTAACCAAGAAAAGAGTACACTTTCTAAGCACACTGCTGCAGTCAGTGCCAAGGGGAGAAAGTTGCAAAAGGATGTACTGCATATCTTGCTGCTCCATCTGAAGACATTTTGCTGCTTTATGCAGAACTCAAGAAGTTCCCTCCCCAACAAGGCTCACCACTACCAGATGTTTTTTTGTATCATTCAGACAATTCCTGTCCTCATCTATCATGAACACACTGGCTGAAACATAGTGTGCTACACTTTATGTGAACATTTGTATAATCCTATCTAGAAGTTCTGCACAGGTCTCTTGTAAACCTGTACAATAGACTATAACAGGGGTTCCCAACCTGTGCTCCAAGGAGCCCTTAAGGCTCCATGTGCACTTCCCAGGTGTTCTACAGCCACTCCAGGAAAATGAAAGAAATAAAAATTGAATGAAATTAAATAATGAGAATATATTCTTATATATACTCCTAAACATCATTAATTTGTAAGACATAGGATATCCTCTTAGGGGCTTCGCCATAGAAATAAGGGCTCCATGAGTCAAAAAGGTTGGGAACCCCTGGTCTGTAGCAACAGCAATAGCAGCTACGTTTCTACATTGCTTCATACTAAATGAAACAGTCTTTAAGTGGTTTACAAAGTGTAAGCTAATTGCCCCCAACTAAAAGCCCTCTAATAAAAGGCTAATATTCAACTCTAGGCACTAATTTTGGCAACCTTGGAAGGATGCCAGGCTGTGTCAACCCTGGAGCCCCTGGTTGGAATTGATCTCACAACCTTATGGCTGTGAGTGAGTGCCTGCAGTATCAGCATTTAGCCAATGCACCACCATTAGGGTCCTGCCTATTGAAATTAATAAAACCAAGGAGATTTAACACATGATAACACACCCACTAGTTTAACCTTGGTCATCAAAATCCAGCCTAAGTAATGCCCTTAGGTTGTTTTGTTTTGTTTTGTTTTTTGTCTTGTTTTGTTTTACCAGATAAAAAGACTTCCAATAATAGGAAAACAAAGAATACCCCCATTACATTCTTTATTAATACAAATCAATTAAATAGAGATTGGTTAAGTATCCATTGCATGAAGCAGGTCTTCAGCTGTCATCTTGTTAAAAACCCTCAGATAGCAGAGTTCATTATGAGATCTGTGCTGGGAAAGCTGCTAAGTCACCAGTTCTGGACCAGGGATCTGACCCCCTATAAAGTAGCTTTTGAGTGTGCACTTTGAGTGTCATATAGGAAATTACAGAAAGTTTAACATTTTTTAAAAAGTTTAACATCTTATATTCAATGGTTTCTATATTCACCAAGGTTTCAGACTATTGAGGAATTGCACTTCTTACATTATTTAGGGAATAAAAACATGATATAGGATTGAATGTTGAAGCTGGGCCTGGCTTCAGCACTCCCAAGTCCCAGATTTATCTGTTCACCAGAGAAGACTCTAGAAGTCCATGCAAATAGCAAGCAGTACCACCCACCTACAAAGAATGATAAGCATCTAGTCCAGCCTCCTGCTCAGTGAAGGACAAGTAAAGCATCCTTACTTATACTCCAACAAAAGTATTTTTGCTAATCCTTAAAACAAATATTTGTTTGTGGATTTACCATCTCCCAGGTGAAGCACAACCCAGTTGGGGGGGGGGTTATACATTCTGAAACATCTGCAAGAATGATGTAAACAAATACTATGAGCAATTTTACTCAACTAATTCTAGTGAAATATTGTGAATTATCTAGATAGATAGATAGATAGATAGATAGATAGATAGATAGATAGATAGATAGATAGATGAGAGGTATATGGACAAACTATTAAACTATGGAAGATTTTTGGAAACATTGTCAGTATGACGAAAGAAGCACAGGGACTGAAAAACTGAGGTTTAACCCATTTGAACCATTCTTCATTTTCCATTTTTAAAATATGTAAGAGTAATAGGGAAGTGCTGAAATCTCAGGTGCAAAATAATATAGGAAATGGTCAATCTAGTTGAAAGCTATCTAATTTGTTCAAAAGAAGAAAATACACTGAGTCATGAAAACCTTCTTTCTTGAGGTGATACAAGTGAAGTCATTATGGGAGGGGAGATAATGCTGTTGAGGGGCCCTGATGTCATGGGCAGCCATACAGGGACAAAGGCAAGGGATAAAAAGGCAAAGCACTCTGACTGAGTACTGTCACTGAAAGGACAGGAAGACACGAAACACAACTCTCCAGTTCTCCCGTGAGGGAAAAAAGTAAGTCTTTTTCTTCACTTCACTGTATTAGTTCTGTGTCTGTCTCTACAAGTGGGAACAAGCAAGGCTAAACAGAGTGCATGGCATGCATGACACCTCCAACCTCATCAAAGTAATTTCGGGACATTTTTGAAGCAGAACCCTTTCCATTTCCAGGTATATTTTGTTGCAGATTGGCTACTGGTGTATATGTGTATGTTTTCCCATGTCTATGTCTGCAGTGATTGCATTTTCCTCTGACAATGGTTTGTTAATGTAATAAAAACCAAAAGGTGTGCTAACTAGCTATCTTAGCACTTTAGTCAAAGCTGGAGTATATCGTTTTTGAAACTGGCAGTAAAAGCAAAGGGAACTGTAAATGTCCAACACTTTGGAATCTGCAAGACTCCCAAGAGTTGGTGTGATTATATACCATAATCTAAATGACTGATATCAATATGAATCCACAGTACAACAAAGAAAGGTAGATTATTATTTTGCTAGCCAGTGTGATACACTGAGCCAGTGTGGCGCAGTGGTTTGAGTATTGGATTACAACTGGAGAGCAGGGTTCAAATCCCAGCTCAGCCATAAAAACCCACTGGGTGACCTTGGGCAAATCACATGAGGATGGCAAGGGCAAACCCCCTCTAATTCTCTGAAGAAACTTGTAAAAAAATATCCTATAATAGGTTCATCTTAGGGTTCCCATAAATTGGAAATAACTTGAAGGCACAATATGCAGAGCTTTCCAATTATGAGACTAATGCAACTCGTACAGTCAGCCAGAGAACCCCATAACTAAGCTGTGGAACAGCTTTTAGGATAGACACTTAGTGACTGAGAGTTGTGCTGTTGTGTTTTGAGCACATAAGTGATCAGTTATCTTTGTGAAGATATCTCGAAAGCTCAGGGTATAATGTGATGATAATATTTGCTGTCCAAACACAGCTGACACAAAATAGGTCAGAATACATCAAGGCAGGAGGAAATAGATTACCTTTCCAAACCAAGAATATGTTCCACATATGAGCTATTGTCACACTACTGAGGCTGCGGGAAGTGCTTTCTACCATCTCTTCCTTTTCCTATTTACTTCCCGATAGCTAATGTGGACTGTCAGGTGTGATCTGTGACTGCTCCTTGCATCCCAGATGCCTAATCACCCCAGTGCCTAAAAATTCATTATTAGCTGTTTGGAATCTGAAATATATTTTCCCCATTCTGCAAAGAGTTGAATATTTTAAAATGACTCTGGCTCACAGAAGATGTTATTTATTTATTTATCTTTTCATTTAAGCTTAAATTCAGTTTAAAGACAATGTAAGAAATAAGGCAACACTTCTGCCCAAAGAGTTTAAAATGATAAATTATTTTACAGAAGTTAACTTCTAAAGGTAGATTAACTGCATAATAAGAAGTTTACAAATAGTGTCATCGTCTCAGTTAGAGAAAGCTTCAGGGGGTCATGTTATTCATTCCTTTTAAAAGCCTTTTCCCCACAACCTCCACCCTTATCACTCACTAACCCTCAAGACTGAGATGGATGGCCTGGTCCTCCTAATCACAGACAGATTTCCTTTTCCCACTTACTGCCATGCATATCAACTGGACTGCAAGGCAAAGCAGGTGGATCCCAACTTCATGGGACATGATCTCTAAAGTGACCAAGGGCCACATGCAGCCCATGGGCTGAGTGTTCCCACCTTTGTCATGTATGGACAGCAGCTCTTTTCTGTTTCAAACATCGACATTCTACCAACTGAGTGTTTGGTACAGAGTAATAGCAGGAGAGAGTAGTAAATCTAATCCCCAGTTAAATCTAGCAATTTATCAGTGCTATCCCATAACCTGTTTTCTAACTGAATATTCAGTTCCAGCAGTCAAATGAGAGATAGAAGTCCACATTTAGCCCCACCATGCTGAAATAGAGGCCCAAATGCCACCTCTTCATGAATATAACAATGAATTAAATTACTTAAAGTTTGCTGTCCTTTAACAGTGCCCCAATATCAGCTGCCCGAGGCAGCTAAAACTGTAGACAAAACTGCATTCAAAAGCCACATTTTCTATACTGATCACCAATAATTCTAAAAAGGTTATACATGTGGTTACAATGTCTTAAGGTGAACATTTTAAAGCTTTATAGGCTACCTTATTTTAGAGGTGAAGCATTTAAGAGCCAGAATAGTGTAGTGGTTTGGATGTTGGACTAGGACTCTAGGAGACCAGGGTTTGGATCTTGGCTCAGCCACAGAAAACCATTAGGTGCTCTTAGACAAATCACACTCTCTCAGCCTCAGAAGAAGACAATGGCATATTCACTCTGAAAAATCTTGCCAAGAAAACGACTTTAAGAACACAATAACAACACATTTTTGAAATCTTTACCATCTCCCAACTTTCTCTGAAACCATGTTCTTAGGGATTGGCACCTCACTTAGGAGCTTATCACTCACCAAATAAGCTGGCTTACCTCTTCTGGCTTCAATCCTAGATATGGGATACCCATGGATGTTATCAGGCATAAATTGCTGCCGATTTAAACCCCTATGCTGCCAGCCAAATCCATCCCAGGTTGAGGCCTCACTCAGCCACCACTTTTTCAAAACTGGGGAGCTTCCAACTTCAAAAATTAGCCAGCTCAATGAGGCTTCAATCCAGGATGGATTTGGCTGGCAGCATCATGGCTAAACTGGCAGCGATTTATATCTCATAACATCCAGGGGTATCCTGGATCCAGGATTGAAGCCGAAAGAGGTAAGCCAGTTTATTTGGTTTATTAGATATCACGCTAGTCTTATCAAAATTCTTTCCTCAAAATGAGTGTTTTTCCTAAGGAAAAATGCTTCCTTGTTTACACTGACTGTTGCTCAAGGTGAACTTAAAGTATAAGAAGTGCCAGGTTGTATCAGACCAAGGGTTTATCTAATCCAGCATTTAGTTCCTTCAATGGCCAATCAGTTGGCTCTGGTAATCCCTTAGGCAGGACATGGGACCTTATCACACGGGGTCTAAAGCAGACAGAACCCTGCCCCATCCCCGTCCCATTGCGGCTCCTTTGCCCGTGTGTTCACATGACATCGCACAGAACCCCATCCCATCCCCGTCCCATCCCCATCCCATTGCAGTTCCTTTTCCCATATGTTCACACGACGTCACAGAGAACCCCGTCCCATCCCCGTCCCAATGCGGCATCATCCCCGTTCTTTTGAATGCCGGTTTCCTGGGGAATTACATTTGTGCGACCAGAATGATACCGGAATGATGCTGCTTTCATTCATTGCGCAATGATGCTAGTTGCGGCTGATAGCAATTTCCGTCTTGTGGGGTCTATACCAGTATAGTTCTGGATTGATTCCATACCACTTTCTTGCCGCTTTGAGACCCGCGTGTGATAACGTCCATGCACACAACTCCATCATCCCTCTCATGCTCTCCAGCAACTGAGAGAGAGAGGCATATTGCCATTGAGATGGAAGGTGACAATATATCTTCTTTGATTAATGAAGGGGCTGCAGAAATGTAATTGTGCACTTTGGTTGGCCCAATAAAGGTATTCTCTCCATGTTATTCCTACCTCTGGTACTAACTTTTCTATTAGAGAAGTAATGCCCAAGAAGTAATATTGACTTTGTCAGTTGAGACAAACCTGTAACCATGCTGCTCAGGTCTATTCATCACCAGGAGGAGAGCAAGGATTCAGTGGCACCTCTGCAGAGCAAGGGAAAGCCACTTCTTTAAGATCTGCTAAGAAGCCCTTATTTCCATTTTCCATGCATCTAAAGGTGAGCCCAAAAAGATGGGCAGAAACAGCATCCTGTAAGGATGCTCACTGAAGTAATAAATAATCACAGAACTGTAGGTATGTAGGTATTATTTTTTTTATCCCATATTTCTGTCAGACTGGGACCCGTGATGATTTACAACATCATTAAAAACAGGTACAAGTAAAAACTAATTATTTTTAGTTTTCCTTGAAAGCTTATACTGAAATATATCATTCTCAAAGGTGCTGCTAGGTCCCTCCTTCTCCCAACACCTTTTCTTTCTTAACATAAGTTATACTTTTAATACTAAGCAGTTAGAATAAAACACAATGATGTTAAAAGCAGTTTTTAAAAAACGCAAATTAATAATAAGCCAATAAGTTTCCACAATTTTATCCCTTATACTTCAAGCTGTATATCCCAGAGATCCTTTCACACAGTTGGGAAGCGTAATTGTACAAAACAATCCTATAAAAGTACGTATTTTGTAGTTGTGTTGTTATGTGCTGTCAAGTTAGCTTCAACTTATAGTGAATGAGAGACCTCTAAGATACCCTATTATTAACAGCCTTGTTAAAATCTTGCAAACTCAAAGCTGTGGCTTCCACCTTTAGTGCGGTCTTCCTCTGTCCTACTGTTTTCCATCTCATTGTTCCAAGTCTTTGCTACTTTCTGCTAGTAATATGGTGTCATCTACATATCTTAAAATGATGATGTTCCTTCTTCCAGTTATCATTCTGAGTCTCATCCCACTTCCTGTATGATGGGTTCTGTGTAAAAATTAAACATATAGCATGAAAAAAATGTAGCCCTGCCCTACCCTCTGGTCAATGGAAAATTATTCTGTTTTACCATCTTCTGTCCTGCCAGTGATCTCTAGTACAAAGTACAGGTTATACATCAGAACAATTAAGTACTGTAGAATGCCTGTTTCTTATTAAATGATACAACATTTTTTATCCTCTACAAAGTCAGACTTTGTTGTAATCTATGACGCACATAGATTCTTCTGAAATTATTTAGTGTTCTCCATTAGCCAACCTATATTTGCAATATGATCTTTAGTGCCTCTTCCTTTTCTGAATCCAGCGTGGAAATCTGGTATTCATCCTTGTCTATGTGATAACAAATCTCAAGCATCCCTTTGCTTGCTTGGCAGATGAGGCCCATGGTCCAATTATTGCTACAATCCCTGGTGTCCCCTGGGGTGTGTGTGTTGGAATATATATTTAACTTTTCCTGCCTGTGCATGATTGTTTTGTTTTCCATTTTTGTAGGCAGTTTTTACTTAGAAATTAGATGGATTGCATTTCTGTTCCTGGTTATTTATTTCTCCCAAGTGCTTTGAAAATGTGAATAGAGAGTTCTTCCATTATCTTTTTACTTTTTTCTGATCATATGTGTTCCACTATTGATCAGTCAGCATTCTTACTCTTTACATTCTTGAATCTTGTTGAAGTCTCTTTTTATTGTTATCTTTTTTTCTTTTTCTTTTTTTGCACGGACACTTATTATGCCTCTGTTTGGCACTCCATACAGTTCATGTTGTTGAATAGTTGTATTCAGTATTCTTATCCTATTTTTGAAGCTTATCACATTCATTTTAAAACCGGCTTACCTGATCTGGCTTAAATTTTAAATTGGGCAGCATCCTGATATTATCAGAAGGATTAAGCCACCAAAATCACTACCTGGGTCCATCCCGGGTCCATCCCCACTTCCAGGGGCATTCAGTGTGCCTCTTTTCGAAGCCGTGAGTGTTCTGGCTTAAGAAAATAGCCCTGGGAGTGGGAATGGACCTGGGATGGAACTGGGTGGTGGATTTGGTGTCTAAATCCTTCTGATAATATCAAGATGCCACCCAATTTAAAATTTAATCCAGATCCAGTAAGCCAGTTTTAAAATGAATGCAATAAGCTCCTTTGTCAGCTTTTCCTTTTTCCTCTTGTCTTCCTCAACTATTTCAAACATTTCACCATTCATCTACTGATGCTTTTCTTTCTTTATTGGCTATAGATAGAGTCCTTTTGCATTCTTCCTGATAATGCCCCTGCTTTTAGTCCATAGTTCTTCTTCTTCACTGTGAGTTAGGTGGAACAAATATGTTCTTTAGCTGGTCTTTAAATACCATAGCAATGGTATTTATTTTGTGTCTCGGTATTATGATATGATATTCATTAGTTTTACTCTATTTTTGATATTACAAGTTCATGTTCTGTGCCACAAACTGGTCCTGATCTTGTTTCTGTACATAATGGCACTTCTCCATCCTCTACCTCTAATCATATAGTCTATTTGATTTCTGTACTGGTCATCTAGTGATGCCCATGTATACAATTGTCTGTTCGGTTTCTTGAAGAATGCATTTATGATGAACAGAATGCCAGCTTCACAAAATTCAGTAAATAACTCTCTTGCTTCAGTTTTTGAACAATGTTTGGTTCTACTCTTGTTTCTTTTTGAATTCCAGCCACCTGTGATTATTGACATGCCCTGTTTTGGTGTATGCTAATATTCTTCCTAGGTGGGAATATAAGTCAGTTGTGTTTTCAGCTTTGTTTTGCACAGCTTCCCATCTTCTAAAAAAGCACATGCCGAGCGAAGACATTCAGCTCTAACCTAAGTGCCACCTGTAGGAATGCCACAGTAGTTGACCCTTGAGTTGTGTAATGTTGCTTCTCTGATACCTTCCCCCCAGTGAAGAACAATAATACACACCTCATACCTCAGCAGCTACCACCTGGGCCGGGGTAATTTTGCCTGAACTGAACCTTCTTCCCTAATGGGGAAGACACAGAGCAGGAAGGGCTCCCTATTTTTGTCTCTGTGCCTTTTCAGACTTCCCAAAAGGAAAAGCAAGCAGGGAGGAGATGTGAACTCCTCACTCTTATGTCTGATCTCTGATAACAGGATCAGAGAAAGCAGGTGGATTAATCCACACCCTCCAACTGTCCTAATATGGCATAGACAGTCCAGATCTTTTATAAGACATCTGTTGTCCTACATTTTCAGCTGCTTTTAAAATGTCCCAGTTTCTTTCTTCTATTCCCACTTTCCCCCTTTGTCCTTGACTTACTTCCATTGCTACAAACAGATTTCAAGGTGAACAAATAATTTAATTAACTGAGCAGAGGGAGAGGAGAGAAGGGGGCAGGGTCTTTTGTTTTTGCCATCTGTGCCAGATCAGGCTTACCTGATGTCTAATGTCAAGTTACTTATAAATGTGAGGCCAGCCCCTTTTCTGTTAGACCCATGTCCATCCTGGCTAATTAAAGCTGCCAGAGGAAGACTGGTCAATTAGAGGGTGGAGATTATAAATGTTTTTTTTAAAGAGAGGTATGTTCCAACTTCTCTAAAAGAAGCAATTGTTGAAAAACACTTCATTGGACCTTACTTCCTTAGGTAACTATCAACCAGTCCCTAGTCTCCCCTTTCTAAGCGAGGTCTTGTTGCCTTGGTGGATGATTTACACTAGACAGAGATAGTGCTTCCCTGTTATTATTCTTGGAACTTTCAGCAGCATTTGATACCATCAACCATGGTATCCTTCTAAGTCATCTGTCTGATATGGGACTTGGGGGCATTGCTTTGCAATGGTTCTGATCTTTCTTGGCTGAATGTTCCCAGAGGGTGGTGCAGGAGGGCTGTTGTTCAGCCTTTTGGTTGTTAGCCCATGGGATTCCATAGGGCTTAATAACATTTCCTATGTTTTAAACATCTACTTGAAGTGGGTCATTTGGAGCTTTGGCCTTGAGTGTCATTAGCATGCTGATGATACCCAGATTTGTCTCTCCTTTACAAGTGATGCCAAGGAGAATGTAGTAGTACTGAATAATTGTCTGGATGCAGCCAGGACTAGATGTGGATGAGCAGACTGAGACTTAATCCAGACAAAATGGGAATGCTGCTGGTCAGTAGGAAATCCAGTCTGGATTGAGATCACACCCTGTTCTGGAATGAGTTGCTCTCCCTCTCGAAGATTAGGTTTGTAACTTGGAACCAGAACTGCTTGTGGAAAGCCAGGTTGCTGCAGTGGCCAGGGCCACTTTTGCTAAACTTCAGCTGGTACACTAGATGTGCCCATTCCTGGGGAAGCAGATCTGGCCACATTGGTTCCTGCCTTAGGACATTATCACACATGGCCCAGAAACTGAAAATAAAGTGGAAATGAGGCATCCCAAAAATAAACGGGAAATCAACCTTGTTTCCGCAAACGTCATTACCTTAATTGCGAATTTACAGTAAGTGCATTGAATGTCCACACACAAGAGAAAAAAAACCCGTAAATGTAGTAGAAATGAGCCTCTTGCACATGCGCAGATAGAGGAATGCTCACTGGAACCATGGCAATAGCAGGGAAATGCTCCCCAATGCGCATTTGGCGATCACATTATGGTAAATGTGTAATTACCGTAATTACGTATTTGCATTTCCTCCAGACAACTGAATTACAAAAGATCGTGGTTAACACCAGTTTCTGTCCACTTTCTGTCCAGTTTCTGTGCGACGTCGTGTGAAAACACGGGGCACTAATCCAGTTTCTATCTGGATTTTGTGTGGATTAACCAGCAGATTTGCCCCCGTGTGATAACGTCCTTAGTAACTTCCTGATTAGACTACTGTAATGCACTTTATGTGAGGCTGCCTTTCAAAAGCTGCAGCTAGTGCAGGTAGTGCAACTTGCAGCAGCCAAACTGGCATCTGGTGTGCATTTTAGAGATCATATAATACAGGTCATGGAGAATGGCACTGGTTTATAATCTGTTTTCGAGCTCAGTTCAAGGTGTAGGTGTTGAGCTACAAGCCCTAAACAACTTGGATAGCTAAAAGCATATGAACCTGCCAGAAATTTGAGATTTTCAGAGGAGACCTTGTTGTGTCTCCCAATATTTTGTGAAGCTAGGTTGGTAGGTTCACATGACAGGGCTTTCTCTGAAGCTGTGGCTTGGCTATGGAGCTCCCTACTTAAATTAGGCTGGCCTGATTGCTTTTCAGCTTTTGGTGGGCAGACATAGCAATGGTGTAGCATGTGGCATTCAGTGTTTGAAACTCCCGTTTTAACTGTTTCAAAACTAGATTCTACGTTTATTTTTACACTGCTTTTAGATTTTTAAAGAAGTATTTTAATGTGTTTTTAATTTTTTTTTAATTTGTATAATTTTAACTGGTTTTTATTTGTTCATTACTTTAGGAGCCCTTGTGGGCTGGGAGGTGATACAAAAATACTTTAAAATAAAGTAAATAAAATGAGAAAATGTTGCTTGGCTACATACGTTCCAGTGAAATGTTAGAGGGTTTGTTGCCATTCTCATTCCCAGTTTTGAGACTGTGAGCTGGGTCAGGTGACTGAGGGTTTGGGGCATTCTGGAGGCATTTTCTGAAGGTTCCTTTGGGATGGGAAGGAATGGGGATCCCAAGATACTAACCCCTAGATTAGCACTCCAGGCCCAAAACTCTCCTCCTTTGTGTTACTGCTTTTTAAAAATGAATTCATTTTAAGAAGCAGAAATGATGTAGAGAAGGTAACCAACCAGAGCAAATTTCTTAAGAGACTTCAACCACTGTGGCCATTTTGCCAGACAATTTACAGATAAAGTGAATTCACAATGTTTTGGCAGTATCTTAGACAACCACATGTATTGTAATACACAATACTGTTTTATGGTGTCAGACAAAATTCATCTAAGTTTGAGGCTTTCTCCCTGTGTGTTTGATGTGTAAAGCCACTAGAGACATTTAAGCTGAGTGGATAAAGAGAGTAATTAATGCTTTCTTAAGTGAGAAATTATACAAACTAGATTAAAAGCAGCAGTGTTTAAACATTTGTTTTTAAAACCCTCTCTGGATTTCACTGTATTGTATAACTGTGAACCGGTTTCCAATGTTGGATAACATTGTCAAATACAATCCAGCCCCAGATTTTTCTGGATGAAAGTGGTTATCTAAATTGGAATGGGGAAAATGTTACATGTATTACTCTCAGGCCCTGCTCACTTCCCCTTCCCCACTGTGTGAAGAAAAGAAAATTCATATGACTCACAGCATAACTCATTGGGATGTCATAGCTACTATGTGATAACAACTCCAAGATTTCTCTCTCAGGACAGGACAGGATATGGAGTTGAGACTGCCATGGTTGCTCTGACCGATGACCTCCGCCTGAGCATCAACAGGGGTAGTGTGACCTTGTTGGTGCTCTTGGATCTCTCAGCAGCCTTTGACACCATAGATCATGCCATCCTCTTGGATCACCTGAGAGAGTTAGGAATTGGAGGCACTGCTCTGCAGTGGTTCTGTTCCTTCCTCTCGGGCAGATCCCAGAGGGTGAGGCTCGGGGACAGTTGCTCTTCTAAAACAGAGCTTAATTGTGGCATCCCCCAGGGTGCCATCCTGTCCTCAATGTTGTTCAATATTTACATGAAGCTGCTGGGTGAGATCATTCAGAGGCATGGAGCA
>CM034701.1:208256186-208276652 GCA_020142125.1 Phrynosoma platyrhinos
CAGGCCTTCCCAGAATAACTCTCAGCTAAGAGATGAGTTTTTAACTTGCTACTCTGATTCCTATGTTATTGAGGATGTTTTTAATCTATTAATATTGTATTTTTAATCAGTCTTTAGTTTAATTCTGTTTTATGGGGATGGGAGGGTGGGATTTTGGGATGAGGGTATGTTCTTAACTTTGCATTGTTTTAACAACTGTTGTACCCCTCCCCGATTGCCGCGCAGAGGGGCGGGGCTATAAATAAAAAAATATTATTATTATTATTATTATTATTATTAAGATTTCAAACTCCACATTTCAAAAACTCAAGAATTCAGAACAATAATTAAAGAACGTTTATGGTATCATTTGCACTAAAAAATGGTGGTGTCCTCATAATTGGAGAAGGACTGGATTTCAGATAATGACAAGAGGAAGATGTCTCCCTCTCTCCAAAAAAAGCCTTACTTCACCTACATCAGATAGGAATGATGAGGCCCTCTGGATTTTGTTGGACTACAACTCCCAGCAGCCCAAGCCAACATAGCCCAAAGTAACCAGATATCCTCCTTCTTCAGGACATGTCCTCTATGTCAATCTTCTCTCCAGGAGGAATTTCAAAATGTCCTCCATTTTACGCATGACCAAGAAGCGTGAATTTATGTTCATTAGTGTTTTTAGCTTTTATTTGGTAATGTCCTATATTTTTCTTGAATGCCCTACATTTTTCAGTGCCTTGTCCTCCTTTGTGGTTAGGACATCTGGTCACCCTGGCATAGCCAACAGCATACCATCCAACATTTCACAGATTAAAATTGGAATGTGTGATCAGAATGTGGTCAAGATGGCAAAATGAGGAAGAACACACAAGCTAGACTGCAGCAGTTTGCTTTTTCCTGAGTCTAAAGGGCTGAGCAAGATTCCACCCTTCCTCTCCTCTCCCCCCTGCTGAACTGAGTGTTAACTACTCTTGCACTATGAACTCAGTTTGTAGCAACTGAAGTAAGCTGATGGCAAAGGGCAATGCGAGAGCAGGAGAGAGTTACTGGAACATTGAATCATAGAGTTTGAAGAGACCTAAGGGCCATCTAGTCCCTGCCATGCAGGAATACACAATCAACACACCTCTGACAGATGACCATCCAGCCTTTGTTTAAAGACCTCCAAAGGAGGAGAACCAACCACTGTCCAAGGGAGTATGTTGCACTGTCAAACAGCTCTTCTTGTCAGAAAGTTCTTCCTAATGTTTAGGTGGAAATTCTTTTCCAGTAGTTTGAATCTATTGCTCCAGGTCCTATTCTCTGGAGCAGCAGAAAACAAGCTTGCTCCAGCGTCAATATGATACCCCTTCAAATATTTAAACAGGGCTATCATAACAACTGTCTATTCCCCAGGCTAAACATATCCAGCTCCCTAAATATCTCCTGATAAGTCATGGCTTCCATCATTTTAGTCACCCTCCTTTGGACACATTCCAGCATGTCAACATCCTTTGTGAATTGTGATGCCCAGACCTGACCAAAGCAGAATAGAATGGTACTATTACCTCCCTCGATTTAGACACAATACTTCTATTGATGCAGGCAGCCTAGAATCATATTGGCTTTTTTAGCTGTGATATCACATTATTGACTCCTGTTCAACCTGTGGTCTACTAGTACTCCTAGATCCCTTTCACATGTAGTCTTGTTAAGCCAGGTGTCCCCATCCTATATCTATGCATTTCATTTTTTCTGCCTAAGTGCAGTACCTTACATTTCTTCATGATGAAATTCATTTTGTTAATTTTGGCCCATCTTTCTAATCTATTGAGGTCATTTTGAATTTTGATCCACTCTTCTGGGGTATCACCATTCTGAAAGCAGCTAAAAAAATTAGAATAGAAGATTAAACAGGACTGTCCCTGTAAAATCAGGACAATTGAGGTTATGTAATGGTGAGGGATGCTAGGAAATGCAATTCAGCAACATCATACCATGATTCCCACCAAAAGACTGAAAATTCAAGCTTATTGGGTTCAATGCAATTTAATCCTAAATCTATGTAGGACTGCAGTAAACAAAATAAATTATTTGTATCACAATAATAAGCACTATGACAAATATTACAGATATCCAATGATATCACTGATGTGAAGGTAACACAAAATAAACTGAAGGAACCCACAACTGAAAGTTCAAAAACTAAGTGTTACTAAAGACATGAGGCAAATACAGGTGCTGTATTTGGCTGAACCCAAGTTCCAAATTCTGGAACCCCAACATGCCGTAGTATTCCTCAGTGACCCAGTAAGGCCAGCCCATGAACATGCTTTAGCTGTAGTGATGGTAGTTGTGATGATGGTGAAGATGATGATGGTGAGGTAGATGTAACTATAACTGTAAATGATCATTTATCATCATAGCTATAATACATAGTATTCCTAGAAGTAGTTATAAGAGTAGTAGCCACATATTTTTAAGTTTATAAAAGGGTACTATGGTATTAAAAAAAACATTTAGTTAAAAACAATTAGTTTTCAATGGTTATCAGCCTTCACTGACCAGTGTGAGAAGTATTTGTATGTTTTGCATCAATGGTTAAACTGTGGTGACAATATTTAGGTCTCAGTACTTCAATGTATTGTATCAGGAAACCAGGCATTTCTTGAAATACATCTTTCAAATTTATTTTTGTAGAAGTGTGGGGTTTTATTTTATTTTATTTTTGTTGGGGTTTATGTCCTTTACTGAAAAGTCCTTTGCTCTGATGAGTCTGTTCCTTTCATTCTTTCTCCCTTGTGTCTACAAGTTCCCTAGGTTCCAAGCCACAAAACACTGGAAAAGAACATAAAAGGAATGAGACTGCTAACTGTCTGCCTCCTGTGCTTGCTGCTGGACTGCTTGGTGCTTCCTGACACTGAATGTCAAAACCTGGATCAATCCATGGAAATCAGAAGTATGTTGTTGTTGGTCAGGCAACCTTGTGTGCCAGTGGTGTATCCAAAGCATTTATCTTAGTGAGGCTTAAGAGATAACACTGGGATAGGTTGCAGTTCAACAAAATGTGTGTGTATGTGTGTGTGTGTGTGTATGTACACCAGGAGCCCTGGTGGTGCAGTGGTTAAATGCCAGTACTGCTGCCACAAGGTTGTAAGTTCAATCCCAGGCAGGGTTCCAAAGTCTACTCAGTCTTCCATCCTTTTGTAGATCGGTAATATTACCCAGCTTGTTAGCTTACACATTGTAAACTGCCTAGGAAATGCTGGTTCACTGATAAGCAGTATAGAAATGTACTTGCTATTGCTATTGCTCCAGTGCTGGAAGGCTGCTGTTGGCAGTCTCATGTGTCTCTGCACTTGCAGGTCCATAGTCTCCAACTATCCTGATTTGGCAAGGATAGTCCTGATGAAGCCTCTGTCATCTCACTTTTCCAGCACTTTTTAGAATGTCCTGCTTTGCCCTCAATTTACTTCAGTTGCTGTAAAGTGAGTTCAAAGTGCAAAAGTAGTTGGACTCAGTTAACTCAGTGCGAGGACAGGAGGAGGACAGAATCTCTCCCTTCCCTATTGGGATCAGGCATAAACTCTCCTAGCTTATGTGTTCTTGCTCATTAATAATTTTTCCTATCATGACCACATTCTGATGTTGCTTGGCTACACCTGTCCCAGTTTTCCTCTGTGAAATGTTGGAGAGAATGAAAGTAAACTATTGATGTATTTCATAGGATTTTCTTACATTGCCTTCCTCTGAAATATAGCCTGCAGCACTTGGTATTCCTTGGCAACCCCCCCATCCAAATACTAACCAGCCCTCATTCTGCTTAGCTTCCAAGATCAGATGGGGTCTTATGCCTTCTTAGTCTTAGAAGCTTATTGCATTGATTTTAAAATTGGGTTACATGGTCCACTTTAAAATGTAAAGCAGGTGGCATACTGATCTTATCAGAAGGATTTAGCCACAGAAATCACTGCCCAGGTCCATCCCTGCTCCCAGGAATGCTCAGCACGCCTCTTTTTGAATCCAGGAGTTTTCCAGCTTAAGAAAATGGCCACAGGAGCAGCCCTGGGAGCGGGGGTAGAGCCGGGATGGACCCAGGCAGCAATTTTGGTGGCTAAATCCTTCTGATAAAATCAGGATGCCACCCACTTTAAATTTTAAACTGGATCAGGTAATCCGGTTTTAAAATCAATGCGATAATCTCCTTAAGCAGAGTTAAATGCAAGAATAGGACATCTATTTTTATTATTATTATTATTATTATTATTATTATTATTATTATTATTATTATTATTTTTAACCCGCCCCTCTGCTCAGCAACGGGAGTGGCATACAGCAGGTTAAAACAGACAATAGTTAAAACAATCCTTCAGCCCAATCCCGAACCCTCCCACCCCTTAAAAATAAATTAAACTAAAGCAGTCTTAAAATAACAATTCAAAATTTTCAGTTTCAGGGAAGTTCATGGGTGAGGATTAGCACATTGCAGGAATAGTTGTCACCAGAGGCAAAAGGGTAAGACCAAAAATGCCAGTATATTTGAATGGAAAGCTCTTCCTGACAGTAACTAAGGGGCATTGCAGACCGGTCTAAAGGGCCAGCCTAGGCCTGGAATTGGGGTGGGGCAGCCACACACCGGCCACCCCAACTCCAACCCAATGCTGTCCTGATGCTGCGCACCCGTACGCACAGTGCGCAGCATCAGGATGCCCTCCTGGAGCAACATTCAGACACAACTGTGGCAAAAGGGCATGGAAAAGCCACATCACTGGCTCTTGGGGTGGCAAAAGGGAGGATCAGGGCCACAGTGTGTGGTTGCCATGGCCCCAATCCATGGCAAGCAGGGGCAGCCCAGAGCCACCTGTCTGCATAGCCTCTAAGACTTGGGAGAGGCATTTTTAGAATATGCAGGGAAAATCAAGAATGCCACGGAACCGTCAAACAATGATATCATCATAGAGATGGAACCCCTAGAGGGATGGACATGGCCTTCAGGCCTGTGGTTCACCATGCATGGTTTTAAAGCCCAAGGGCTTTAAAGGTAAATATACCTGGCTCATCACTTTCTCCATTACAGTACTTGAATAAAGCATTTAATAAAGATAGAATTGTATCAAACAATACCCAGCTCATTTTTCTAGTGACACAATCCCTGGAAGTGTCATTTCTTCATTTATGCAGACTTGTCTGGAAGGGCAACAGAAACAAAGCATTCTGCAAATTATGCTGTGCCTAGAATTATTACTGTTTATTATTATTTACTCTGTGCAGCAGTATTCCAGTTTTTGAAATCACAGGCAGAGGAAGATGGTTATTCCTGCCTTCATTTTTGGCATATATTCTGTGACAGCAGCAGAAAACTCCCTTCACTGGCAAATGAGTTTTCTGCCTGGGATGCTCATTGCTATTAATGTGTAGTTCCTTAACTGTAGCATTTGATTTTGGATAGCTGGAAAATGTAGCTGTGTAACCTGTGTGTTTTCTGTATCCTTAGAACACTTCAGCAATAGAACTTTAGCACTTTACATTTCTATACCACCTCACAGTGAACTAAGCACTCTCTAAGTGGTTTACAGTATGATATGCAATTACCTTGAACAAGCTGGGTACTAATTTTACCAACCTATGAAAGGATGGAAGGCTGAGTCAACCTGGAGCCCTGCGGGGATCAAAATCACAATGTTGTTCCTGCAGTACTAGCATTTGACCACTGAGCCACCATATACGTCAGATCCTGAAACCCAAACAAAGTGAAGGATAACATTTTTGTGGAATTCAGCTCAGCACAGTGAGGTTTTGCTCATGTGTAATATTCACTTTGGAAGAGGTTCAGGGGACAAAGGGTCAGCCTTAACATAGATGCATTATGAGAGAAGAGTTTGGCATTTTATCAGAAGTCATCCACCCACCTCTAACTGTGGGAACCCCCTGTTGCTCCTCCAGAACTGTAGGAATGATGTTCAGAGTTTAAACTACACTGTGGCCCTCATAATTTCCTACCACTCATAGTCAAGGATGCAAGTTGCTAGTGTCCTTGTGTGCTTCTTTCTTCACTAGTTAATTTTACTACTTAATAACACCACCCATCATAATCATTTTCATCACCACCAATGTTGTTGATGCTATATATCAGTGATTCCCAAAGTGGGTGGTACACCCCCAGGAGCATTGGAAAGATCCAGGAAGGCAGTTAGGGGGAAAGGGGGCAGCAAGGGGGCCTTCAGTCAAAATATTGGTGCACAAGAAAGACAAGTGGAACCAGCAGCTTTAGGACCATGGTGGGGATGAGGGTTGCATTAAACTACTTCTCAGGGTCCCTTAAAATCACAAGGCAGCCTCACTGATTATTTCATGTGTTGATTTCTCCTGCTCTATGTCTGCCCACACAAGCTCACTCCCTTAGCTGCATCATTCATCATGGTGGAATTGCAGTGGCAGTGGTAACTGGGGAACTTTTGCAAGGCTTAGATGCAAGATGTTGCTTCTTTGGCTCAGAGTGGCATCATTTTGGGACAGACTGACTGACTGGAGCAAGGAGTTAGAGCACTTGGCAATGTGGGAGAAGTGGTGGGGAAAAGGAGCTTTCAAATTTGGAAACCTGCTTAAGCTTTGTAAGCTTTGCTTGGACTTGGCTGGCAGGCTGGAGTTGCTCTGTTGCTCCTGGTTTCTTTCATAGGACAGGCTGAGAGAAGAGGTAACAGAAGAGACAAGGTTTGTATATGAGTGTGTGTGAACACTTGAAGCTATGTGGGGAAGACATGTCTCTGGCGAAGGAGAGGGAGGAGCATCTGGGGTTGATTCTTTAAGAAAGTCCTTCACCTTGGAGTGCTTCTATAGTTAAAATCTCCCCCTTTCCCCACCCATGCCAGACATGTGGCCTCTGTAACCCCCCTACACACACACTGGCTGTGCCCATCTCCACCCCAATGAAGAAGGATTAAGAGTCTTTCCTCACCAGGGAGAAGCTTCTCCCTTTATACAGGTAGCCTTGAGAGCAGCAACCAAGCAGCTGGCTGAGCAGCAATTGAGGGACCTCTTGCCTGCACTGGCCTTTGCTGGAGGGGTGGCATGGGTGAAAGGGTTCTTGGTTGCTGTTCATCCAGCTTACTCAGTTGCTACTCCCAGGTGACCAGATGCAAAGGGAGCAGTAACCAAGATTGTTTTGAATTTGCAGTAGAACAGAGATCTAATATCAAGAAATATGATGGGGGGGGGGGGGGGGGAGTGCTAGGGTCGTCACTCAAGACAAAAGGGGGATGGTAGCCAGAAAAAAGTTTGGGGACCACTGCTATAGATCATCATCAGTGGTAATTTGATTAATCCAGAAGAAAGACAACAGTCCCTCAAAAAATACTGCTGTGTACTTTTTTAACAAATAGCAAAATGTTAGTTGACTAAAATGTGTCCCTCATCAGTGTTTTACACTACCGTAGGGCCATGTCCAGAACAGAAATAGGCAAGCCTTCTCTTGGCACTGCCTCCTCACTATCTCTCTTGGGCTTTGCCTTCCAGATCCTGACATTGATCCCTCCTGGTATACAGGGCGAGGCATCCGACCCGTGGGACGATTTGGGAGAAGAAGAGCAGCTGGAGAGAGAGCCCAGAGATCCAGCCACAGGCACTGGCAAGCTTGCTTCCCTATAGAAGAGAGCAATGTTGCTCTGCAAGATGAATGATATGCTACAGATGTGAATAATTTACAATTGTGACTTGTGTTACACACAAGTATTCTAGTCCCCCCTCGAAATCAAATAAAACAGCTGGAACTTGCTGCAGTCTTTCTTTCATGGCTAAAATCAAAAGAGGGGAACTGCGTTTGACCAACAGATTTCATTAGACCTTATTTCCTTTTGCCTTCCTTTATACACTAAAGCACCCACTTGCTCTTTGTGCATTTTATTTATTTATTTATTCATTCATTTATTTATTTAATACTTCCACAAGTGAGTATGCATGTCACTTTACAAAACATAAACGGTCCCTGCTGTTCCCCTCTACAATTTGTTCCACTCTGCAATATGACACAACTGGGACAGGGTAGATGAAGGGTAGGAAGGGTAAATAGTCTGCAAAGAGTAAGCAGTTGTAAGCAGAAACACATGCAATTTTTTTCCAGTTACACATATGAGGCATTATTGAAAAATAGACTACTGAGCACATTAATAACATTTCTCTCTTACATGCTGTATTTTCCCCTTTTGGTTATAAATAGAGGTGTGTAAAGTAATATTGTTGGGCTGCAACTTTCAGTAGCCATGGCCAGCATAGCTAATGGTGAGGAATGATGAGAGAAGCAGCTGAGGAACATATGGAATGTTGCATTTATCCTACTTGTGCTATAAATGAATCTGGTAATAAGAAAAGTGGTGAATTTTAACCTGTGGCATGGAATGTGAACCTGGTGGAAGACTTCAGAAATTTAAGTTGTTCTTTTTCTCCTTCTTATTTTATATCCTGCTTTTCTGCTAAAAGTACCCAGAGCAGTGTAGAACACAACCACAAAATAACATAACATAATTAATAAAATAATTTCTAAATACAACAAATAATTTCTAAATACAGATATCACTGGGAACAAAGCAAAACATATATAGCAACAAAAACAAAACATTGTATATATTAAAACAGCAATAATAAAATAAATGTTATATATTAAAAACTTTTGGAAATAAAACTGTCTTCAGTATCTGATGAACGACATATGAAATGACATTCTGACATTTCAGCTGGGAAAGAGATGGCACCACCTCAGAGAAAGCCCTGTCCATGTGCTTACTTGGCCTCACAAGCAAGGCCTCTGATCATAGACTTAATTTCTGGGAAGGCCTATACTAGAGCAAGTGATCCTCAGGTCACTTATTTCTAAGTCACTCAGTGGTTTAAAGGCTAGAACCAGAACTATCTGCTTGAAAGCCAATGAAGTTTGGATTTCAAATCTCTGGATGGTCTTCCAGTTGCACAGGAGGCAAGACTAAGGAGTTTATTTCACTCACTTTAGTTAACGATCTGAGAAAGGGCTGGGGATGTGTGTGAATGGAATTTGTCACACTTGAAACAGTCAGCAAGCTGTCCCCATGCCATCACTCAACAACAACCCATCCCCAAGCCATGCTGAGCCAGCTGATTTTGCTCAGCTGGAAAGCTTCCACCCTTGCAAAATCCTCAGCATCGCTCAGGGATGGGTTATGGTCGAGCGACAGCATGGGGACAGCTTGCCAACTGTTTCAAGTGTGATAAAATCAGTTTTCCCTCAGTCATGTGCATCCCCAGCCTGTGCCTGGATCGTTAACAAAAGTGAGTGCGATAAACTCCTAAGTTCTGGGGAGCCCCAGTGGACAAAGGGAATGGGAGAGAACAGCCATCTCTAGGCTGCTGGGCTGGGCTGGGCAGGGCATTCCAGACAGAAATCTGGAATCACTGAAGAGTAATATGACATATACATACCCTAATCAGAATGATACCATGGATGATGGGACATATAATCACTGAGAGATTCAGTATCCCTGTCCATTTCCCCACTCAGAATACTCACCAAGGAGAAAAACAGTTTCCATTCCAAAACTGGGAAGGAATAGATCCAAATCATAATCAGTTTTCTTAAATAAGGGTCTCACTTCAGACTCCTTTAAAATTTAGGAACCAAGTTTTCTGTGGGATGCATAAACTAATTGAGATTCCATTAGGCAAGCTGGGCAAAAGTCAAACATATACATGGCTGCTTTCAATTCTCCAAGAAGTCTATTTATGGTCTCAAGGTCCCCAGTCTGAAGATACTCATGTAAGCTTAAATGGACAGTACCACAACATTCTCTATCACTGATCTAGTTTAAGAAAAGGAGTCCAAGTTGAGGCAGATGTAAGCTACATTACCTGCAACAGTACATTCTTTGTACTGTTTTCTGAGGCCACTGAAAGTTTTTCCTTATCCAGCCTGTAAAACTATTTTACTAGTCATTATGCACAGATTTTCTTTTTCTTTTACTTTTAAAGGCAAATCTTTAGCCCTTGGAGAATCCACTATATAAGAGACAGCATGGGCAGGCACCAAAATCCTACTCATTCACATGTGTAAATAATCTGCTGCTACCTAATCAGTGTTTTTAGCCAATGAATGAATTCAAACAAGGACTGTCAGTTTCATTAATCTGAAAAAAGAAATTCTTGGGTGGGACACCTCCTTCTGTCTCAGCCCTTGGAGCCGAGGCAGTGTGCTATGCAGCACCCAGATGTTAGTGTTGTCTCCAAGTTGTGTGTTGCCTGAAGACCAGAACCTAGGGACAGGTGCAAGATGAACTTCCCCTCTCTTCCATTACTGAAGAGCCAGCAATGGGTTAAGGGAATCAAGACAAAAACTGAGAGTGGGAAGCTGCCAGGCCAGTCAAGTGAAAGTACCGTATTTTCCGGCGTATAAGATGACTGGGCGTATAAGACGACCCCCCCACTTTTCCAGTTAAAATATAGAGTTTGGGAAGAGTATGACTTCCAAAACTGTTGTTGTGCACCTTCAAGTCATTTCCAACTGATGATGACACTAAGGCAAACCTATCATGAACCTCCTTATACCCGGCGTATAAGACGCCCCCCCCCACTTTAACCCCAGATTTTGCAGGTTAAAAAGTAGTCTTATACGCCAGAAGTAAGGTATATGAAAAGCACTGGAGTGGGCACCATCAAGAAACAACTAGACTTGCCAGATGTCAGGGCCTAACCCTGAGTCTCCAGTTTTTGTGGAACATCTCCAGGTGGGACACAAAGATACAAATTATCCAATTTTAGTGGGCTCATCTCTGGGTAGAGAAAAGGATTAAGTGCAAATATCCAAGTCATCTAGGACAGCAGCTAGGACAGCAGCAGCTCCTACAGGGAGGAGGGAATTATACTATTTTAGTTGTATGTGTTTTATTATTGTACACTGCCTGGATTGGCTCACCACAGGGCGGTATATAAATAAAAAAAATTATTATTATTATTATTATTATTATTATTATTATTATTATTATTATTATTATTACAGGTTGCTGCCACTTGCAAAGATTTTCCGGGGGGGGTTGTGTATTTTCTTTGTTAGCTTCCTCCTTTCCAATCATTGTGGTGATAGGCTCACTTACCACTTGGTTCTTTATCCAGCTTCTAGCTGGAAGCAAGTGGGCTAGATTAAATGTGTTTTATCCCATTTCCCTAAGTAAGGAGATTATCACATGCCTTAAATAATACCCCTTACCTCTCCTGAATTTAACTCTAATTTGCGCTGCAGCTGTATTTTATCACACGGCTTTTGCAGCAGAATCTGACTTCAGAGTAGATACCCACTCCAATGCAAATTGGGAAATGTGCTCCAGCTGCGATTTTTCCAAGTCAGCTAGGAAGAATGGCCATCCAAGTGCGTTTCCCAATTTGCATTGGAGCAGGGATCTACTCTGAAGTTGGATATCTCTGCAAAAGCCATGTGATAAAACATGGCTGCAGCATGAATTAGAGTTAAATTCAGGAGAGGTGAGGAGTATTATTTAAGTCATGCAATAATCTTCTAAATGAGGGAAAAAATAATCCCCTAATTTTCCTTGATCTGGGAAGGCTCCCTTTAACTAGGATTTTTGTCTTAATTTCCAAAAAGGAAAATATGGTGTATGTATATGTGTGTGTGAATTACAAATTGTGCGCAACTGAAACTGATACTTAATTCATAAAGGCATCACTAGGAGCTATCCCCAGGTCTCAGGTTTTGGCCTAGAAACTCAAACTGAATTAATGGGATTATTTGACCTACCATTCAACAATTAAATTCAAAGGACCTCCTATAGTTGGGACTAACTAAAAGAATTTAGGCCATAGTGTACACCCACCAATGTGGAAACCTTGAATTTTTAAAAATGATTTTATTTATTTATTTATTTATTTATTTATTTATTTATTTATTACAGTGGCTCCAACAGCACTTACCATTTCACATTAGAATGTCTGACTTTATTTCTGGCAGCATTTAATTTTGTTAAATCTTGTTTCTCGTAGATCGATGTTTGATTTCATCCGGTGTGTTGTATGAGAGGGTTTCTCATTCTGTTGCTCTTGTTTTAACAGTTCATGAGCTTTGTAAAGAAGAGGGAAATGGTTACCTTTCTGTGTATTATAGGCTATTGTCATCCCTACCACATCACCACTTTGACTCTGTACTTTATATCTGATGTTTCTGTCAAAAATGGCACTCAAGAGGGTTAACCATAAAACTAATAATAAAAAACCAGAAATCCAATCATCATAAAAGCTGAATGAAAAGCAACATTATAACACTTTAATTAAAAAAATTATAGCAACACCCAACCCTCCCAAAGCAGCCCTGAAGTTGCCCCAGCTTCCTGTTACATGCATGTTCCAGAGTGATTTGGGGTGGCTGCTTACACACCTGTCCTGCTGTGCCACTTGGTGGTGCTGCCACTGCCAAAGGTAATCCCTCTGAGGCCAGAAACAAGGCATAGGGCATCAATAACATGGCCGGGGGCACTTCATTGTGACCTCAGAGGAGCGATTCCCATCATTGTCTCACTGCTGGTAAATGGCACAGTAGGAGGATGTGTAGACAACCACATAGCATCACTCCAGTGCCCCAGATTTTTTGGAACAGTCCAGAGCAAATGGTGAATCTTTTAAATCTGCTATAAAGCAAGGGTTGCCTGAATTCACTGCAGGACTGCCTTTCCTATATGTAGACAGTCCTGCAGTCAAATTGAACCTTAGACCTTGTGTTGTCTGGACAGGGTGATGTGAGGGCAGGAAGAAACCATTGCAAATGGCCTGTACAGACGTTGCATTTGGGTCATCACAACTTATGTTTTTGATTGTTGAAGATGTTGGAATTCTGTTCCATTCTTGCAGTGATCAGAATGCTCCACAAAACCTACCTTGTAAGCAACCCGCAAATTTAGCCATTTTCATATTCTTTGAGAACAAGGAAGAATCAGTGGGGAAATGTCTAGCCATTTTCTTCTGGTTGGGGAGCACCCTGCAGATTCCTATCACACACCACACCCTACAAGAATTGCAGCTAAAGAGATGACACTATGTGACACATACACAGATTCTGCACCCACAGATTCAGCTATTCACAGTTTGACATTATTTCTAAAAATCCAAGAAGAAAACCTTGATTTTGCAATTTTATATAAGGGACACCATTTTATATTCCACTGTATACAATGGGACTTGAGCATCCACTGATTTTGGTATCTACGGGGGATCCTGTAACCAAACCCAGGCAGTAGATACCAAAGGTCCACTGTATAATGTCTTCTGATGAAGGATTCCACCCCATCTTTTCCTACCAGTAGAAAGACCAGGTGCTGCATGATAGGGTGAGTTCCCATCACTAGTCCCAGCTTCTGCCAACCTAGCAGTTTGAAAGCATGCAAATGCAAACAGATAAATAGGTTCCACTTTGGTGGGAAGGCTAACAGCATTCTGTGCAATCATGCTGGACACATGACCATAGAGTAGTCTCTGACAACCTTGATTCTTCAGCTTAGTAACAAGATGAGCACCACCCCTATGGTCAGACACAACTTGACAACCTTGTCAATGGGGAATACCTTTACCTTTTAGAAGGACCATGATTGAACCTTCCTTAGTGAGGAGTTTCACTACATGAAAGCAGCCACCAAGAAATCCCTCTCTCACATCTCTACAAAATGAATCTTCTCAGAGAGGGCTTTGAACCCAAGAAAAGTGATTCACTAGCAGATTTATTGCTTTCACACATCAACATTAATTGCTCACTGTAAAGATCTCAAAAACCTGTATCACATTATGCAGCCCTTTGAAAACCTAGGGCAAGTGTGATGATTTACATCTTTCTGGATTATATTAAATTTTGTGCCACTCCCACAACTGTATAAATATATTTTTGCCTGAGGCCTTAATACCACTTGGTATTAAATATATTAAGTATTGGTATTGGTATCTGTATCAGAAAAAGTGGATCTTCTTCCTCCTTCTTTCCTCCTTTTTATACTGCAAGACACTAATATGTCTAATATGACTAGGGAGAATATCACACAGAGGCTTACATGGTTAAAACATGGCTAAATCATTCCTAAAGCACACTAGTGTGATTGCCAGTTGCGCTTGTCTTCCATGGTTAAATCGCATCCACTCTGCTGCCATCATCATGGGAACTTCCGTTATTGAAGAAATGGCTGCTCCACGAACGCATTTATGATGGGAGCAGAGCGGATGCGATTTAACCACAGGAGACAAGAGTGACACCCAGTGCACTTTTGGAACAATTTAGCCACATTTTAAACATGGTAAGCCTCTGTGTGATATTCTTATACATCTGAAAAGATCCATGCCAGCTATGACTGATATAGCCATTATTTTGAGGTGATTCTGCTGCACAAAGTGAAATTAACTTTTCTTTTCTGCACAGATGCCTTTTTGCAGTCTTCAGCTCAGTCTATAATATCTGTTCCAGTCACTATACCTATATAAACATGGAATAGCAGAGGACAATTCTGTTAGATTGAAGACAGATGACAGATGCTCTGAGTCCAGCTTTGAACCTGAACATACTAAGAAAGTTTACCATTATGACAGCCATACAATCTTGTCGTTACCCACTGGCTGCCTCACCACCTTCCTCCTCTTCCATGCCTGCTTCTTCAGCCTCCCCTTTGAGTTCAAAATAAAGGATGCCTAGGCACCCAACTTCAGGGTGTTTAGTACTCCCCCCACTCCCCACATATATCATTGAACAGGAGATGGTAAGGTCCTCTCTGATTACAGAAGCTAAGTTGGGTCAGACTGGTTAGTATTTGAAAGGGAAATGACCAGGGAATATCAGGGAATGTAGGCTGTGTTTAGAAGAAAGTGATGGCAAGCAACCTCAGAATAGTCCTTGCCTTTAAAACCCTATGAAATCCATGGGGTTGCCATAAGTAAATAATTTACTGACTTTAGGAAAAGTTTGCATCAGTAGCAAGAAATGAGGAAGGGTGAGATTGAATCCACTCTTCACTCTGCTGCAGTCACTGGGCATCCAATTTGGAGCAGGAAATCCTCTCCCAATTACAATTCATTCCAATACACTACCAATGCACAACCCTGAAAAAACAGCCACTCTGCATTCTGTCTCAAACATCCTAACAGATCATTCCACTAGAGAACCAGCATGGTGTAGTGATTTGAGCATTGGACTATGACTCTGGAGACCAGAGTTTGAATCTACCTTCAGCCATGAAAACCCACTGGGTCACCTTCAGCAAGTCATAGTCTCTCAGCCTCAGAGGTTCAATGGCAAACCCCCTCTAAAGAAACTTGCCAAGAAAATCCTAGAATAGGATCACCTTAGGGTTGCCATAAATTGAAAATGTCTCGAAGCTAAATAACACCACAGCATGAATAGGCCAACAGAATTTTCAGCCTTAATTGTAATTTTAACCATGTAGGTTAAGCTTACCTAGGACTGAGAAGAGTTCTGTCACCTGGTGATTGGTTTTTGCTGATGTTTCCATGTACAACATGCTTTTTGTTACTGCAAAGTCCTTTGCCTCCTGGAAACAGTGCAACAAAGTAGGTATCAAATATTTGAGAGTTTTATAGGAAACCTATAATGCTATTAGACGCTGACTGGCAAATAATCCTAGGATCATTCAATTGTACTAAACAGGAATTACTGTGACGTAAAGGATGCATCCGCACCGCAGAAATAATCCAGTTTGACACCACTTTAACTACTATGTCTCAATGCTCTGGAATTCTGGGGATTGTAGTTTGGTAGGTCACAATGCTCTATGGCAGAGATAGTAGAATGTCTCACAAAACTACAATTCCTAGAATTCCATAGCATTGAGCCACAGCAATTACAGTGTCAAACTGAATTATTTATACAGTGAGGATGCAGCCAAAGTCTCTAAACTTGAGACCCATAATGTCAAGTGTATCTCGGCAGTCACATACTGTAAGATGCGTTGTGTAGATTTGTACACAGCAAAACCATGGTAAGAGGGAATTCCTCCAATATGCTCTGTTTGATTTGTGCAGACCACATGTTGTGAAGACCAAATATAAGTTCCATATTACAAAACTCAGGTTTTTTCTTTGTAAAAGATAACACTGTTTATATTATAAATCTTTTTTTTTTAGTACATCAAACAATACTGCGTTAGTAAAATAGTTACAGGTTTGGCACACACATTCTCCATTGTTTAGGTGTCCCTGCCAAGGCATCTGATTAAAAGCTACAATTGTTCCCTATTGGAGTGTGATTTATTATGTCCATATTAGATGAAAAGTGTGCTTAAGAAAATTCCTCATTATTTTCCCAAGATATTTTGGTAATTAAATATACAAATTAATCCATAATCCCTAGTAGTCTTACCACATCCTTCCAATCTTCTCTAAATGGTGTGTGGAATCTTAATGGTAAGGTCTGTGGGATGGGGTTTCTTTGTCCTCTAACCCATCCTGTTCCCCTTATTCTGTTTCCTTTACTCTCTTTCTTATGTTTTTATTTTTAAATTTTATGTTTAATTTTATTTATTTATTTATAATGAAATTTAAACTCTTTGAACTAGTTGCTTTTTATTCTACAGAGGTCAAAATATGTATGCAAACAAGATACAGAACTATAACCAATGGTTGAAGAAACTGGATTTTAAAAGCCTTTGTTGAAACTATACATTTAAAAGGACAATGATTTTTAAAAAACATTTTCCATGGCCAAAACAGATACATCTTTGTAGAAATCAGGCATGAGCTTTCAGACAAGACCATTCCCTACCTGGAGTGTGACCTCTCGTTCTGCTGAAAGATCTAACTTATTGCCAACCAAAACTATAATTATTTCATCATGAAGGAATTCTTTCTCCAGTTCCCTTAGCCATACTTTGGCTTTCTCAAAACTTTCCTGAAAAGGCAAATTACATATAAATTATTAGTATACTTGATCAATCATATGCCTATAATTTTTGAAGGTGTATTTTCTTTTCTTAAGAGTAGAATAAGCTGTTCACATTTTCAGAGTATTTTAAGTTCCATGCCTAGACAAACAGAACAAACGTCCACTCATTCCAGTGAGTTCCTATTTTTCATCAAATCCTTGGTAAAAGGGATTTAAGGTGTAAGAAATCTTTAGACAATCCAGTATGTTTGGTGTTAACCAATTGTAGTACTTATTGAAGAACAACTTAAGAAAATGCATATTTTTCCTACCATCCCCATAAGGAAAAAGGGCTGCAGAGACTACTGCATGCCAGTGCATACTTTTATGTTGGACATCTGCAGACGGCAAACCCCCATTTTGGTTAATGGTGGTGTGTGCATGCACCATCATAGATTTTAATGGGACTTGAGCATGCACAGATTTCGGTATCCACGGGGCAGTGCAGAACAGATCCCCCATGAATTCGGAGGCTTGACTGTATTAGTTTTTCCAGACTAGTTCATCTATCCCAGGATAACATCAAAGGTTTATGGGTCCACAGACCCATGCTATGAGGGAAGATTTCTGATTATCAAAACATCTCCAATCAGAGATGACCTTGTTCACTTCTTTTTGTGCTGTTCCCTCAGCTTTTGCTGAGTATCTAGTATTTTGTAAGTTCATTTCTTTTGGAGGTGTTCCTTCAACTGCTTCAAGCGCCTACATTTGTGGGTAACAAGGCTTAATGAAAGTAGAATATTTAGGAAAGAACTCTAGCTATCTCTGAAAGCAGCCAAACTCCCGCAGTGCTGCTGTGGCTATAATGCTGTCTTACACAAATTCATAATTTCATAGTACAATAACCTTCATTTGACAACAGGCCAATCTTTGCAGGGGTTGGAAAAGTTAATTTTTTTGTATTTGCTTTGGTGGGTGAGGGATTCTGGGATATGTGATTTTAAAAAACCCAACTTTTCCAGACTCTAGGCTTTTGTCTGCAACACAACGGAGATTATCACACAGGAGACAGGATGTTCTTGTCCCATCCCTATCCCATCCTTCCCACATGATCTCATGATTTTCAGATTACGTTGTCATTATCCTGTTCTTATCCCATTCTTGTTGTGCAATCATGATAAGATTTTCAAAGTACATTGCACTTATCCTGTCCTCCCTTCCCTGAAGTGGCATGGACCCATCAGTTTGTATTAATCGAAACTTGCTTTAATACAATGACAGGTGCCACTGAAGGGAGGATGGGATAAGCATGGATGCAATAAGGATGTGGTAAGGATGGGAGAGAACCCTCTTGCCTCATGTGATAATCTCTTAATAAAGTTTTTGTTCTCTTGCCTCATTTTTGTTTGAATTCATGTGTTATTTTCCATGACAACATGAGCCAGACTGACCTGGTTTAATCCATCTTTGGAAGGCTTTGAAAGATCCAGAGCATACAAGTATATACCAGAACAACCTTTCAGATAAATTTAGAAAATGCACTAAAATGTAAAAATAGTACCATTTAAAATTGCATACAAGTATACTTAATAAAGGGAGACACATTAAGGGACAAATAAGCAAGACTTTTAAAAAGAAAGAAAATTATGTGAAAGCATACACAGAACATTTGTATTTTCTTACCTTCTTAGTAATATCATAAACCAGGATAGCAGCATTAGCACCTCTGTAATAGAGATGACAAACACTATGGTACTTCTCTTGTCCTGCTGTGTCCCAGATCTCCAACTTAATGGTGGCATTATCTAAACTTAGGATATGAGTGAAGAAGGAACCTAAAAGCAAGAGATTACAAACTGTAGACACCATGTAGAAAAGATTTTTGTCTTCATCTGTTCAGTGTTTCAGGCTGAAACAGCCTCATACAATTTGGAAATGCCTTGTGCCAAGGACAGGGAGATACACTGGAATAGCAGAGTAGCTAGGAAACAAGGTTGTGGATCAGTAATTGCCTGGTTCTCACTTACCATTCTTCTTAGTCTGCCAAGGGGCCCTTGGGAATGCTGGTCTCTCTCGGCTTCAGTCCTACATCTGTAATTCATACTGACACTTGTTGGAGCAGCTGTGATGATTACAGCATTATAATGTATACTTCCAACACTTGGTAGCACTATATAATATTAATAGTTTGAGTGCTGGACTACAACTCTAGAGACCAGGGTTCAATTCTCAACTCAGCCATAAAGCCCACTAGATGACCTTGGGCAACTCACATGCTCTCAGCCTAGGAGAAGGCATTGGCAAACCTCCTCTGAATAAATCCTACCAAGAAAATCCCATGGTAGGGTTGCCTTAGGGTTGCCATAAGATGGAAATTAATTGGAGGCACATAACAACAACAACACAAGATTATTTGGGTTAGGTGTTGTAGTTTAAAAAATAACATCACCGAATTCTGCTAATGTGACCCAATTTTTTAAAAATTGTTCCAGGAAGGATGCAGGAAATTAGTGATCAATTAGTTTAATAAGTGTTCTGTAAAAACTGTTGAACATATTGTTACGTTCCTTCAGCTCCAACTTATGGAAATCCTACCAAGGGGTTTACCTGGCAAAATTTCTTCAGAGAAGGTTTAACATTGCCTTCTTCTACAACTGAGAGTGTGACTTGCCCAAAGCCACCCAGTGGGTTTAGGGGACTTCGAATCTTGTTT
Organism: Phrynosoma platyrhinos; assembly: GCA_020142125.1. NCBI lineage: Eukaryota > Metazoa > Chordata > Lepidosauria > Squamata > Phrynosomatidae > Phrynosoma > Phrynosoma platyrhinos. The sequence goes on from CM034701.1 coordinate 208,275,728, forward strand.
CTTGGAGTCCTAGTCCAGCACTCAAACCACTACACCATATTGGTCCTGGAAAAGATATGGAAAATGTTAAGGATAAAATGATCAACCATGTAGAATAATAAGTTCTGCTGAAAAAAATCTTCTGCAAAAGTCAGTTCTATCATAAACCTTTTAGACTTTTTTAGAGGGTCAACAAGCATGTAGATGAGATGATGCAACACATACTGTTTAACTGGAACTTTAAAAGGCTTTTGACAAAACATGTTACCAAACTCTCCTGAATAAACCTCACAGTCATGAGGTAAGAGAAGAGGTTCTCTTATAAATTGGAAACAGGCTAAAGTGTAAGAAAATGAGAATAGGAATAAATTGTCAATTCTTGGAATGGAGGCATATAAATGGTGGGATCCTTTGAGGATCTGTATTGGGAACACCATTTTTTAGCAGTGAGGTGACCATATTTGCTAAAAGGTAAAGGCACTCCCTGTTGACAAGGTTGTCAAATTGTATCTGACTGTAGGGGGTGGTGCTTATCTCCATTACTAAGCGGAAGAGCCAGCATTGTCAGAGACTACTCTGTGGTCATGTGGCCAGCATGCTTACCCAGAATGCTGTTTACCTTCCTACCAAAGTGGTACCTATTTATCTACTTGCATCTGCATGCTTTCGAACTGCTAGGTTAGAAGAAGCTGGGACTAGTGATAGGAGCTTGCCCCATCAGGCGACATTGGCCTAGAATCGCCAACCTGTTGATCTTGCAATCAACAAAATCTGCTTTTTAACCACTTGAGCCACCTATTTGTTTCCACATTTGCTACTTTGTCACCATATTTGCTACTGAAACTAAAATTTTGCAATGGAAAGAAAAAAGTACTGAGAAGAACCCAGAAGGAGCTTTATAAATAGAAAACTAACACTGAGATGGGAAATGCAATTGAATGTAAGC
>CM034701.1:208276752-208294460 GCA_020142125.1 Phrynosoma platyrhinos
GATGGAGAGAATATTCTTATATATTCTTGAAAAAATTATATTCTTGAAAAGGCTTGAAAAATGTGTTTCTCAACTGTCAGGAAATCTTGACAAGCAAAACCCTGAACTGACACAATCATTGTAATTTGGGACTTATTCTGCCCAAAATTCACATTTTCATTTTATGCAGAAAACATTTTCCACATAGAAAACAATATTTCTACACAGAAAATGCTGTCTCCTGAGCAGAAAACACTTTTTTTCTTTGCAAAAAAATATCATTTCACAGTCCCAAATAGCAAATAGTCTTCTAAAAATAGTGCAGTTTTCCAAGACTTCATCACAGTGGGAGGGAAAAATTGTAGAAATTACTCAGTGCTTCCTTTGAGAATGAAATAAGCAAATCATTACATTCCTAGTATAGTGTGATGAACTGAGGGTATTTTTGCTGATAGTACCTGTGCCAAACAATAATGTGCTCTCTGCACTGGACAAGGGGACTTTAATTTCCTGGGCATTTTAACTTACTGGGCCCATGGCATCCCTGAGTCTCTACATTCTGTGCACTCAAGGTACAGCAGGTTGACACTGAACTTGCCAACTTTGGCCTTACTAGTAGTTCTGCCCATGGCCTCTTGCCTTTCCATTCTTCCCTGCGGCCTTTGCAGACTGCCAGAAATAGTTCAAATTGAGTCCACTTTAACTGCCCTGACTCAGTGCTAGGGAATCATGGGAACTGTAGTTTATTGTGGCACCAGAGCTCTCTAACAGCAATTTTCAATGTCTCAGAAAAAAATACATTTCCCATGATTCCCGAGCACTGAACCAGAGCAGTTAAAGTGAACTCAATTTGCACTATTTCTGGCAGTCTGCAAAGGCCCAAAGTTTCCCTTTTTGAAAAGTTCTTTTTGGTTTTATTTTGCTGCCTGTGCATGCCTTGCAATCTTGAACACTTATACAGTTTTCCTTTTATTCACTGAAGCCTGAGTAAAAGAAATGCCTACCACATTCAATTCTCGTCCACTTTTATTATTCTGAACCATTTACTGCTAACTACTGAGCAGGGGAACATGCCCGTATACCACTCACCATTTTTCCTATACAATACATCAAAGTCTTCTTTGAGGGCCTTATGTCATTCTTTGACTACCCATCTGCTGCATGCCAACAAGGTAGGGGCATGTGAAGATTGCTCCTGGCTCACTACCAGCCCTCCACTGACCATGTTTAAGGTGGGCACTGTCTTGGTTCTATCACTGGGTGTCACTCTGTCACTGCAGTTGTAACAAAGGAGATAGTGCCTATTCCCCAGGGGGGATTTGTGTGAGGTTGTCATGGAGATCATTAGATAGAAACAGAAACAGTGGGAGCTGTGGGTGCCAAGCAAAATGATTCCGTGTCATTTTATAACATGCACATTTGTGCTAAAGAGGGCTCTTTTAATGCAATATTACTAATTCACTTACAGCCCACTGTAGGCAGAGAGTCCCGGAAATCTTTTTTCACATAACGGTAGGCCAAGCTTGACTTTCCTACAGAGGAACTACCCAGAAGAACTATTTTAAAAACGTAAGAGTCTTTGGAGTGGTGAGCATCCAGGCAGGAAGTGGCTTCCATATTCTGCACTCTTCTCTGGGCCATATCCTGGAAAGAAACAGAAATTGGGGTTGGCAGGGGGGAGAGAAGGAGAGATGATTTGATAACACTTGTCATGTTAGGATGGTAGCATTTGAAGTAGCCCTGAAACAAGGAGAAAGAAGCCACAGAAAAGAGAGCAAGGGTGTCACCAAACTTAAGTAAGCAGAAAAAGAAACAAACCCTTAAAGTCATTGAACTCTGCCACTTTTTCCTTTCTCATAACTATTTTACTTTGGGGGAATAATGGAGTTTATCACATTAGCTTTGCTCCCACAATAGATACGGGATGTGAATTTAAGAAGTAGATCTTATTGCATTTCCCCATTGACAGGGAGTATGTAGCCCACTTGCAACACAGGCTTCTGCTGCATCTTTTCAAGGGAAAGGGAAATCCCATTCTTGAAAAGATGTGGGAGGAGCCTAGAGAAACCCAGGTTGCAAACAAGCTGGATACTCCCTGGTGATGGGGAAATGCAATATGATCTGCCTTCTTAATGTTACTTCCCATGTCTATCACGGGAGCAAAGCCAAAGTGATAAACTCCCAAAATACACTTCCAAATCAGTGGCACTACCCTGGGTGCATACATGGCACCAGAGGATGCAAATATCTTCATGACTGACCTGAAGCAACACTTCCTCAGCATGTAACCCTCAAAACCACTCCTCTACCTATGGTTTCTTGATAACATTTCTGAAATTTGGCCACTTGGAAAGCAATTACTTGAGAAGTTTCACCAGACTTTCAACAACCCCTACCTACCATTAACCTCAGCCTGGAACAATCCACATGATAAATTCACTTTCTTGACACCACTGTGAAACAGCACAATGGACTTCTAAGCACCACAAAAAATCCACTGATTACTGCCGTACTTACATGCCTCCAGTTTCCATGCAAAGCATATTACCAAGTCTATTGTTTACAGCCAAGCCCTCTGATACAACTGCATCTACTAAGACCCATAAGACAGAGACTTGTAAACTCTTAGATTTACAACTGGCATTTCTCAAACTACAATACTTCACCTAAGAAGGTAAAGAAACAATTTGACAAGGCAAGATTAATATCCAGGAACCATCTACTACAAGGCAAATGAAAAACACAAAATGATAGAACACCCCTAATGGTCAACTACAGTTCCCAGCTGAGACCACTTAAATACATCATCAATGAGCTACAAACAGTTCTGGAGAATAACACAGCCATCTCATAAGCTCTGAGAGGCCTACAGGCAGCCTCCAAATCTTAAACAGCTACTGATGTACAACAGGATACATAGCATGCAGAGACAAGACACTGCCACAAACCCAGATGCCAACTTTGTCTCCACATTTACTCTGGGAGCAATATTACAGGGGCCAGTAACATCACCCACAACATCACTGGTGCATTTACTTGCTCTCCTTCCAATGTGAGCTATGCCATCCTATGCCAGCAATGTCCCTCTACACTGGGACAAACAGGACAGTCTCTATGCAAGAGGATTAATAAAATCTGACATTAGGAATGGAAATACCCCCCCCCCAAAAAAAATCAGTTGCAGAATTTCCTGGACACATAGTAAGTGATTTACAGGTTGTGATCCTTGAACAAAGAAATTACAAAGCAAGACTAGGAAGAGAATCAGATGAACTGAATTAGTCACAAATTCCAATCCGTTAGCAAAGGACTATAAACAAAGACTATGGGCTGCTATGTATTAATACAAGAGCCCTCATTACTGCACATATAACAAAAATAATCTTCTCAGAGAGTTTGAACAAGTTTTCATAAGTACATGTATTGCTTTCACTCATCAGCACTATCTAACCACAGTAAAGAAAGACCTACATCACTTTGGGCAGACTTTTGAAAATTTAGAGCATGGGGACATGAATTGCATCTTTATAGATCCCATTGCATTCCTTCATCCCGCTCAGTTTGTTGCAGTGTAAATAAGTTTTATAACTTGAACCTTTAATATCACTCTCTACTGCATCTGAAGAACCAGGTTTATATCCATAAAAGCTCATGAAAATATAAAAGCCAGTTAGTCTTAAAGGTGCTGCCACATTTCATTGTCTTTCTTTTTCTTTTTTTCCCTCCTCCTTCCTTTCTCCTTTTTTATGTTGCAAGGGACAACACAGCTACTTTTTTGAAAACTGCCTTAATACATGAGAAACAATACTGTAGAATAAAGAAGCTTCTCGATAAATTTATGCCAAGAAGGGTAGGGTGCTTTTTTAAAAGTATTTTAAGAGAGGTGTCTACCCACTCCTAAAATGCATTAGTGGAGGTGTCCACCCCACCCCACCCCACCCCAATATCCTGCAAATCTCTTTATATTAACATACACCTCTAGTTCTACTTGATTTCTATAAACATTTCCTGTATCATTTCTTGCTACAATAGAGATCTTATTTTAAATTATACACATTCAATGCATTACATGTGCTTTAAGCTTGCACTGAAGGAGGTCAACATAATTCATTTGGAAGGGGTTCCACAGCCATAGGGCCTGAACACTGAGGACACACATGCCTGTTATGCCCACCAAACTATCTCACACAAGCAGCACCTTTGAAGTTGATCATAATGTACAGACTGGGTCATATGAAGGAAATAACTTTTTTTTTTTTTGGTCCCAAGCCATTTTGGACCTTAGAGGTTACCACCAGCTCTTTTAACTGGGACCAGAAATGCACCAATTTTCCAAGTAAATGGTGCAAAATCAATGTTATATAATCCAGTGTACTGGCCCCCAACAACATCTTGGGTGCTACAGCCTACATTATCTGCAAAGGCAGCTTTGTCCATTAGTTCTGTTTGGACAGTACTGGTCCATAGGGAACATAAGCCAGGCTGATTGCTCCAGATATGGTCACATTTGATGTATCAACCTTAGTTGGTAAAAGGTGCTCCTAGCCACAAATCCCACCTGCACCTCCCAGAGAGCAATGGGTTTAAGAACATCTTTCAAGCTATGAACTTCAAGGAGAGTGCAACAACCCCACCCAAGACAAGTTTCAATCCACAATGACCAGTATCCAAATTCACAGTACATGATTTGTCTGGTTGTCTGTTCTAATTATCAAATGCTCTCTTGAGTGTTAGGAAGAAGTCTTTCCTCTCTGTGACCTGAAATCCATTAACTAGCAATGATTCAGGTTGAAGCCAGAACTTTCTGCATATACTGCATATACTTTACCACTAAGCTTTAGCTCCAGAGAATTTTGTCAGATGTGTTTTAGACAGTTCTTGCTTAATAAAACATGAATCAGATGAAAATAAAATCTGATGTAAAAAAATAGAAATTTTCAAAAAATTGAATGTGGGAGAAAGCAAAACTGACCCATGCAGGCAACAGGTTTCACATTCTTGGCTCTTAAAAGTCTGGATTTGAATTTCTGCATATTCACCCATGTTTATAATGTTGAGTTAGGACTGCCTTCTCTTTCTTCTGCCAAGTTTATCAAGTGGAAAAGTCACAGTACAATTCTCCATACAGGGAACTGTTGTACCTATGGAGTTTCTATAATGCAGATTTAAATTTTTCTTTTCATTTGTTTTTATAAGACTATATAAGAATTTAGTAAAATTTGCAAATTTCTTTTATCATTTAAGTTGGTGGAGTTTGAGGGTTTGGTTTTTTTGGGGTTTTTTTTAAAAAAAATGAAAATTGGAGAAAGTTAAATAGACAGACTCATTCATCTCTAACCACAGAAAAGTGGTGGATTTATTTCTGCCAAGATAGTTCTCCTTGGATCAATAAAAGCAGAAGTCATCAACACTTGTTTGCTTATTTGATTATCTTAATCTTCTGGTTGAATAGGCTATGGTGCCTTTAATTTTTAACATATTATTTTGATTATTCTGTATCTTTGTATTGTTTTCCTATATACTGTAGAGCCACATACACACTCAACTTTTGCAAATAAATTTATACAGAAATATCTTCTAGGATCAAATTTGCTATTTTTCACAGCTATCACATACTGAGCTGATGTTCTCATTCAGATAACTATTACAACCCCAGATACTCTTTTCTGATTAGTCATGACTAGTGACTCCCCTGCCTCCCTGGGTGTGTACGTAATAGTAGGTTTTGTGTTCTACAAACTTCTCATTTTGTTGACACACCTTGGAGCATGTGAAACATTTTGAGTGTTTGGAACTCTTTGCATTCTGTTTGGTTTTCACCATCCTAAATAATCTGATGTCATCAACTTGGCTACTTCTATACAGGTGAGAACTGCCTGTTTATTCCTACTCTGTGCTTCCAGTCATTTGGCCAGTTATCCTATCATTCCATACAGCAACCTGGACCCGTATTTTAGGACTGCTTAGTTTACTCAGGTTTACGGGCAGCTTGTGACCAGAGCAAGGGATTCCCTCCATGTGCTGCCTGTGCTCAGGATCCTTTAGTGAAGATGTTCCCTAAAATGGTTTTATAAGCCTTTTATAAATTTAGCTGGAACACATGCTCAAAAACCATGGCTTGAAGTGTGGTTTGCAAATCTTCACTTGTGCCAACCACATTTTGGCATAATATTTGAATCAAACAAACCATAATTAGAGCTATTGCTCCATCTCTGGAGAGTCCTGAATCATAAAAATACTGAGCCTGATTCAAGGGGGGTGGGGAGCAAAAAAAAAGCTTCTCTAAGCAATTCTGCTCTCCAGACAAATGAACATTTGGAATCTTAGCTCATGTTATATTTACTATTTATTATTAAACAATTGGCATTTTTCTAAGATATTTTTAGCCTCACAACAACCCTAATAGGTACTTGGTAATTAGCCTAAGTCCAACCAGTGAGGTTCAGGGCTAAATATGGTTTTGAATCCATGCCTGCCCAGTCCTACTGAGCTACATTGAGTGTAAACCACTGTTTAATGGGTTGTGTGGTTCTTCTTCATCATCAGAGTAAATCCCAGGCATAGTAGAGCATAAAAATTACATTTATCATTGATATTGGAGTTCAGACTTTTCAAAGTTATTTACATTTCATTACAGTCCTTAGAACCATAGCCATATCTATAATAATAAGAGTGTGCCTTTCTGCCGGTACCATAGCTCCAAAGTGGTTATAGACATCTGAAACATTGCATACATACTAAGTGTGTGCATTTGAGAATTATTTTGTTTTTTTAAACAAATTGTAATTAAATAAAAATTTCTACAGCCCCCAGTGCCACACTGACATTTTGGCTGACAGTCAGTACAACACCAAGTTCATCAAGGAGGTTTGGTTAAAATGAATCAGCTGGTAGCAGATGGAGCAGCAGAAGACTATTTAGGTTAGATAGGCAGAAAGACCAACAGACATAGAATTTTTGTTACCTTGCATGTGGCAGGAAGGAGAGGGAAAGGCTGAATGAGTAGTGCAGGTGGAGGAGAGAAACACCAGTGAAAACAAAAGAGTAGAAAGTTCAGCTGCCATTTTACCCAGTCAACTGGATTGTACTTGCATTCTAAACATGTCACCTGGTTTGTGTGTACACCAGTAGCTGGCCTAGATCCCCAGATTTAAAAGTGTATTTGCACTACATATCAGTTTCATACCAGTTTATTTATCATGGTTCCCTGGAAGTTATTGTTTGGTGAGGTATTAGACATTATCAAGGTAACCTTAAAAAGAGAAGGACTGAGTAGTCAAATGGGTGAAAGGTAGTATTAAGGGTATCTTGGTTATTGTAGTACTAATTGTAGAACAGAGAATTCTGAATATATCACACTAATACAAATCCAAGGAGTTCTGAGGATGAAGGCAGAATTAAAGTGATCTGGAAGGGGTAATGTTATTGTACAAGCAGAGATTCTGTAAAAATGGAGATATGAAGAAAATGTTACTGCTAATATTCTACTGAGTTATGCTGAAATAAATTAATCTGATATAGTATTTTTGGGCTCGTCCAGATTGTTATTTAGTGCTGTTCTATCTCACATCAATAATTTCTTAATAATTCCTAGTGTTTCTTGGCATTTCCTTTTCCAAACACTCCCCTGACTTTAAAAAAAATGGTTAGGAAAATACCACTTTTTAATTCATTTGTGGGTATGTCCAAATCCCTCCCCAGGTGTGCTTCCAGTTGTCTTGCAACCCACATATCATCATCTTCCGTTTCTCCCCAGTATCTCATTTTCCTTATTTTAAAAAAAAAATCTGTCAAATTTTAATGCTTTGATGGTAAACTCTCATAGTGCTGTTGCTCTGTTTGTTTCCATTCAGCAAGCTCCCCTGCCCAGCACTCCCTTGGTAGATAGTTTCCTCCAGTGCCTCGGTTAATTGGAGTAGGTGCAGGTGATCTTGCTTCAAGGAAACAAACACAGCAACGGCACCATTACACTTTATTATTATTGCACTATAACTGTAGAGTTGTGTGTGTTTTTTTCTTTTTTCTTTCTTTTTCTTTTAGAAAATCTGTTATCACTTTAGCACAACAGCAAACTCCTCAGCTGTGAAAGAGGAATTCTGGTGGGGGCAAGAGAAAGAAGAGAAATAGAGTGGGGATATTCTGAAAGAGAATAAGGGATTGAAGACATCTCTGGTCACCACAATTCATTTAATGAGTACCCTAAAGGTACTGATTTCAAAGAAGAAATGCTTTCTTGTCTTTTGGCTTAGAACAAAATCAGGAGATTATGAAAAACAATGGGACATGGCCCTAAAATGTGATTGGCAAAAAGTCATTTGGATTGTTTTGTTAAAACAAAACAAAACACACACACACAAGACATGCAACACATTTGCCCTGTCTGGGAAAAACCCATAGCCTGTTTAGCCACAGGAATCTTAAAGGTTTAAAATTGTAAAGTGATCATCTCTGCACTACAATAGCATACCCTTCAACTGTTCCTCCAACAGACCTAATTAATCCTCTGTCACTCCACTTTTCCAGTTACTTTTAATATGTCTCTTCTCCTCTCACTTTCCCTCTTTTTCTACAGCTTATTTCCATTGCTGCAAAGGGAATTCAAAACATGAAAGCAATTAGCACTCAGTTAAACAGGAGGAGAGGACAGAATCTTTCCTTTCCCTGTAGACTCATGCAAAAGCAAAGTGCTGCAACCTCTCCTAGCTTGTGTATTCTTTCTTATTATTAACTTTTGCCATTTTGATCACACTCTGGACGTTTTCACATGGGGCTTTAGGAGGACGCTAGCCGGCCTCCGTCCGGCCCCACTCTGGCTCCATTTCCAGGTCGTTCATATGCGCGTGGCGGCAAACCCCGCCCCTTCCGGTGCCATCCCTGCGTCAGTCCGGCTCATCGCTCCGTGTGTTCAGACACACGGAGCCCTAAGTCCGGCCTCACTTCGGCAGAAAGGCCTCTAATTCCGGCTTCAGCGGCGGAAAGGTAATTCCGGGTGGCAAAAGGAATTAGCCTGCCACCGCCGGAGCCATTCCGGAATCAGCGGCACGAGCTGTTCCGGAATGGCTCCAAGCTGGCTTTAGGGACCCCGTGTGAAAACGTCCTCTGATATTGTTTGGCCACACATCCAGGTTTTCATCTATGAAATGTTGGAGCTTATCGCATAAGCAGTTACAGCGGCTTACCTGCGCCAGCTTAAAATTTAAAATGGGCTGCATCCTGATTTTATCACAAGGATTTAGCTGCCAAAATTACTGCCCGGGTGCAGCCCAGGTCCATTGCCACTCCCAGGGGTGCTCCGTTGGCCATATCCTTAAGCCGGACAACTCCTGGCTTCGAAAAAAGCCACATTGAGAGACTGGACCCGGGCTGCACCTGGGCGGCAATTTCAGTGGCTAAATCCTTGTGATAAAATCAGGATGCCAACCATTTTAAATTTTAAACTGGCTCAGGTAAGCTGCTTTAACTGCTTATGTGATAGTCTCTATTGAAGGGTTTAGGAGTTCTGTAAGGAAAAAAAGGTGATAAACAACAGGAGGCATGGTCATGAGGGTACACAAAATACCTTGGGATGTCAGTTGTGCACTTCCTATAAATATGTCTTGTTTACAAAGCTGCACAATTGGAAGTTAGCATTTGGGACATGGATAATTTTGGGGGGATATAGACCAGCACTTTAGGCTGGCCTGGGGGTGGAGTTGGGTCGGGCAACCAGTTACTGGCTGCCCCGACTCCACCCCAACTCCGTGTGCCCGTCCGCACAGTGTATGGAATCAGGGGACCCTCTTGGTGCAGCGTGCATACATGCTGCACCAAAGAAGTACAAAACAGCCACTGAGCTCAAAGGGCAGCTTTTTGCTGCCCCCTCCCCAAAAGGAGTGGCATTTGCCCACTCTTTGGGGGGGCTCAAAAAGGAGGATCGGGGCCGTGGCATGTGGTTGATGCAGCCCCAATCTGCCACTCTCAGGGGCAGCCCAGAGCCACTCCTAACAGGCCATGTGAATCAGCCCTTTCTGACCCACCAGATGATTTGTATAATGTGCAAAAAAATATATAAATGTGGTTGCCTGGATTTGGGGAAGAAGAGTAAAGAGTAAAGAAGAGGGGGAAACACACTTGTGGCTCCTGGCAAGGCTGAATAAGTACCATGAGACAAGGAGTTAAAAAAGAAAAGACCTGCAAAGAGAAAAAGAGCTTCAGTGGAGGACCAGAGAGAGAAAGAAACCAGGAGACAGGCAGGGAGGGATGTCTAACGTGTGGAGGACTAAATGGTTCCTAAATCAGGTGGACATGTATCAGCTTAATGAGAACTAGGCTGGAAAATAGTACTGAGGTCAGGGGTAGAATGGCAAGTTTAAAGCCAAGGACATTTGGATACTTTGCTAGTTGTCAGCATTATTACCTCTTTGCAAATAGGAAGCTGAAAGATTAATGGCTTGTTTCATAAAGACACACAGTAAATTGATGGTAGAAATAAAATCTATTTACAGAAGAGGAACTTCCAGAGCAGTCTTTTGTAGAACAGGAATCCTATAGATGTTATCCTTGAACCTCATCTTCCTAGGCTACTTTCTTCATAGTTAGCATGCTCTGGACTGTACCCTTTGACCACAGTCTAATGGTGAACTTCTGTTGGATCATGCCACTTGTGCCAGAACTTGTGAAACCTTCTCCCTACAGCACTCTACATACCCTGAAAACTGTTGGGAAATCCTCTTGAGCAATTTTTTTGTGTCAATTTTTTGCAGAACTCTACCAGTATTGGAAAAACTGGATGCTTGTTGGAACTTGTCCATAGCTACTATGCTACACTGAATGCTCATTGCTAGTAGAGTGGTTGAATTGTTTGTTAAATGAGGAATCAAACACTTAAGAAAATTATACTGATTTCAGAAGGTCTACTTTCCTTGGATAAGATTCAGGCCAATACTTCCACTAATGATAAGCCAGAAGTTTTAGAACAATTATTTCTGTCACAAAATCACAAAATAACGCCCGAATTATTCATACTTCTGCTGTTTTGCAAGGCAATGTTAAATGAGCACAAAGCAGCTTGTCTCCAGATGAACATTCACCCATGAAAGTAACCAAAGGTTCTTGGCAGAGGTTTTATAAGTTAAACATTAGCCAGTCCCACTCTACACATGGGTCACTGTGCAGCAGTTTTTACTATGTTCTTCTACTATTGCAGTGCCCTTCTTGTAAGATCTTACCTTTTGAAATGTTTCTGCTGTTCTCTCTTCTTCTGAAGAAATTGGTTGTAGCTTATTTATTAAGTGGTAGCCAAGACAGGGCAGCTTGCAACCACAGGGGAAATGCAATGAAAGTGAGGCTTGCGTCTTCCCTCCTCTAAAGGAACAGCCCTTTCTAGCTTTCCAGACTGACTCAAACTTTTTATCAGGAGACTGATCTGGAGTTTAAGGTCCACTTATTTTCTCTTGGACAGTCACCTTTCAAACTGCACTGCAAAGCATACAGAGCCATAAAACCTGGGCACTGAGGTTAAGCTGAAATTGACAAAGGTGGTGGGTGTTTCTTTTCATAAGGCAAAAACAGCACCTGCATACCTTAGTGGGACTTAAAGGAAAGCTTTCTGTATCCCTCCATATTCCTAATCACTGCCCCCAAGCCCACCTTTCTTTTTCAATGCATCAATTTGTAGACATCTTCAGCTTTTGCTTTCCCTGAGACTATGGTCCAAAACACACTGCAGAAATAATCCACTTTGAGACTGCTTTAACTGCCCTGACTCAATGCTAGGGAAGCCTGGGATTTACCGCCTTTATCACACAGATAATAAAACTGGCTTACCTGAGCTGGCTTAAAATTTAAAACAGGCAGCATCTTGATGTTATCAGAAGGATTTAGCTGCTGAATCTGCCACCTAGGTCCAGCCTGGGTCCATCCCCACTTACAGGAGCACTCCGGTGGCCATTTCCTTAAGCCGGAAAACTCCTGGATTCAAAAAGAGGCATGCTGAGTGCCCCTGCAAGCGGGGATGGACCCAGGCAGTGAATTTGGTATCTAAATCCTTCTGATAACATCAGGATGCTGCCCATTTTGAATTTTAAGCCAGCTGAGGTAAGCTGGTTTTATTATCTGTGCAATAAGCTCCATAGTTTATTGTGGCACCAGAACTCTGGCAGAGAAGGCTTCATGTCTCACAAAACTACAGTTCCAATAATTCCCTAGCATTGAGCCAGGGTGGTTAAAGCAGTCTCAAACTGGATTATTTTTACAGTGTGGAGCTTATCGTATGGCTTTTCAAATTGGCTTACCTCTTCCGATTTAAATTTTAATTTGGCTGGCATCCTGATATTATCACAGAGATTTTGGTGCCATATTTGCCACCCAGGTCCATCCTGGATCCATCCCTGCTCCCAGGAGCGCTCAGTGAGCCTCTTTTCAGCTTAAGAAAATGGCCACCTGAGCACCCCTGGGAGCGGGGATGGACCCGGGATGGACCTGGGTGGCAGATTTGGTGGCAAAATTGCTACAATAATATCAGGATGCCAACCAAATTAAAATTTAAATTGGAAGAGGTAAGCCGATTTGAAAAGTCATGCAATAAGCTTCTATTTTTGGACCTATGATACCCCTACTTGGCCTAAATACCCTAAATAACCTGAAGACATCAGATCCTGTTTGATCTTAGAAGCTAAGCAGAGCCAGGGCTGGTTAATATTTGGATAGGAGACTTCTAAAGAATACCAGATGTGGCTGACTATATTCAGAGAAAAGGAATGTCAAAGCATCACTGAATGTGTGTGTGGGCCTCGGCAGACGGCTAATAGAGCCATCTTGGAGGCAGGGAAGGGGAGGGGCAGCCACATGCTCGGTGCCCCATCCCTCTCCCGAGGTCATCCTCAGAGCCACTGGCCCTCCACATGGCCGGCACTCCAAGGACAACCTCCCGCCGCAGCGTCCGGACATGCTGCAACAGAAAAGTCAGTGAAAGTGTGCCACAAGCTTTTGAGGCTCATTTTCACTGACTTGTGAAAGGAGCGCTATTTTAGCACTTCTTTCAGGGGTGGCAAAGCTGCACCGCAGGATCGAGGCATGGGGATGCTTCGGTCCCACGGCGCACCTTCCCATGGCGGCCCATGGCCGTCAGTCTGCTTAGCCCCTGTGTCTTCAAGTTGTGTGTTTACTTATGGCAATCCCATGAATTTCATGGGGTTTTCTTGGCTAAGGAATACTCAAGAGTGGTTTTGCCAGTTCCTCCCTCTGAACTATAGCCTACAGCACCTGATAATCATTGGAATACATGGTCTTTAAAATTCCTCTGAAATTCATGGGGTTGCCATACGTTGACGGCAAACTTGAAGACACACATGCATCATACTCCTAGAAAAAGTCTCCCTGCCTCCAACAACTAACCCTGGAAATTCAGAAAATTAATCACAAGTTAGTGTGTGTGGGTGTGTTTCAAACAAAACATCTTTTTTCTGTTCAGCCTCCAAGGATATTTGCCAATAAGCAAAAAAGTAATCCATTATAGACATAACAAGATTGGTTTTTAGCAAATATCACTGACCAACAGAGACCTGAATGGCTGCTGATATGTCTGCTGCCCAGAGATTAGATGAGGTGGTGGAGGCAGCTCCTGATAGAGTAACTGTTCCATTAGGAAGGAGAAAAATGAGAGAAGTGATACAAGGTCAGTGGCAGAGTGGAGGAGCACCTGGCATGGTGTAGGAAATAAGCAGAGAAGTGCTGGTCTTGTTTACACAATTGTTCACAGCCTTCTAAGTCATTCACTCTGTTTCTGCAAACTTTATGGACTACCATATGTTGACATCTGGGTTCTCCCTCTCTCTCTCTCTCTCCCTCTCTCTCTCTCTCTCTCTCTCTCTCTCTTCCTTCCCCCCCCCCCTCACACACACACACACACACATTCATCTTCATATTATGCCAGCTGATGGCAGGTACATCTTTCCCAAGGCACCCAATAATATGATAATCCCTGGACAATTGCAATACCAGCACACACATTCCCACAAAACATGGGACAACTTTGCAGAGGAGAAACCAGTAGGTCATTGGTTCTTCCATTGATTCCAGGAACTTATATGACTTAATGCCAGCACCAGGATGTAAATGTCCATAGTGCTGCATCAGCACAGTAATGCTTCATCTATGCACGCATAGGGTGGTTTCAGAAGCACATTGAAAACATCTCCAAACCCATGGCAATGTGTGGCTAAGTCATGTTAGCTCCTCAATGTTTTCATACAGTCCTTTGACCAACAATACATAGTTATTTTCTTTGCTTAGGGAGAGCCATGAATTTCTAGGCCCTACTGCTGTTCCCTCACTAACGTTTACAACAATATAATTGCTCAAAATCTATCATTTCTAAAGATGTGGGAATCTGTCCTCATGTTTCATGGGACAGCTTTCCCCCTCCAATTTGGGCCTCTCAGAATCCATATAATTGAGAATAGGTCCACTGAGGTAGAAACAATCATTGCAAATCTATGACTGATTCTATAGTGAACCTCCTCTGCTCATAGAAGGCAGAGGATGTAGAGAAGACATGTGTAATCTTGTTCTTCAAACATGAGAAGACATCACCATCATCATGGACTTTATAGATGAAATAGATCTAGAACCCAATAAATAGCCCATTCCAAGATTCCTTGCGATGGGTTTCCAGGCATTCAAACCATGTTTTATTTATTAAATAGCCTGATTTAGCTCTTCGCAGGCCTCACACAGTTGAAGACTGAGAGGTTTTTTATCTTTCTTGTCATCATCTTGTATCTTCCTCACTTCGCCCTTCCTCAATCTTTACCAGGCAAAATTGTTGGTAATGACCAATAAAGACATAAATGGTTTAGCTATCTATGGATTGTACCTCCCCCTATGAGCCTGTCAGGACCCTGAGATCCTCAAGAGGAGCCCTTCTTGTGGTCCCCACCAGTTTCACAAGAATGTTTGGTGGGAATGCAGAAAATTGACTTCTCAGGCTGCATGCATACTGCAGAAATAATCCAGATTGGCACCACTTTAACTGTCATGGCTCAGTGCTGTGGAATTCTAGGAATTGTAGTTTGTTGTTGCATCAGAGCTCTCTGAAAGAAGGCTAGTAAATGTCTTATAAAACTACAATTCCCAGAATTCCACAGCACTGAGCCATGGCAGTTAAAATGGTTTCAACCTGGATTGTTTCTGCAATGCGAATGCAGCCTCAGTGACTGCCTCCTGGGTTCTCGAATTCCTTCCTGAGGGAGTATAGAAAGTGTCCCACTTCCCATGTGCTTCCAATAGCAGGCAAAAACCTTGTTATTCTGGCAGGGTATTGAGAACTGAATGCTTTTTTAAAGGATGAACTTGGCCTTAGATGAGGAGCAAGATTCCAGAGGTAGCCATGTCTGGCTGTTGCTTCAAAAAACAAAAAACTAGGAAGCCTTGAATAGCTTTACTGTGGCATGAGATCTTGTCCCTATAAGCTTAGTAACAATATAAACTTATTAATCTATACCAGGGGTGGGCAAACAAGGCAGAGGCCATTTTTAGTTCAGGTGCATGCCTGGCAGGCCACAGGAGCACATTTCAGTGCACAAAAAGTCATGTTTTGTCTACTTCCAGCCACAATTTTGGCCAATTTTTGGCTGAGTTCTCTGTTGTTGTTGTTTTGCCTCTTTTGGAGATGTTTGGGGGGAACAGAGCTTCAGGAGAGGAAACTGTTGTCCTTTTATATGGCTCAGGGAGATTTTGAGTAGTTTGGGGCCATATTGGGATAGTTAGGTAACAATTTGGGGAGAATCTGGTAGGTTTGAGGAGTTTCTTGGGTCCCATGGCTATACATACAAGGCCTGTCCCTGGTGGATAACATATCAAGAGTCCTTGCTGACTTTATATCAAGTTTTCCAAAGACTGCCTCTCTACCCCTCCTGTTCAGAAAGTATTTCAAACTGAGTTTTGGAGGTCCACAAAATGTTTGCCATTGTTTGGCACATCAAATGGTCAACTAGTGCAGTCTCATCCTACACAAGCTGCAGTTTACATAAAGAAAGGCAAGGAAGCCTAACTCTGGGCCAACAGCATGCCGCCTTCTGCAACTGTTTAAACAAAAAGATTCCTGTGGCACCTTAAAGACTAATACACATTATAGCAAGACCTTTTATGATGTTCGTCAAATGCATGATGTATTACCCAGAATTTCAAATATATGTATACTAGACATGGTTGGAAGTAGTTGTCTAGCATAGTGCTACTCAGAGCAGTAGCCCATGAACCCATGCCAATTCCTGTGCCAAGTGCTGCTGCTCCCTATGCAATGGTCTAGCAGACAAAGAATGTGACACTGAAACCTGGGTTTTTGCTGCAACAGATTAATTTGAAAATTTAAACAACAGTTGTTCCTGGTTAAATACATGTACTTGCGCCAATAAGTGAATAGAGTGTTTTTAAGAACAGCACCATGCACATACAGTGGAGAACATGTTGATTGTTGTGAACCCTTGACATCGGTGGCATAATGGCCTGTGGGAAAAGCCACAAGGAATCACATCAGAAATGTTGTGTTTATCATGATACAATAGCTGAACACTGCATCAGACCACTGACTTATTATGCAGGCAAGCAGAGTATGTTAAATAGGGAAAGGCTCCTGTTTGGCTGTTTTTGAATTGCAAAGAAAAAGCCCCAGGTCCAGTTCTCTTCTCTGCCTGCCCACACTTGCTTATTATTAACCATGTTCCTCTTCCATTGAATTTGTTGCTGCCTACCCTTGTTCCTGCTCATGATAGTTTTTTCTTCAATGTGTACATTGTTGTTGTTTTTTAAAAGCAAGCAAAAGCAAGATTTGGATTTTTGAATATTTGTTGTTTTCTACCCTTCTCTGTTGTCTTGCTTTCTTGTCTTCTGCCTCACCATCCTATGTCTTGCTTCCCTTTTATCTCATTGTTTATCAGAAGGTGCATCTTCATCCCATGGCTGCATGATGGGAGACGTTTGATTTGTCTGTGGAATCAACTCTCTATCATGTATTTTAATTTCTTTTCTCTGCAGTGCATGATGTCAAACAAATGACATTGAGCAGTGAGGAGGCTGCCTGGTATGTCTGTGCCAAGCTGCACAATTGTGTTTCCTAGTTATACCACAGCTGCACTCACTCCTCCCCCTCCCCTAAAGGAATGACCTATATTTGCTGCTTTGAATTTTTGTCCTCTGCTGGGGCCAACTGCAGCCTGAACACAGGGGGATGCACATTAGACACACTGGAAATGGTGCTTTCCTCTCTCCCTTAAATGGACAGATTAAGCAAATGGTGTGCACTGTGCTCTGCAGGCACATTGTGGCACTCCAAAGTATACCCCACTGTCACCTGCATCAGACTGACAGAGGCCACAAATATATGGAAACATCAAATCCTTTCTCTTAGAATAAATATTGCACACGGATTCTGCCATCAGTCTGTTTCAGATTCTTTTCGTAGTGATGATGGCGTGTTCTACATAATGGAGTTGACAAGTAACCAAACAGAAAGCAATTGATCTAAAGCTAATTGCCCCTTCATGCCATGACTCCAAAGCCCCCTCATGGCTCACCAGACTCCATAAAGCCCTGGCCTCAGAGTTTGATCCTCAGCCTGAGCATCATGTCCCTGGCACAGAGACATGACCTAAGCGCCTTTCTCAGATTGCTGCCTCAGATCATAAACCCCATATGTCTTTGGCTACCTATTTGCTTCTGGGTGGATTGATAACCCACCTAGATCCTTGTAA
>CM034701.1:208306943-208329889 GCA_020142125.1 Phrynosoma platyrhinos
CCTATGTCTTCCCAGAGACAGTTGTAATACATAGCATGGTAACTCTTTTGTTCTGCAGTTGAAAAAGAAGAAGATTTGACATTTAAACCTGTAGTTCCCTCTAGGATTTTTTAATAAACTACATGCCTGAGTAAATGTTACAATGACCCTCCTACATTGCCTTATCCTAAATACATCCTCTTCTTGAGCATCACAGTGTCTTTAATCTAAGCAGCACTCTTTTTTATCTTTTAATCCAGTGGGCTTGCTAGGGAGGGAGGAAACTAAAATGATTTTGCCTTCTTATATAATTATTTAGCAGATTACTTGGAGCTTGATTTAGTCCAATGCCTTTCACTGAAGGACAACACGGGTTTTGAGTTAGCACTGCTATCTGTCCTTTCAGGCTGCTATTTAATATTATTGATAGCACTGCATTGTTTTCAAAGAAAGGGTGGGAATGGAAAAATTCTATTGACTGAATAGTTGTTTACAACAGTACATGTATTCTAACACCAGCACCATCAATGCCTTATTGCTATTATAGCGTACTTTATACGGTGTTTTAGGAAGAGGGAAAAAATCAAATGTCCTATTCGCATTCTTGAGCAAATCTATCAAAATGTTTTCTTGGCAAGAGGAGTCTGCCATTGCCCTCCTCTGAGGCTGAGAAAGCATTACTTGTCTAAGGTCACTTAATGGATTTCCATGGCTGAATGGAGATTTGAACCCTGATCTCTCAGACTCATAGACGAATATTAAAAAAAAACTACACCACAATGTAGTATTGTCTCCACCTCTAAGTTTAGCTACCTTTGGGTTCAGTTTTAGTGTTCTATAATAGTAGAAAGTAGAGTCATATGTATAGACAGATCAAAGAACGTAACTTTATTAGCCCTCAGTCCAATCCAGCATGGGTAGAACACAGCTTGAGTCCACTTTAACTGTCCTGGTTCAGTGCTAAGGAATCATGGGAACTGTAATTTATTGTGGCACTAGAGCTCTCTGACAGAGAAAGCTCAATGTCCCAGAAAAAAATATAATTCCCATGATTCCTTAGCACTGAGCCAGGACAGTTAAAGTGGCCTCAAGCTGCATTATTTCTTACAAGGTGAATTATCTTGGTTAGTCTTTCTTTGAATGTTCCCAGTCTTTCAGAAATTATTGTTATGCCCATCTGTATTGTGACAAACTAGTGAAGAAACAAATGTATCTAATAATTTCATTCTTTATTAGTTTGTTACAAAATAAAAATGTATGATAACTTTTTGCAAAGTAGAACAAATTGTTTACATGTAAAGCAAATGGGATCCTCTATACTGATATGTTTTGTCCTTTTGTTATGTTCACTCTGGAAAAAAGCAGTTGATTAGAACATGGCCTCCTTGTTAGAACTCACCTGATAGAATAGCACATCCATGATAAAGATTAGGGCAGTGCCATCGAGTACTTTTGTTTTGAGGTATATACTTGGGTACACAAATGCTCTTTCTTGTTATATGAACTAAAAAAAAACCAACATTAATTCTGTATAACATTAATTCAGAACTAGCACAGTGTAGTGGTTTGAGCATTGGGAATATGACTTTGGGGACCAAGGTTCAAATCCCCTTTTGGCCATACAATGGGCAAGTCACATTCTCTCAGTCTCAGAGGAAGCAAGGCAGTGACAAACTTCTTCTGAACAAATCTCACCAAGAAAATCCTATTATAGGTTCACTTTAGGGTTGCCATAAGTCAGAAACTACTTGAAGAGACACAACACATACACAACATTAATTACATTTGTGAGTGTGTATGAGTTTTGCTGACTAAATGGTAGATAGGAATTATTTGATTGCCATTCCCCAATAGTCATGTTTGGACTCAAAGGATGTGGGAAGTGCCAGCATTTGACATAGTTACATCTTGTAATCATGTTATGACAGACAGGCCATCTAGCCTTAAGTTGGATTAAAGTGTAGCATGATTGTGATCAATGAGTCAGGGGGCTTATGTGGTCAAAAAGGGAGCTCACAGAGGGGGAAAATCACAGGACACATGAATAAGAAAGTCTTCCATTTATGCCATGGCAGCTTATCACAGCCTCCTACCACCATCAGATGAGGTGGTTATTGTAACACCTGTTTCCATGGTAAAATGACTATTACCTACTCATAGTTGGAAATACAACAACATGGGAAACAATAATTATTTATGAGACTTTTTTTCCTCAAATAATTTATAAGGTATCCTGAAGAAACCTGAACAGAATATAAATGTTGCCCAGCATGCTGGATTTTCTGACTAGTGATGGAGTCTGATGTGAGTTCCTATTATGCTGGGAATTCCTGGGAACCTGATAGTTTGAGCATTTATTTGTGATCAACATCTTTGTAGGTCTGTATCCACCATAGCACTTTTTTGTTTGATGAACAGAAATGTTGATAGGTACCTTCATGCCAACATTGATCTTATCATAGTTAAAAAGGAATTTAGGTTACTATTCATCTCCTAATGAAAATGTGAATTCTGCCCATGTCAGATCATAACCAGGTTCAGATCATTCCAGAATTATTAAGATAGGCTACAACAGGCTAACATTCTTCAGGAGGAAAATCTGTAATTTTCCCTTCTCTTTCCCCCCCCCCCCACCCTCCATACTGCCAAAAAATTACACCTGAGAGTTTCTCATACATCCAGAGCAACTTCTGGAGGTTCATGGGAGTTTACCATAGGGAAAGGGATTACCTCCTTACAGTTATATTGGTTTCTACTGGTCTACCAGGTGAATACCACTGGCTCAGGTACTACATTTGTGCCCCTAATGCAACATTTGAAATTTTTACATTATCCAATGACAGTCAACCTATTGCTTTTGATAACTAGATAATTTGGCATGTGTGCAAAAAACATCTTCTATAGACAACGTCTTAGATGATTAAAGAAATTGTACCTAAATGTTCATAGTGCATTTGCAATAATATTATATCACTATTCTCTTAGCAGCTTACAAGCACTGGCATAATTACACTACTGAATAGGCATCTACAGTAAGATACATTGACTGATTCAGAATATCATGTGAAAAAGCATGTGATTTAGCTAAAACTGTCTGGATATTGTAATTGATATATGCACATGTGTTCAAGATCAGAATGTTTGTTCGCCATCTGTCATTTAAATGAACAAAACAAAACTAGGATTCCAAATAATGAAGGAGTAATAATTGATTAATTGCTAGATCCATCCTCCTGATCATTGGGAACTCCTCTATGCTGAAGCCTTGTGGCCTGAGGGCAACTGATTTGTTCAGTGGCTTTTTTAGAAATGTCACCAAAATTACAGAACCATCACTGTAGGTTGCATTCCATTTCAAGGAAATGAAAGGATTTAGGAGAAAATAGGTCACATGCACTTCATCTCATGTCACATGACTCTCATCCAGAGGCCAATGAGGTTTTAGACCTCTATGCATTTGAACAAGATATCACTGTAATTTTATCCATTCGCATTTTTCATCTTTTCTCAACGTGGAAAGAGTGACCATCTGTTTGAGACCCACATCACACTAAACCATTTCCAAAGCTGCTTTTTTGAGGTAAGAAGATTTAAAATAATTGTTTTGGTACAATACAATAGCTCTTTAAAAATGTTTCCTCTCTAAGTGTGAAACATAAAGTATAATGAAGATAATATCTAGCAAATGAGATTAAAGAGCCCTAAAGTCTTTTAAGAGAGGTACTGAGAGATCTTCTCAAGAACTTACCTTGACAGGAAAAATACAAGAAGGCATAACAAATTTAATATTTTCTCTTTGAAAAAAGATGAACAGAAATCCAGTTTATTTATGTACCTCAAATATTGATGAATTCCATTGCTTTTGATAATATGTAATTGTATGACACTTAAAATATATCTTCCATTGCATCAAATACTTTGAGGTAATAGTGTAATAAAAAAAAAAATAGTACAGTGATAGAACCTAACAGACCGTACTTTCTCAGCGTATGTTTTTCAAAGTACACAGACACAGACACACAGACACACAGACACACACACACACACACACGGAGTTGCAGCAATGGAACCCTGTATTAAGTTTAATTTACTTATATGGAATAAAAGTAAAAAAATAAATGATCTAATATTTTATTGCTTTTCCTAGGGTTTTTTCTTTTATGAGTAATGAAAATACTACATTAGTTTTTGAAGAAATCATATGTATTAATACTAGGAGAAAGGTAGTTCTTGTTTTGTCTGTCCAGATTGGCCAGTGTAAAGTCAGTCTTACTAAAACAGGGTTTGACATCTGTCACATATCCTATCATGTCACTTCTAAAGGAAGTATAAATTTGAAATATGAATTATTCACAGGCCACTGTTAATTAATTAACTTTGGAGGAATAAATTATGTGATAAATAAATATATAAGGTCTTACAGATCTATTTCCTCTGATTAGTACACAGTTAACTAAGATGCAATTTTTAGAAGTACTATGGATCAAAATCAATGCAGTAACTTCGTATATTTATTTATTTTTTATTCATTAAACATTTTATTGTGCACAAGTTATTTTAAAACAAACCACTTCCTAACTATTATATAACATTTCAATGTTGGAAATTATAGCATTACTATTATAGCATCACAGGAATATTAAGTAAAGAGTGGTCTGCATTGTTGTGTAGTTTAAAAGGCAGGAAAAATACTAGCATATACTTTACGTTTCTAGTTTTAACCTAATGTTTTGCATTAAAGTGAAATACTTGGTACAAAGTTCTTTCCACATTGGTCAAAATACTGTTATAACTAAATTGTTAATATTAGCTAATATTAATAATAATATGTTAATATTGTCAGGTTTTTAATATTAAAAAAAGACAAAAATCAAATAAATCAAATTTATTCTAAATCAAGAAGTACACTTCAAATTGTATCATTTCTTATGTTTCCTATATTTTGGTCCCCATGTTTTGTATTAAATGCTGTGAAATACAGAAAATGTAATTGTATATGGTGCAATCAAAAGCATGTTTATTCTGAAAAAATGTTCACTGATCTTGTTGATACTCCCCCCACCCCCGGTAAGATAACATTATGACGTTGCCATAATTTGACAGTTAGCATTCACACACATGCTTATGTTTAATATTGCAGCTTCATGATATTTGAAACATAAATTTTCAAAACTTTATTTCATATTGGTGACTGTGCCTACAATATGTCTAAACTGGCTGAATGTTACCTATCACTTTGCCTTGTAAATACTTTTTGAATGGGCCAAGAAGGATGCAATTTTGTTCCCAGTGAAATAAAAAAAGCTATAGTAAGATCCTAGAAATGTTTACAGAAAAGGAAATCCCACTGAATTTAGTTTGGTATGTTCTGTAGAATATATACTTGGGATCCCAACCATAGGAACAAAATGAATATTTATATACAAGTTTTGAAAATCGTTATTATATTTCTTATTCTGGTCTTTATTTGTTGGAATAAGGGTTTATTTTGTTATTTCTGATCTGAAAATGAATGAGTGAAAGTGCATGGATGAAATCACAGTTTTGCTTAATAATTTGCATAGAAAATGGCTTCCATGTCGTATCTTGCTTTATAGAATCCCAGATATGGTGATTTGCTATCTTATTAGAATAATATGTAACATATTCATTCTACTTTCCTTGGAGAATAAACTACTACTTATGGTTTTCAATACTGTTTTCATGGACAAAGATATTTGATTTCATGAGTGAAGCATTTTCTAGTGTTTGTTATGTGAGAGATCATCTATGGAATACATTCACAATATATGTGTCATGGAAAATATACATCCACAACTTTGCATTTCTCATTACAGAATGCAATTTAGTTGATGAAGTTTCACTGATTACACGGAAAAATCAATGTCTGAATATTTCTCAGAATCAATAGTCTCCATTAAAAATTATTATTACAAATTACTATAATTACTACAAAGTATTATAGTAGTAATATACTTTGATTCCAGGTTAAAAGTGCAGATGAAAGACCTAGGGTATATAGTATGTTACAACATTAACATAGAGTATGAGCGTTTTTTTATTTAAGTCATTGTTTAATATCACTGATAATGTGTGAGATTTGATAATATTGTCAGATTTCTCAGGAAGGGGCAAAGTGTCAGAACAACAACATTCTAGAATGCCCGAAGACCTGCCTTTGAAGCATAAAAAAAAGTAAATATCGGGGGGGGGGGAACAAAAACCATAAGACACTATGGACATTTATTGCAATAATTTTCACAGAAATAACAATTTTATGAGGGCATATTCTTGCTCCCATGCTCCCACGTATCTGTCATACACATACAGATACAGTCAGTTTCTCTTCTTTAGTCAAAGAGATATGTGTGTCTTTGGCGCAGATGTCTAGGGGCAGACCTATTTAGCTATCAGTAACAATAGTCAGCCTGTGTAGAAAATCAGTGAATTGGATACAGACTTCTGAACATCAGTATTCTGGAAGAAATAATCAGGTAACCTGAAATGTCGAGGAGAGAGGAAGAATTGGGAGGAAGGAGACTGACCTTGTTGTCCTCTTGAATGGCAATCTGCAGGGGAAAAGGAAATCACTGAAATGCTCCCTAACATTGACTGCTATAGACTTCCTCTCTTGAGTAGTTCAACCACAACATTCCTGTTCCCACCACCCTTTTCCCCCTTTTAAAGAAACAATAATGACTCTAGACGTACACATATTTGGGGGGTGATCATCATCTTCCACCTTTTGTCCACATTATATTAACACTACAGCTCCTTCTCCCAGTCAAGTGAAGTGAATAAAGTAATAGTGGGGCAAGGGTATCTTTAATTTTTGTTTTAATGGGTCAATAGTATGATCATCCCCACATTTAGGCAGGGAGCTGAGTCTGAAAGAGAATGGCTTGCTTTATGAGAGTGAGATCACTAGTGGCAGGGGTGAGAGTCAAACCAGGATTTATTGGTTCACAGTAGCCCAGTTATATCACCATGGATATTGAATCCCATTGTGGAGAAAGGTAGAAATAAATAAATAAATAAATAAATAAATAAATAAATAAAACACAGAAAAAGTGTAGTGTAGTGGTTTGAACATTGGACTGGAACTCCAAGAAACCAAGGTCCAAATCATACTGGACCATGGATCACTACCACCCTCAGATGACCTTGGGCAAGTCACACTCTGAGATTCTCGAAAAAAGCAAAAACACATTATAGGGTTGTCGGAGAGTCACCATAAGTCAGAAATGACTTGAAGGTAAACAACAGCAACAAATATTTTCCAAAGCACACATTATTTGGGGAGGTTGGACTCTATGTGCATTCTACAGAGATGCATACAAGTAAGATCCAGTGCAGACTTAATTCAGTGCACACTCAGTCAAGATAGTTCATATAGAGGGACAGATGAGAATTTCATTTTCTTCTATTTTTATAAGAACTTTCTTATTCCATTAATTTCTTTATAAATGCAACACAAAGATCTTGAGGGTGTTGTTTTTAATAAATGTAAAAGAAAGCAAAACACAGACATGCCTATCCTGACAGAAGATGTTTGAACATTTAGGCATCAAAGTCTTGCTTTTAATTTCTGTGTATTCAGCCATCTTTGTGATGCTGAAGTAAGTTGCCACATTTTATTTCATTTCCTAACAGTCTCCTTATCTTTTATAGCTGGCTAATAGGCACAAAATAATGGGAATTGTTGCCCCCATTCAGTGTGATTAGTGCAGATTATTGTGAATTTTGTTGTATTTTTTTTAAAAAAAAACTCAATGAAATATACAAATTTTAAAAATCTGAAGGGGAAAACCAGATTTTTAAAAATGGATGTGAAAGACAAGAGAGTAAAGTGGGAGATGGTGTTCTCCAGTTGTGGAACAACCTCCATTTAGAGGTCTAATTTGTGTCATATTGGCATGCAGTAAAAGCAGGGCTTTTTATTAAAGCCTTTGGGGCTTAACTGATGTCATAGAAATCTACAAATGTGTGTTTTTGAATTGCCTTAAACTGTTTTAACTGGTTTTAGGCTTTGTGTCAACCTGTCAAATTGCTTTCAGTGTGATAAAATTATTTCTCACTGTTTTAAATTGTTTAAAACTCACCAGATTGATTTTATTTTACAATGCCCTGAGATTGTTATTAATAGAAAATCAATATTTTAATAAAATAAAATAATAAATGATGATTTAAAAACAATCTATTTAATGGTTCATATCATGTTATTTTTAAAAAATCTGCACTGTTGAAGAAATAAAGACCTTGATTGAATATATACGGTAGTTTAATTCTCTTAAATCCAGTTGATAACAAATGGGAGTAACACAGAATATCTGTGCTCTGAATTGTCCTAAAGATTTTTTTTAAAAAAATAATCTTTTGATTTTAATTCGGGCTGAGATCTAGGTGAAGTGAAAAGAGATCTGGAGTGACAGTTTTAGAGTTTCCTGTCAGGGTCAGAATGGAGCGTGCTCAGTTTATGAAGCTTTAGATACTGGAGAGCACATAAAGTATTTTGTGAGATCTGTTAGCTAGTAATATATTGCTAGCAAAATAATGGAGACAACACAGTATAATGAGTTAACCTAATACCCATTGCATAGATCAGGCTTATTTTCAATTAACAGTAATTGGCTTTTTTTTGTGAGGAAAGACAGAATATTTATATATATATATATATATATATATATATATATATATATTGAGTCCAATGCTGTTTCATATAGAACAATTCTCATCAAGTTCATGAGGAAGACCAGCAGTGACATGAGAATGGTTTTATCAGTCATCTGTATCCCTTTGATAGTATGTTTGTGTGTTGTATGCCTCAAAGTCATTTCTGACTTACAGCGATCCTTAAGGCAAACCTATCATGTTGTTGTTGTTGTTTTGCAAGATTTGGGAACTTATTGCATTACCTTTTAAAGTAGAAAAGGTCTCCTGGGATGCCACCAGGATGCTGGATGGGGCGGGAATTATCGTATAGTAAGTCGACACTGAATTGCTTTCTAAAAAAGGCCCGGCAGTGACCCAGGCTGCAGTCGCCTGGCGATTTGGCAGTAATTTACTGTTCAATAATTCCCACCTCCATCCAGCATCCTGGCTGCATCCCGGGAGGCTTTTTCCACTTTAAAAGGTAATGTGATACGCTCCTTGTTCAGAGGAGGTTTGTCATTGCCTTCCCCTGAGGCTGAGTGTATGTGACCAAAGTCACCCAGTGGGTTTCATGGCCATGAGGGGAACTGAACCCTGGTCTCTAGAATCATAATCCAACACTGAAACCACTATGCCATGCTGGCTTACTTTTTGTGTTATGCTTTAATTATTGATTCCATTTCAACTTTACCCAGTGTGGTGCCTTTAAAATGTGTGTGATTTAGACTCTTATCACTATCACCATCATCCCCAACTAGCATGACATCAGGATCATTTAGGAGGAGGAAGAAAGTGACAGTGTAGATACATTGCTCTTAGCTTCTCCTTCAGTGCTGGAAAGGCTGCTAAGCTATTTAAGTCATTTGGAGAGTGGACAGGACTCTGTAGGACATTTGAGGTGTTTCTCTCTCTCAACAGGGAGGCCTGCAGATGGAAGAAATAATAATAATAATAATAATAATAATAATAATAATAATAATAATAATAATAATAATTTATTTATAAATGTTCACTGCAGTAGTGATAACCTACTGCCACAATGTGTAATAATAGGCATAAGATCCCACACACAACTTATTTCCCAGTGCACAACCTAAAAAGGGAAGACGGTGATGGCATACTTAAGTCAGCAAAATAAGAGGGGAGGGGAAGTTAAAAAGAGAAAATGTGGAACAAAAAATAAGACCCAACAGAACAGATGAAGGAAGGGTAGTAGTTCCTCCACAGATTCTCCCTTACCCAGCCCTATAAGATTGCTGCCTATAACTGGTCACACATTCCATTAAACAATATCACTTTTCCTTTTGGGAGATCATCTTTATCTCAACATCACTCCTTCATGGTGGTGTAGCAGATCCAGGTCTAGCTCCACACACCATCCAAAAGGTCACTGAATGATCCAGTCATAAAATTAGGGCACATAAATAAGAAATTAGTCACTAGTCTATTCTTTGACATTGAAAGCTCACTTTGGGGTAAGGATCACAAGTTCAAATTAAGCCTATGACTGTGGCTGAAAGGCAGAAGGAAAACTAGCGTTGTTATGGCTTAGTCACTCTCCATAGGCAATGTAGATGTTAATTTCAATTCAAATTTAATATAAATTCAAACAAATGAATGTCATAATCAGGGAGGAGACATAACTCAGTGGAAAATGTGTGCTTTCCAGAGAGAAGGTTTATTTTATTTTATTTTATTTTATTTTATTTTATTTATATCCAGCCCCTCTACAGAGCAATCGTAAATTGTAAATAGTAAATTTACTATTTTATTTTATTTTTAAAAAATATTTCTATCCCATCCTCTGCTGTGTGATTTCAGGGCAGCATATAGTTGAAAAATATAAACAATTTAGAGCATTATAGATTTAAAAAATAAAATACTTTAAATAGAATAAATGTATTAAACAGACCACCAAGTTAAAACAGTAAAAAAGAACATGTGCATGTCCATTTCCAAAAGAGAGATTAGGCCCCAAAGGCTTTAACAAAAAGCCATGTTCTGATACAAACAAACCCAATGAAACTCGCAAGTCTTTGCACTGGCCAAATGCAATAGGTACAGCCTATTGCCAGTATATTAGCCTGCCATATAGCTAGAACAGTGGCATCACTAGGGTTGATGTCACACAGTGAGGTATCTCATGGTGTCACACACACCCCCATTGACCTCCTCCTCCCATTTCACACCATACAGAATATTTAGGGCCTTTGCAGACTGCCAGAAATAGTGCAAACTGAGTCCACTTTAACTGCCCTGACTCAGTGCTAGGGAATCATGGGAACTGTAGTTTATTGTGGCACCAGAGCTCTCTGACAGAGAAGGCTCAACATCTCAGAAAAAAATACAGTTCCCATGATTCCCTAGCACTGAACCAGGGCAGTTAAAGTGGACTCAATTTGCACTATTTCTAGCAGTCTGCAAAGACCCTTAGTAATGCTTTTTTGCACTAATGTTACTTGCAAATTGTAATTCCCATATACTACTGAATTTAATGCTAATAGTCGTGATGTAAACAACTAGCAAAATTAAAATTATACCTTCAAATTACAATACCATATACAAAACGTAAATGTCTTTACATATACATAGTGAAGACTTGGTTAAAATGTTATATTTTGAAAAATTTAAAACAAAAAAAATCATTTTTTTTTGAAAATTTAAAACTTTAAAATTTGAAATTTTAATTTTAAAAACTCTGAGGCCTCTCCTTTCTCTCCCACTTAGCTTCACTCCACTCCCACCATCTCTTAAAGCATTTTAAAGGGAAGCAGATGAATGTCACAGCTGTTTCTGTCAAAAGGTAGGTATTTGAAGAGCAGTGGTGTCACCCCTCTTTAGGGTGTTACCTGGTGTGGTCCCTAGTGATACCACTGACTTAGAAGAAGACAGTATTGACACCAGTCAGGCCTCCAAGGGGAGGGCATTCCATAAACACTGCCCTCTCCAGAGAAGATCCTCTCCCATATCCCATTGTTTATTACTCTCACTTGTGGGACTTAGGGATGTTGCAGACCAGCCTAAAAGGCTGGCCTGGAGGTGGAGTTGGAGCAGGGAAGGCAGACACTGTCCACCCCAACCCCAGTCCTACGCTGTCCTGATGCCATGAGCCTGTACACATGGCGCACAGCACGCAGCATCAGGATGCCCTCCCGGCACAGCGTGTATACACGCTGCGCCAAAAGGGCACAGAAGAGCCGCAGCGCTGGCTCTTTGGGTGGCCTTTTGCTGCCCCTGAAAGGAGTAGCATTTTGCTGCTCTCTTAGGGGTGGCAAAAGGGAGGATCAGGGCCATGGTGTGCAGTTGATGTGGCCTATATCTGCCAGCCTCTCAAGCAAATCTCCATTCTTGGGCAGAGAGGCATTCCTTCAAGTACAATGAGACATTAAACCATTTGTGTTCCACTTTTCACAGTTTAATTTTCACAATGATATTAATATGTGATTCATATAAAATATCATATATCACATCAAAAACCTAGTTAAACCATTTTATTTGTAATACCACAACCAGTCTCGAAGCCTAAAACTGACAGCATCTCTTTCTACATAATCTGCTGAACTACCCTACTCTACCTGCAAATAGGCATAGATAGATCTGTCAATTTCATTTCCCCACCTCTTTGAATGTTTTAAATTTCAAAACGTTTTCACCCTTAATGTAAAAACATTTTCACAATGTTCTGATACAAACAAACCCAATGGAATTTTCAAGTCTTTGCACTGGTCAAATGCAATAGGTACAGCCTATTGCCAGTAATCAGTTGGCTATATAGCTGTTAAAGTTGAGGAGCCTGTCAAAAGAGCCAGCAGCCCTAATTCAGCACCAAAACAAGACTGGACAGGCAGAAATTCAAACCCAGTCTTTTAAGTGTTAAACACTCAAAGCCCTGGGCCTGAATGGATGAATCTCTTGATTTTGGATTCTCCCACATTTTACTTTGTTTATACTCAATTTCTTTCTATCCTCAAACGTTGCAAATTTTGGTAAATTCTCATTAAAAATTAACTGAAACTGAACTCTCATTTGCCTCTACTTACAGATCACCTTCCCCTAATCTCTGGGGGAGGGTTGTGTGGGGGAGTGCATGAACACATCTTCAAGTTGCCTATTAACCTATGGCAACTCTACAGATTTCATTTTCTTAGGCAAGGAATATTCAGAGGTGACTTGCTATTATCTTCCTCTGAAATGTAGCCTGCAGCACCTGGTATCCCTTGCAGGGCCCACATCCAAGTACTAACCAGACCTGATCAGCCAGTATCTGTTGCCTTCAGAGTATTTAGGCAGATACCCCTGTACCCAGTACTGATGCCAAATAAAAAGTATGACTTACCACCACTGCTGAGACAGATAACAACAGGTTCATGGTTGTTATCACTTATTGTATTTTAATTGTTGTAAGCTGCCCCGATTGCTACGCAGAGGGGCGGGGTAGAAATAAAATTTATTATTATTATTATTATTATTTATAATATGAGATTTGAACAGTTGAGGGAGCTTGAAACAAGTAGTCTGTGAGCATGAGACCACCAAGGCCATCTCGGTCACCTGTAAAAAGTATATTGTTGGATACTGAATTGACCTGTAAACCAGCAGAATCCCCAATTGTCTGAAAGCTAAACATGAGGGACAGACACTTGGAAATTGTTGGACAACAGAACACCTGCAGAGGGAAGATGGAATCCCTACACAGCAAAGCAACTCCACCTTCCATCTCACATAGCATCAGCACTGAGAAATTCAGCAGTCTTCTTTTTCCCACAATCATCAAGGTTTCACTGCCATGTTAACAGGTTGGGAAGTTCACCTAGGATTATATTCTGTATGATGGATAATCTTCTGTCATGTAATTGTCATGAGAGATATGATGTATTTTGTTAGAAGAAGGAGCAGAAGAAAGGAAAACGCAAAGATGTATGATCTCCCTTCCCTTTTCTAGCTCATCCAGTCTCCTCTGTCAATGTCACACACACACCATCTTCAATCCCTTTGCTCACGATTTCAAATATTCCAGATTCTGAGAAGGTGGAAATCTGGGAAGGAGACAGCTGCCACTTCCTCCCAGTTGTGGGCACCCTGCATCCTCTCCCTGCCATTAAATGACCATTCCCACCCTCCCTTTATACTGTCCTTCTCTGGCCAATGAATGGCCAAGAGAGCATATACTTACCCTTTCAAGCAGATTTGTGTTCAAGATCATCTTGTGCAACTAACTTAAAAGGACATATATATGTGTAGACCCATATGATGTATGTCACCAACTGGATTCTGTCCTTTGAATTCCAGTTTCAATCTTCAACACATCAGCAACCTATGGTTTGCAGGCCAACTGTGACTCCTGTCTGGCTTCCATGTTGCCCACAGGTCCCTGCCCAGTTCCTCTGCTGATAGGCTTCTTTCCTCCATACAGCCTAGCTGACTCATCCAGTCACTTGAACAGGGGGGAAGAGGGAAGCACATGATGAGGTGCATCCATGTTTAAAATGCACATGAAAATACATACAAATGTCCTTGAAGGAGATGAGAGAAGGTTCATACATTGTTACAGAGCCAAGTCAGAATACATTTGATGCTGGGGGAGGGGGGAGGGATAGAAGCCCGATGAGACTGGCAGAATTGTATATCCCTACTTATGACAAAGGAAGAGAGAACAACTTAGAACAAGATGTGGTCCAATTCATAACTTCAGTTTTTGCAAAAGTAATGTAACTTCTACTTGTTTAATTTAAAATGATTGTTTAGTTTTCCTGCACAAATAACATTTTCAACAGAAGCTTATTTTTATAACAGATTTTTATAGTTTAATAACAGTTAAACCCTGCATAGAATGCATGTCTCTAGTAATCTATGTAGTATCACATCTTTCTGTCGCATTCCATACACTCATACCATAGCAGATAACATACAAATTTAAAAACAGAAACAATGAGGTATCACCAAAATTCAGTACAAATTAGACCCCACTATTAAACCAATGAAAACAAAGCCAGGCTAAAATTAGGAACATGAGAAAATGCATCCCCAGGACTGCTGGAATATATAATAAATCACAAAAGTCTTATATATACCCAAGCTAGTTCAGGGGGGAAAATAAGCTGCAAATTTGCAAATAGCATATATATACACACACACACGCACATGCACACACAGACGAATGTCATATATGTAAAAGCTTTGAATGCTTAATTAGAGAGTCAAACTAATCTTAATTACGTTTACAGAGCACATTCAGCCAAATACATTTCCAAAGATTAAAAGCAAACAAAAACATGAAATGAGGCCATAAAGATTGCTTCACTCTTGGTCTGAGAGGATTTGAGGAACATGACTAGATCAAGAGATTGAAAGCAAAGGCCGATTATTTGGAAGATATTGCTGTGGGATTATACGAAAGGCTATGAATGGATTCAGCCTGGGTAAACAGAGGAGAATCCCAGATGTGGAGGTTGTGGGCTATTGCATTGTGCTCATTTAATATAAAGGCTGTGTAATTGTGTCAAATATGCAGAAAATAACTTCTGCGTAAGCAGAGTGAGACCTAAATGTGATGTAGCAGAGGGGATGAACATTCATATTGCATTTATAATTTGCAGAAGTATTTGCTGGTGTATATTTTAACAAAGTGTCCCAAGGTAGATAGGATTGCAGCATGTGCAACAGGGGAGACATAGACCCTATTCCAAGCAAACATGCCTGTACGTAATCTGGGAGATTTATCAGTCTTGTGTTTCTTAGATAGCCAGGCCCCAAGTCATTTAGGAGATTAAAGCCAAAAGCCTTGAGCCTTGCAGCAGCTAAAATAAGCAGAGAACAGAGGGGGGAAGTGAGAGCATGACAAAGAAACTGGGATATTGAAAATGCAGCTGAAAAAGTGGGATGACATGGGATTAATCAGGACATTTGAAGATCATTTGTGATATGAGGTACCTGGCAGCCCTACATGAGCAGGGAATGAGCAACCACTGGTACTTTTACATGTATGTCCTGTTTCTGGGCTTCCCACAGGCATCTGTTTGGCTATAATGTAAACAAAATACTGGACCAGATTGGCCATTGCTCTAGTCCAGCATGGCTCTTCTTATAAAATAAGATTATCCTCAGTA
Organism: Phrynosoma platyrhinos; assembly: GCA_020142125.1. NCBI lineage: Eukaryota > Metazoa > Chordata > Lepidosauria > Squamata > Phrynosomatidae > Phrynosoma > Phrynosoma platyrhinos. The sequence continues at coordinate 208,322,681 of CM034701.1, forward strand.
GGAGCAGTGCCTTAGAAATAACCATCTTTTTCCTTCACTAGAACACTGTAACAACTTCTGGGAAGGTAGCCATATTAGACTGCTGCAGCAAAAACAACAGAGTCTAGTTGTAATTTTAAGCAGTAGTGAGCAACTTCTGAGTATCAGAGGGCTATTTTCAGCAGCACCAATCATGAGACAATCCACTTCATCATACTGTCACCATTTTCTGCAACCTGATATGACATTCTGGTCACTTCTGATCACACTCAAAACAGAATTCTTGCTGTTTTGGGTTTCCCTCTCCCTGAAACAATGTTTAAGAGCAAAACAGTTCCTCTCAATATTTTTTTCAACGCTAAAATCACTTTTGAACAAAAAAAAAAACCTGGGGGGTGCAATAGGAACTTACATGGATGGTAGGCCACTTCATCAGATGCATCTAAGGAAATGGGGGGCAGTCCCCAAAAGCTTATGGCAAATAAAACTGGTAAATCTTTACAACATCCCTTAGGTAAAATGGTAATCTGGCCACTAATGAAACAATCACTTTTGCTATTAGTATTTTCAAGCCTTTCTCCTGATCTCAGAATGAAGTTGGGTTCAGTACCAAGCAGCTGTCTAGCACTACATTATTCCAGGAGAAATGGGAGGGCAAACAAAAGTGTGTTTACACCAACATGTTTATCCCTGCTTCCTCCTCTTCCAGATGTATGGTTCACAGTGCATCAACGACAGTTCGTAAATGTTCTGGGACACCTTGGTTTTTTTCGGTCAAAAAGCAAAATGTAAATCTAAGAAAGTGCCTCATGGTAATGGAAAAATCTATCTAGCCTTGTGGCTGTGAAAAAGGACCTGAAGGTTCAGCTAAGCAAACAGCAGCATGCATTTAGGTTAAAACCATTTCAGAAAGGATGAAAATAGCTCAGTAATGGGACAAGATGCCTGGGGGCTGTACATGAAGGGAGTGCATAATGGAAAGGATTGGAAAAGTCAGGCTAGAGAAGCATCTGTCACTGATGCTTTTGGTCCCATGTTTTCCTGCTACAAAGCAGTCATTGAACTATATGGCCAAGAGGAGTCCATGCAGTTTTGAGACTCCTCTAACTAAACTTTCTACATACCTACAAGATATTGTAAACTGCAGTACTGAAATAATGCTAGAAGAATAGTTGTGTTAGTCAGCTGTAGCAAAAACAAGTAAGAGTTCTGTCTTGACTTAAGAGACTGTGAGGTTCATTTGGCATAAACCCGTGAGCTTGATATATTCTGAGCGAAAGCACTGTCTTGAGACATTGAATACTGTGCATTGTGTTAATTGATTATAGTAATCAATGAAATTGCAAACAGACTAAATCAGTTGCTAGCATCTGCCAGAATAGATCCGTTAAATCAATGAGATTTACATAACTGTTGACTTTCCATTTAGGAATGGATTATTTGGGTCTAATTTAATTGGAACTAGCAACTGGATTTATGTCTAAAAACTGTTCTACACATTATAGCATCTTGATAATCTGCCTTATTTACTTCCTACAGATTTGTAGTTTTGTGAGGATCTTGACAGTTTTCAGAGAGGGGGGGACTAGCACTCTCTAGCAGGGAATTCTGAATGCCTTAAAATAAACTATGCCTTATGAGGAGAGACTTAGGGAGTTGGGTATGTTCAGCCTGAAGAAGAGAAAGTTAAGATGTTATATGATAGCCCTGTCTAAATATTTGAAAGAGTGTCATATGGAGGATAGAGCAAGCTTGTTTTCTGCTGCTCCAGAGAAGAGGACCTGTAGCAATAGGTTCAAACTAGAGGAAAAGAGATTCCACCTAAACATTAGGAGGAACTTCCTGACAAAAGAGCTCTTCAACAGTGGAACACACTCCCTTGGAAAGTGGTGGAGTGTCTTTCTTTGGAGGTTTTTAAACAGAGGCTGGATGGCAGGGGTGCTTTGATTCTGTGTTCCTATGCTCCCGCATGGCATGGGGTTGGACTAGATGGCTTTACCAACTCTCTGATTCTATGATTCTACCTACAAAACCAAGGATTTTGCACAATGGAGACATCCTGTACCAATGATCCCATAACAGTCAATCAACAATCAATGATTGCACAAAATGTAGTCTCTGGCAGGGCTCATTACCACTGGAACTGTACTGCATCTGAATAAGTGCATTTTATTTCCACAAAAATGGATGCAAAATTTAAAAAAGTTAGTTTTAAAGGTGATGTTACATTTCATTTTTCCCCTCCTCCTTTTTATATATTCCTAGGTATTCTTACACAGTAATGCAGTTGTATTCATCCATTAATATAATGTAATCCAGTGTTATCATGATCTCCCTACTATCCTATTCCAAAATACTATTGATGTTTGGGAGAGAATCCCATTACATGGGTATCTGGAATTATTTATATGAATTCACTTTCAGAGGGAAGGGAAGAGAAGGGAGTTGTTTGTAAATCTGAGCCCTAGTACTCCCCATGATGAGAAAAACTGGGGGGGGGGCATTAAAAAACTGAGCTAGGACCATGGCGTTCACAGCCCATTTTTCATATGCCTCCCCTACATTTATCTCCTAAATTAATCATCTTCTTTAAATGATCATGAAAATTCTGGAAGAGTATTAATCTCGTCCTAGAGTTTCATGTCAGAATTGGATCCAATGCAGCTGGACAAACTGAAGCTTAATCCTGATAAAATAGATGCCGAAGATTTGGTGTGGACAGGAATGCATTTGTACAGTTAAAGTTAATGTGACAATTGCTCCAATTCTTGGATATGTTAGGGCTAGTCACAGTAACGCATATCTTAGTCGTTTCCCATTTGAACTACTCTAGCTCTATGTGGGGCTGTTATTGAAAAGTGTTTTGAAACTGCAGCAGGTCCAAAAGGCTTCAGCAAGAGTGTTGTCTGGGCTAGTTACAGGGAGCCCTTGAGCCCCTTGTCATAACAATTTCATTGGCTATTGGTCTGTTTCTTGGCACAATTTGAAGTGCTAGCTATGACATATAAAGCCTACTTTGATGCAGGCTATTGGTGGAACTGTACTCTCATACAAGCTTGCCTGGGCTTTAAGATCTTCAGGGGAGGTACCTCTTTTAGTCTCATCACCCTCAGAAGCACATTCAGCAAGAATGTGAGAAGGGCTTTCTTGGTGGCTGCTCCAAGGCCTACCAAAGCAACCCTACCTGCTTCCCTGGTGACAGGTAAATATATTTTGCCCTGACAGACTTTTGACAATTGATGGATTTGATGTATTTTTCTAAGAAATATGCTTTTAAAATTTATTTAAAATTATGTTTAAATTTAAATTTTGCTTTAAATTGTGCTTTTATTTAATTTTATTTTACCATGTACTTGTTTTATGTTTTAATAGTAATTTTGATCATGGTTGGAAGCCATCTGGAGTCCCACTTTGGGTACCAACATGGGATGGAAAGCCAATAAATAAAATAATTAAACTAAATTCATAAAAAGTAAATACAGAAAAGCAAGTGATGCATATATTTTCAGAATTCATACAGATTCCCATGAGGTGGCCGTGATAACTGATTATGAGGAAAGCAGCAACGAGGCTTATGGCATTTTAAAAATTAAGAAATTTATTGTGGTCTGGGCTTTTATGGACCAGACACTACTTCATATAGAAATTTAAACGAAAGGGGTCATTAAAGAAACTGAATTTGAATCAGGTATTGTTTTGGATTATCCTGCTGTCATCGAGTAATTAAAATATTTGAGGTTGAGGGGCACAGAAAGAATGCCAGTTCTTGGGAATAGATGTGCAGTCTCATATTTAAGAATAAAGTCAAGTGCAGTGACCCAGTATTAGAACCAGCTCGCTTGTTGGTTTCTGTAGTTTGACATAAAGGATTAAAGGCAAAATTATTACCAGTATGCACCCTGTATTTGACTAAAAATGCTCAAAAGTCATTCAGCTGATGACATGGGCTACAGACTGAAATAAAACATATGCCAAATTAAATTTGATCATTTTCAAAGTGCTGCAACTTTTTTGTTGGTTTTGCTGCAACAGACCAACAAAACAAACTCATAAACATTTCTGAAAAATAGAGTTGATGCATATGCTGAGAGCCTACATCTTTGGAGGGAACACATTTTCCAGAGTATTTTATCAAATTATATTCCAAAATTGATTTGGGGACAACATTCCAAAGTTCTGTCATGTGGAAAGAAGTTCTTGGATCTTTAATTGGACCTCTGTTATTCTTTAACAGCATGTACAAAAGTAAAATTTCACACAGAGAAATTATTTTTCCTCCAGTGACATAAATATGTAACATGATGAAAGGTTGGAAAAGGCTGCTCATGATTCAAATGTCTGCTTTACTCTGGCACCCATTAAAAGGGTGTGCATGGGGCGGGGAGTGGGATAAAGGGGGGGAAACAAACAACAGCTTAGATGGATTAGAGGCAGACTTATCCTATTTGGCTGGACATTTCATAGAAAAATCACTTACACAAAAACGCTAGTACCTTCAGCTCTGAAGCACACATGCCTGGGAGGAAAGATGAAAAGGAATAATGAGGGACAGAGAAAGTTCACGTGACTTCTTCCAAGGCACGCATCCATTTTACCATATGACTTCTTGTGAGTATAATTGCTAGGCAGCTGCTCATGTGGTATCCCTCCTTTCTCCTCTGCCAGAACCATGGCCTTGGAGGCTTGCTGGAATGAAGAAAGCTACAAAGTTAAAATCATGGTTCATGGGAACTGTCTAAGATAGTGGCTTTCTCAAGCAGAGCAATAAATTGGCAACAAAGAATCTGAATAACAATCAGTCTCATGTTCATACACACACACACACACACCACATGCGCACATGCATGAGTATTCACATACACCCCAAGTATTCAAAGAAAAAGAATAAACTTAGCCTTAATTAGTTTTCTACATAGATGCAGCTTTACTAACAATACTTGTCCATAATCAAATACATGGTCTGTCTAGTGGAGAAAAGAAAGAGAAGAAACAATAATGCCTGTACGTTCAAGTGATGCAAGATTCTATGCAGAAAAGCAAACAAACCAAGAAGTTAACAAACATGCAAATGGCAAATTACTACATGCATGAAAAGGTTATCTCTAACAAAAGCGGCAGCAACAGCTACTGTCCCTCTAGAACAGTGATTCCCAAAGTGGGTGTTATGTCTCCCAGGGGTGGTGGAAGGATCTGGGCGGGGAGGTAGAAAGGAGGCAGTAGGGGGCAGTAATGGGTAACAGGGGGCTTCAGTCAAAGTATTGGTGTGCAGGAAAGACAAGGGGAACCAGTGGTCTTTTAGGACCATGGTGAGGATGAGGATTAGATCAAAGTTCTTTTCAGGATCCCGAGAAAACCATCACACAGTCTTGCTGAACATTTTGTGTGGTGGTGTCTCCCACATTTTGCCTGCCCATGTGAATTCACTCCCTTACCAGCATCTTTCGCCAGTAGTGGCAACTAGGAAACTCATGCAAGGCTTTGAAGTCCACAAAATAGGAGGGACTTTATTGTTGTGTATTTAAGAGGCTATTTAGTAAGGAAGGAGGTATTTTAGGGACTCATTTGACACAGTTCTTTATCTTGCTCACTGCTAAGGCTAGCAGCACATAGTTCCCTTCCCAACCAATTGAGGGTTCATAAATGGAAATGACCATGTTCTTCACATTTCTGGGGACGTTTTCACACGGGGCTTTAGACGGAGTCATTCCTACCTCCGTCCGGCCCCACTCCGGCTCTGTGCAGGATAAGTTCACACGACGTCGCAGCAAGCCCCGCCCCATCCAGCGCCATCCCTGCGCCATCCCTGCCTCACTCCGGGGTCTTGCTGCGAGTGTTCACACGACGTCGCAGCAAGCCCCGCCCCATCTTGCGCAATCCCTGCGCCATCCCTGCCGCTAGCCGGCTTTAGCCCCATTTTTGTAATTCCTTTTTAAAAGAGGAATTACAGGCGCTTCTGCCGGAGGCAATCAGGAGTCATTCCGGCGGCTGCTGTTTTCGCCGCCGGAATGACTCCTGATGGCTTCCAGGCGGCTTTAGAGCCGCCTGTGTGAAAACGTCCAGCGTATATGGGGTGGTAGTGTTTTGTTAAAAGGAAATCTGGAGAAATTATCTTTTTTTTCTTTTCTTTTTGGAGCACAGAAAACTAGCCAGATAAGTGCTACCCAAAACAGTGGTCCATGGACCAGTGCCAACCTGCAAACCATTGGATGCTAGTCCATAGCAAGTTTCCAGGAGAGAAACAAGCAGTTGTAGATAAGGGGCACAAATATAGTACCTTTCCCTTGCACATGGGGTGCGGTTGCTGGTCCCACATCAGATATCTTGAGCTAGGCAACTGCTTCTATTTCAGCTCCTAACTTGATTTGGGGCATTCATTTCCAATTGCATTTCTCTTTTTGTATTGGTGATACTTACAGAAGTTCCTGTCTGTTTCCTTTAATCCGCAATGCTGAAGCTAAGACATTACTTCAGATCACAACATCTCTGCTCACCAAGGCTGATGATTTACATCTCTCATGGTTTGTTGTCAAGTAGAGACTAACCAGACCAAGGTTCAAATCAATGTGTGAAGAGGAATGACATGGTACACAGAGAAGTCTGTGTTACAAAGTTCTGTGAATTGTATACTGTATTTGAATGAATGTCTTGAGGTTAATTAATATTCCAGTCTTAACTTGGGAGCCAAGAATAGCCCAAGGCATTTTTCTGACATAGGAAGAACAGCAAATTGTCAATACACATCCCACCATTCAAGGGGCACAGTTATCCAAGGCTGGCTAAGATATCTTGTTATCAGAGGCAGAAAATCCCACAAATAAGTTTCAAAGGCATGTGGAAGTAAAAAAAAATATAATAACAAATTAAAAATAACAATTTGCTGCATTTTCATGGCACTGTTTGAATTTCTACCCCACTATCCCTAACAGTAGAGTGGAGTCAGATCTTCCCTAGAATGCCTGTGTGGCTTGCTTGCTTATTTATTTTAAAATATTTATATCTTTTCCTTGATCTAAAAACCTCAGCACAGCACAGAATAAAAATGATTTTACCAACTTAAAACATTGTAAAAAAATTAAAAGTACAGTGTATGGTGTAGTGATATGAGTGTTAGACTAGAACCCTGGAAGGCTAGGGTTCAAATGCCTGCTTGACCATGGACATCCACTGGATGGCCTTGAGCAAGTCATAGGATGTTATCACATGTGGGCCAGTTTCGTTGTTAAAGAGATA
>CM034701.1:208329989-208344165 GCA_020142125.1 Phrynosoma platyrhinos
CTCTAAACTCCTGAAATTAAAAAGATCTCGGATAATACCACTTTCTGTTCAGTTTCTGTGTGACATCGTGTGAAATAGTCAGGCACAAGTGTGGGGTTTTTTGGGGGGGGGATTTGTGTGGGATAACCTACAGATTCCCCCTGCGTGATAACGTCCATACTCTCTCAGCCTCAAAGGAAGGCAATAGTAAACATCCTCTGAATAATTCCTTCTGGGGGGAAAAAACAGGGAGAAGGTTGTGGTATGTCAGAGTCTACTTCAAGGGACATAACAAAGAAACAATAAAACTTAAAATTTAGCTTTGATAAACAATCATGTTTTTCCTTGGCTCCAGAATGACAGCAGTGCTAGTGCCAGTTCGGCCTCTAAGGAATGCATGTCACAATATAGCTGGACTAATATCTCAGAGCAAGTCACTAAATGGAAGAGGCCTAGAAAAGTTAGGAGGAATCCCTTGCAATCCTGGAATCCCCAAACCCAGCAAGGAACTCTGGGACTTATAGTCTCCAGGAGTTGTACCCAAGTTCTGCCAGGTAGATGGCCTTCACACTTCACAGCTGGGATGAAGCAGGTGCTCCCATGAAGATGCCTCTCTGTGTGACCCAGGCAATCTGAAGTGAGAGTACCTCATTCCCTATATACAAAGGAATGTCTTCCACAACTTCTCTGTGGCACTTGGTGGCCTTCATGTCAGATAGGTATTGCATAAACTCTTGATTTTACAAATAGTTTGTAAAATGTTAAGGTGCTGAGCATATTTGTAGAGTACCTCCTTTAAAGTTTAGACTAATCCCCAGAGTGGATTTGCTGCACCACTGAGACAGATGCCACCAACTGTCATTGTAGCTTCTTATAAGACAATGATAGTGTGAGCCTCAGCCCTCAACATTCAAACAGAGATATATTTTAAATGTGTGTTGTATCTAGGTCCACAGTTTAGTGTACAGGTTTTTCATTATTTAGGTATGTCTGCCTGTTCGTTTTATCAAAAATGTGTCCCATTGCAAGTTTTTACTGTAGAACTTTCTTTCCTCACTCCACCCCACAAAGCAATAATTCACCGTGAAGTCTTCCTATAGAATTATAAAGTCTTTAATAAGCTCTGTCAGTTTCTGCTAGTCTGGGCCACACACTGGATGATGTGGGTACTGAACTGTTAAACACAATAAATCAAAGCTGTAGTTTTCGTTCACAAGCTCTTCTTTTGATAGGCATATAAGTGGGGCAACTGAGGCTTCAGCCAAATCCATTTGCCAGCACAGTAAAGTAACAGACACATCTTATTGAAAAAGGAGTTGAAGGCTATTCTTACTTAAATAGGTTCTGCCAACACAGCCTTAGGCAAGCCACTCACATCCTGAGCTTTCTGCACCTTCCACACAGAAATGAGGAGGAGGAGGAGGACCTACCTTACAGGACATTTATAAGGATGGCATGATATATATAATCCTTAAGATTGCATTCTGAATATTCTACAGCATTATATAAATGCTAGAATTATTTCAACTTATTTTTATTCTTAATTATTTATTATTTATTTAGGTGTTTATATGCCATACAATAACCAAATTGTTAGAGCAAAGTACGAAGGATCAATACCCATACAAGCGGTGGGTGAGCAATGCAACACAAGAACAGCTTTAAAACAAAGAGCAAAGAAAACTGGTTAGAATTGGAGTAGATTTAAAGGCCTGAAGCATTAAATATGTCTTCACCAAGGAAAGCAGGGCAGGAACTGGGGGCCCCTGGGTTGGAGGAAGAGGGGTCCATAGCTGAAAGTCTGCAACTGAAACATCCAAAGATAGTCCTGTGAAGAAAATGTGGTAGGTGAATGTGAAGTCCCACTAGGTGCACATGAAGAAAGGCAATATACTAAGAATGAGTATGAGGATGAGGAAATGAAGAATGGATGGCTGCTCAACCTATTAAGGAATAGGTAGAGTGAGGAAAACAACTTGCCCTCTCGATCCTTGTCCATCTTGGCTGGCCATCCAGGGAGGTGACACATTGAGAGTGTTCCTTAGGGACATTGTCAATGCATCCCTTAGGGAAGGTTTTGTTCCATCTTGTTTAAAGGAAGCGGTGGTTAAGCCGCTTCTAAAAAAAACTTCCTTGGATGCCCTGGATAGGAACAACTATAGGCCAGTCTCTCTATTGCCTTTTTTAAGTAAGGTGATGGAGAGGGTGGTTGCTCTTCAACTCCAAGCTGTCTTGGAGGAAACCCATTATCTATTTCAAGCTGGCTTTAGGACTGGTTATGGAGTGGAGACTGCCATGGTTGCCTTGGCTGATGACCTTCGCTTGGGTATCGACAGGGGTAGTGTGACCCTGTTGGTGCTCTTGGACCTCTCAGCAGCTTTTGACACAATAGGTCATTCCATACTTCTGGATAGCCTGAGAGGGTTAGGAATTGGAGGCACTGCATTGCAATGGTTCTGCTCCTTCCTCTTAGGCAGATCTCAGAGGGTGAGGCTCGAAGACAGTTGCTCTACAAGAATAGAACTTAATTGTGGTGTCCCTCAGGGTGCCATCCTGTCCCCAATGCTATTTAATATATATATGAAGCTGCTGGGAGAGATCATTTGGAGACATGGGGTGCAGTGTCATCAGTATGCTGATGACACCCAGATATATTTCTCCATGCTTTTACTTCAGATGGCATCTCTCCTCTCAATGACTGTCTTAAGGTAGTAATGGACTGGATGAGGAAAAATAGATTGAGACTCAATCCAGACAAAATGGAGGTACTAACAGTTGCAGGCCCGAGATCAGGTTCGGGAATACAACTTCCAGTCCTAGATGGAGTCACATTCTCCTCTGGGGGTGCTCCTGGATCTGTCGCTCCAGATGCTAAATCAGGTAAATGCAACAGTCAGGAGCGCCTGTTAACAGCTTCGGCTGATACACCAACTGCGCCCTTTCCTGGAAACTAAGGATCTTGAAACTGTGGTACACGCACTGGTAACCTCTTGTCTTGACTTCTGTAATACTCTCTACATGGGGCTACCCTTGTCCTTGACCCGAAAACTTCAATTAGTTCAGAATATGGCAGCCAGGTTGGTCTCTGGAACATTCAGAAGAGACCACATTACTCCTGTGTTAAAATCTCTTCACTGGCTGCCTATTAGTTTCCAGGCACAGTACAAGGTGTTGGTTATGAGCCCTACATGGCTTGAGTCCAACCTATCTTTGGGATCACCTCCTTCCATATGAGCCACCCCACACACTCCAGTCCTCTGGGAGAAACCTGTACCTATGAAAACGAGGCTGTTGCTGACCTCCCAGAGGGCCTTCTCTGCCTCCACTCCCAGATTATGGAACAGCCTGCAGGACAAGATCCATCTTATTACCACCTTAGACAGCTTCAAAAAGGCTGTCAAGATGGATCTCTTCCGGCAGGCCTTTCCTGAATAATTATCCTGGCCCAAAGAGTCAGCTAATCTTTCTCCCTCCATGCTGCTGCTGATTGCTCTGTACTGTTGTGATGCTGTGTTTTAATTGTTTTATCCTACTGTTTTAAACTGTCTCAGTTTAATATTTTTTTAAGGGTGAGTGGAGCTTGGGGACTGGATGTATTTTACTGATGTTTAATTTTTTGTAAGCTGCCCTGATTGCATTGCAGAGGGGCGGGATAGAAATATTTTTATATTATTATTATTATTATTATTATTATTATTATTATTATTATTATAGCTGTTCCATTTAAGACATCCTTTGACAGCACAATTTAGTTATATATAGTAATGTATACCTCTGGCTGAAAAAATCTGTATTTAAAAGATTCCTAAACCGGGGGGAGGGGGGGAATCTCCCTCATTGCTATCTCTGACTTGATCATGATATGCTTCATTAAATCATAATCCTGAGTTGTTCTATCACTATCACTGCTAAAATGCAATGCTTATAATCACAGGATTAGAACCAAATCAGAAGAGGGTAAGACATCAGATAACTTAGCACAGAACAGAGGAAGAGTTGCCTTAAAAAACCAAAAATATCTCCAGCCAAAAAGATGGGGGTGGAGAAGCTCATGGAAATCAATGCTTGCAAGTCCACTTAATTTTTATGGGAAAGCAACCAACAGATGGAGACTTTAGGATGCTAATGCAAGCTTATTGGTAGCCAGAGTGTGAGTGTATCATCTGCCAGGAGAGCAGATCCCCTGGATTTACTCCTGTGCTATCTGAATCTCCCCTGGCTTTGCTACTGTGGGGAGGGGAGGACAAAAAAAATCCTAGCTGACTGGAGTTGGGTGGGAAGGAATTCCATGGGGAGGCCCTTTTTTTGTTCTCCCTCAAGTAAGGATAGTCCAAAGATACTGAGATGCCCTCTTATTACACACAAACATACATCTTGCAACAAAACCAACACAGCCTAAAACAGGGGTAGGCAACCTTTCCCCTTTAAGGGCCGAGGGACTTCAGCTCCCAGAATCCCAGGAGCTATTGGCCAACATGGGACTATTGGCCAACATGGCTGAGGCTTCTGGGAACTGAAGTCCCTCGACCCTTAAAGGGGAAAGGTTGCCTACCCCTGTTCTTAGAGATGTATCCATTTCTTCTCTTCTTTTCCCAAGAACTTTGAGAGCCCTGGTGGCTCAGTGGTTAAATGCCTGTACTGATGCCACTCACTCACAAACCATAAGGTTGTTAGTTCAATACCAGCCAGGGGCTCAGTGTTGACTCAGCTTGGCATCCTTCTGAGGTCACTAAAACAAGTATCCAGCTTGTTGGGAGCAATTGGCTAACATTGTAAACTGCTTAGGGAGTGCTTAATAGAAATGTACTTGCTTGCTATTGCTAACTCTCAGCACATCCCTAGAATGCAGCTAGATTAGAATAGCCCTCTAAGTAACATCTCTATCTTATAATGGAGTTCCTATAAGAATGCCCTTACTTTGTTTCTTGAAGCTGTTGGTGTCTTTGCTCCTTAGTCAAGATCTCTAACTGCTGTACACACTAATACTAATAGTTACAAGATGCAGCTATTGGTGATATCATCAAGAATGATATTTTTAAACACCAATTACTGTTACACAGATCATGCCATTCAGATATATAATAGATATTAAAAGTGCACACTTTTCAAGGCACCACCCTGAGATTTATGAAAGACGGACCAGGCCCTGACACTCAGGGCCAGGGCCTAAGACAAAGAAACTCTAATTGGAGGATCTAGAAGCCCCTATCTCTAGAAATGTGTGGCCTCTGTAGGTCAGTCGAGATGGCATATGTCTGTTCCATCAGTGCTACCAAAGGTTCTAGAAGATATGAATGAACAGTGAAATGCCACAGGCACCTGACCTTAATCCAATCTAATTCAATAAAATGTCCAGGTTCTTTCATCAAACACTATGGCCAAGCCAAATTGTTTGATCTCTTGTATCTAAAAGCAAGATTTAACATTTGCCTCCACTGAATGTCATCTTCTGAATTTTGATTTCATCTTTTATGGCATTTGCAAATTTATAGTCACCTCCAGGTCATTCATGAAAAAGGTGAACAGCATGGGGCCTGTGGCATTCCTCTGGAGGCATCGCTCCAAGAGGATATCAAGCCATTCATTACCATTCTTGGCTGCATGCCTAACATCATCTCTTGCCAACAGAGTTTTGACTAGATGAAGCTTTCCAACTGGACAACATCTGTGAAGAAGGCTACAACTGTTATTGTGGTGCAGATGTGTTACTGAGGGCATAAGTGTGCATTTCTAGCAATGTGGAAGTTGTTTAAGCCTTACGAAAAATGAGGGAAAGCACGTGGGCTATGCTGGTCATGTAAGTCTTTCTGATATGACTCACATGGTGAAAGGCTCATTTGCACACATGATTAACCCAGGCAATGTTTCAATATGGGATCACACCATGCTGCCTCCCACACTTTACAAATGGAGTCAGGCTATAAATAGCTTCTGAAAGCTGATCAAGCTGTAGCAAATCTCAGTTCTGACCTGAGGAAGCGACATCCCTGTTTTTCACACACACAAACACACACACATACATTCTTGTGGTCTCTTCCAACTCTATGATTCTATGAACACTGGATCAGCATACAGTAGTTCTGAAAAGGCAAATTCCATGTATGATTAGAGAAAGAACTGAAAATAAAATTGCTAATAATAGATTGCCTGTGCTATGGGATGACTACACTTGGAATATAGGGTATGGTGCCAGTGACTACGTATAACAAAATGATATTGTAGAGCTGGAAAGGATACAGGAAAGGACAGGCAAAACAATGAAAGGCTTTGACATCTTGGGCTACTATGCTCAGGAGACACAATAAAGGTGTGTTAAGTTATTCATAGCATGGGAAAAGTGAATAATAGTACTATAAGATAATACTAGAACCCAGTATCATATACTGAAGCTACTGCATCTTAAAACTGCAACTGGTGCCTACTTTCTGGGCATTCAGGGACAGTACGGAGGCAATTTGGCTTCTACCGTGGTTTTAATTTTGGCTTTTAATATTTTAACTACATCCTTATCTAACTACCATTTAGGTTATTTTATTTATTATCTATACACTACTTTGATTGGTTTCAGGAAATTCAGCACTAAATAAATAGTACTTCTTAACAGAGCACATAATTAAGCTGTGGCATTTGCTAGCCCAGAATGTAGTGATACTCTATAAAAATTTGTTTTAAAAGATGATCAGACAAACTCATGTGGGATAAGGCAATCAATGGCTACTCTGAGTCCTCATGATGGTCATATATCATCTCTAGTAACAGAGAGAGCCTGCCTCTGAATACCAAGTACTGGGGAGCATTTGTAGGAGGGTCCTGCCCCATTCAGGCCCTGCCTGTAGGCTTCTCTGTGGATCTCTGTGGCAACAGAATGCTGGACTGAACAGGTCCTTGGTCTGACCTAATAGAGCTGTTCTTATATTCTTTTGGGGTGTTGTAACCAGTGTGGTGTAGTGTTTTGACTGTTGGACTATAACTCTGGAGACCAGGGTTTGATTCCCTGCTTATCCGTTGAAGCTGAAGAGCCAGTGTTGACAGAGACTACTCTGTGATCATGTTGCCAGCATGATTGCACAAAATGCTATTTACTTTCCCACCGAAGTGGTACCTATTTATCTACTTGCATTTGCATGTTTTCAAACTGCTAGGTTGGCAGAAGTTGGGACTAGTGACAGGAGCTCACCCCATCATGCAGCACCCAGGCCTTGAACTGCCAATCTGCTGATCTTGCAATCAACAGAGTCAGCGTCTTAACCACTTGAACCACTGCATCCCTAGTGTGTAAATAGCCTGGTATATCAAGATGCCTGAACAGAGTATTTTATTTATTTATTTGAGAAAGACAGGTCAATAGTCTTCTTGTTCAAAATCACCAGGAACTGAGTTTCTTAAATTAAAGATATTACCACAATGTCGTATTTTTTGAAATCAACTGTTTCATAATAATAATAATAATAATAATAATAATAATAATAATAATTTATTTATACCCCGCCCTCTGGAATACCAATCTGGGTGCCTTACAATTTAAAAACATATACATATCCATAAAACGCACATATATACAACAAACCCCCTCCCCCCCTTAAAACAGTATTAAATCAATGATTTTTAAAATAACAAATAATAACAAAACTCATTAAAATACAATACAAACTCAGAGTATGTGCCCAGCCAGAATATCCTACCATCAATGATGGGGCCACGTAAGGATAACTGGGGAGGGTTATTCACCTAGTAAGACACAATGACAGCACTAAAGTTTATTTGCTCAAAAATTGTCCTCTAACCTCCTTTGCAGATGGCACTTTGTGCCGTCTTGGAGGCAAGGAAGGGGAGGGGCAGCCTCACGCTGGGCACCCCAACCCCTTCCTGAGGATGTAATTGGAGCACCCACCCTTCCACATGACAGGCGCCTCGATTACATCCTTCCGACTCAGCGTCCGGACACGCTGAGCCAGATGAGGCCACTCTTTTGCGGCTTGTGGAAGGAGCGCTATTTTGGCGTTCCTTTCCCAGGCAGTGAAAGGGAGGATCGGGGCCGAGGCATGGGGCAGCCTCGGCCCTGATCCGCCACTTCCCAGGGTAGCCCATGGCCGCCCCTCTGCATCCCCCCTAAATTCTCTAGTGCAATTCAGTATATCCAAGAAAATTATTGTTGTTAATTGCTGTCAAGTCAGCTTTGACTTATGAATGAATGTGAGACCTCCAAGACACCATGCTATTAACAGCCTGCTCAGGTCTTGCAAACTCAGGACCTTGTTTTTCTTGATTGAGTCTATCTACCTGTAAGGTGGTCTTCTTCCTTTTCTACCACCTTCCATTTTGCCACATATTACTGTTTTTTCTAATGAGTTACATTGTTTCATGTCCAAAGTACAATAGTCTCAGCTTAGTCATTCTGGAATCTAGGGAGAAGTAAAGTTCATGTTTGTCATTTTGGCAATCCATGGTATTCGTAGAACTCTTCCCCAGCACCACATTTCAAATCAGCTGATTCTCTTATCAGTTTTCTTCATTGTATAGTTTTCATAAGGATACATAGAAACTGGAAATAATATGGCATGGATGACTCTGGTTTCATATTCAATTGAGGATCATATCTAGTTACTACATAGCTGCCTTTCCAAGTCCTAGTTTTCTTTTGGTTTCTTGTCTGCAGTTTCCATTTTAATTCTCCTAGACTCCATCACTCCAGAATCTTTCATTTTCTTTCTCTTCTGCCTCTGTAGTTGGAACATAAATTTTGGTCATGGTTATATTGATGGCTTTCTTCTGAAGCTTTGTTGAAATTATTTGGTCAGACTTTGTTTTATCCCCCAATTGCTTTGTTTACATCTCTCTTCACTGTTAATATTACCAATTTCTTCTTAGAATTTAATTTCCTGAATAAAACAGTGTAATTTATCTTGTTAAAAAATGGCCCATTCTTGCCCACTTTGGCTCATTCACCCCAAGTACTGCAATGTTTACATGTCCCATTTCCCATTTTACATTATGTAGCTTTACCTTATTCATGTTTTTCACATTTCATGTTACTGTTATATGCATTGTGCAGCTTTGGACTTTCCTTTCAATTCTGAGCATATCAGCAGCTGAACATTCCTTACAGCTATTATATATGCCATCCTATGCCAGCAGTTCCCCTTTACACTTTACACTGGACAAATAGGACAGACTCTGCACCAGAGGATAAATGGAAACAAATCTGACTTTAAAAACTACAAGACACATAATTTCAGTCTTCCTGGACAGACAGCATAGGATTTAAAGGTTGTGGTCCTTGAACAAGGAAATTAAAAAAACAAAATTAGAAAGAGAAACAGCCAAATTGAATTATATTTAGAAATTCAAAACCATTAACAGAGGTATGAACGAAGACTGTGGCTTCATGACACATTGCATATATAGTTGGTCTTCGGTATCTGTGGGGGATCCATTCTAGACCCTCCTGTGGATACTAACATCCTTGGATGTTCAAATTCCATTGTCCCCAATGGCAGCACATGCATGCGGCTGTGACACCATTAGGGACAGCCCCCCCCCCCCTGTTCCCAGTGGCAATGTGCGCATGCAGCCATGCCGCCATTATGGACAATGAGAGTTCAAATCTCATTGTCCATAATGGTGGTGCAGCTGCGTGTATGCACTGCTACTGGAGATACTGGGGCTGCCCTTAATGGCAGTGTGGCCACATGCACATGCCACCATTGGGGACAATGCGGGCTTGCCATCTACAAATACTCAAATCTGCAGACAGCAAATCCACAGATACTGAGAGCTGACTGTATTAATACAAGAATCCTCCCTACTGTAACAAAAGGAATCTTTTCAGAGAAGGTTTGGAACCCAAGGAAACATTTGGTGAACAGATTGATTGCTTTAACACATTAACACTAACTGACTACTGTAAAGATCTGAAAGATCTGTATCACTTCACCAATCCTTTGAAAATTTAACATAAGGGTCATGATTTGCATTTCTTATCTTACATTCCATCCCACTCCCACAACTGTAAAAATATGCTTTATACCTGACCATTTATTATCACTCTGTACTGCATCCAAAGGTTTATATTCACAAAAGCTCATGCAAAAATAGGTTAGTCTTAAAGGTGCTGCAACATTTCTTTTCCCTGTTCCCCATCCCTTCCTCATTTTCAATACAATGGTGAGAATGTATTCTGTTTTGATATCAGCATTTAAAACACAATAAGTTTTATGTATGGCATCCTTTATTTGATGTTTGGCAAATCTAGTTAATGATAGCTACTTCAGTATTAATCCAAAGGAAAAAAAGGATGGTAATCAATTTCACAGAATTAAAACTTTCTCCATCCATCTCATGGAATTAAAGCATGATATTTTTCGCTTCTGTTGAGCCTACATCAACATAACTTTTAACGTATCTAATCAATAATTCAATATTTTATGTATAAAATAGAACAAGCTATTATATTACATCTATGTGCTATTGTATGTATTGGGTATTTTATAGCTGAAAATTTATATCATTAGGTGGTAGCTGATATTTCAGTCATGTAATTGCAAATGCATTGAGCCAAGGCTTCCTCTTAATTAATTGCAATATATGGAGCTAACTCGCTTCATTTAGAAAATGTAATATAGAACTATTATTATTATTATTATGTGAAAATAAGTCAGAGGAAGACATTGACTGAAAATGATTCAGTGATACATTCCTCTTTCTTGATGTATAGCTTGATTCTCTTCAATGTTAGGCACATCTCATGGACTGGGCTTGGAGCTGATCATAAATAAGCTATGTTTTCAGAGGCCAGAGGCCAGAGTGACTCAACAGTGATGCTCTGCCTTAACCTGAACTCTGGATAGGAAGCATCCTGTGTCCCACTCGAAGATAAAGCATCACAAGTTCAACATGCTCTGTGCTACTGTGAACGAAGCCAGGGGAAAGTTTGGTACAGATGGTCTATCTTATATTCATTCCTGAAGCATAAATCCTCATCCCCATATGGTATATAGAACAACAGAACCAATGATCTTATACTAATTGCCCAGACATGTACAGAATTGACATAGTGGAATATGCTGTCAGGTCAGGGATGGCTCATGGAATGAATAAGGTGGCTCCTTTCATCGTTTAAGTGTGATCTGCCCAATGCTTCAGTCCATGGGCTGCCATTATCTCAAGGTAGGATTTTGTAGTACAGTCTTATCATCACTCATTCAGTTGCTAACTAGGGCTCTTAAAATCACGTTAAACGGTCCCAAACATAGCCACACATGGTGCTCTTGAACCATATCTGTAACTGGGCCTTGACAGTGCAAAGGGAGAAGCCAGCATTGCCACTGGCAACAAACCACCATCTCTTGCCACTAGCTTTGCCGCTTGCCTGTACCTACTTCACTGGTGTCAGTAGTTGGTGAACAGCATTCAATTTGCCCTCTCGTTGACTATCAGAATTAACAATAGCAATAGCATTTACATTTCTATACCACTTCATAGTGAACTCAGGACTTTATAAGTGGTTTATAATTTGTAAGCCATTTGTCCCCAACAAGCTGGATACTTCATTTTACTAACCTATGAAAGGATGGCCCATTTGGGGCAGCTCTCAGACACTCCTGAGAATGGCAGATTGGGGCTGCAGCAACACACACCATGGCCCCAATCCTCCTTTCTGCCACCCCTTCAGCCACTGGCACGGCTTTTTTGCACCCTTTTAGCACAGCATGTGCACACACTGTGCCAAAAGGGCTTCCTGATGGTGCGCACCATGCAGACGGGTGCAGTTGTCAGGACAGCACTGGGGTGGAGTCAGGGCAGCCAGTGTGCAGCTGCCCCACCCCAACTCCACCCCCAGGCCAGCCCTTTTTGCCGGTCTGCATCGGCCCATAAATAACTATTAAAATGTTAGCCATTGCTTGAACCATGTAGAGTTGACAATGAATGGGGCTATGGCAGGGTAAAATCCCACAGTATCAGATTGAATGCTATAATTTTTTGTCTTTGAGATCTGATAAGAAAATTATGGTAGCCATTCTTAAATATACCCTGCTTTCAATCATATTTTCAAGAACAAAAAGTATGTATTTACAGTATTTTGTTGATGATACAGCCAAAAGAAGCAATATGAAGCAAACTATCTTCCTTTTTATTATTGGGCAACTTTTTTGTTCTTTCATACCAAACTATATTCATTTCATTTTCTAAAATTATGTCCTTTAACTATAACTGTTTATAAAGTCTTTGATGTGGCACAGTAGGACACAAAAGAAAAAAATATGTATGAAAATGTGGGTATTTTGATTACACTGAAGAATTCATCTTTTCTTATAAGCTGCATTCAATTAATAGACCCTGTATCCTTTCCAACATTTCACAGATGAAAATTGGCATATATATGATCAAGGAACATCATATATTGCCAAATCGGGATAGTTGGAGGGTATACTATTATGTGTAGATAATGTATTTATCTGTATGGAGCATTGTTAAATCAGATAAAGATTTTGATGGAAAGTTGTGAGAAAGATGATATTGCTGTAGCCTCATACTACAGACTGCCTGGCCAGTTAGAAGACATGGACAACATTTTTCTTGAACAGATAACAAAACATTCACAAGGCCAAATGACATTAGAAATGGGGGGTTTCAACTGCCCTGGCATTTGATTGAAATCAAACACTGCCATCAATGGACCATCCAATAACTTTTTAACTTGTCTAGCTCACAAACGTTCCGCAACTGAAACAAGGAAGAAAATCATTTGCTACTTTGGAACCAATCCTGAACAGCAGGAAAGAATTGGTTGATGAAGTGAATGCAGCAGGATCCTTGAGGAAAAGTGACTGTGTCATTTTGGAATTCACGATGAAGAGGGCTGAGAAAACCTACAGAAGTTGAGTGTGCTCCTTGAACTTTGGGAAACCCACATTCAAAATTCCCCCCCCCAAAAAAAATTAGATAGATTTCAGAGCTGTGCAATCAGTTTGGCTGAATCCCAAATAATCATAGAATCATAGAATCATAGAGCTGCAGAGAGATCCAAGAGCACCAACAGAGTCACACTACTCCTATCAATGCTCAGGCGGAGGTCATCGGTCAGAGCAACCATGGCAGTCTCCACTCCAAATCCTGTCCTGAAGCCGGTTTGAAATGGATCAAGATAATCGGTTTCATCCAAGACTGCTTGGAGCTGGGAAGCAACTGCCCTCTCGATCACCTTGCTTAAAAAAGGAAGCAAGGAAACTGGTCTATAGTTGTTTCTGTCCAGGAGGTCTAGGGAAGGTTTTTTCAGGAGGGGCCTAACCGCCGCCTCCTTTAGGCAAGATGGTACGATGCCTTCCCTAAAGGACGCATTGATTACATCCCAAAGGAATACTCTCAACACATCCCCCCCTGGACGACCAGCCAAGATGGATAAGGATCGAGAGGGCAAGTCGTCTTTCTCACACTTCCTAGCAGCTTGTCCACATCACCGGTACTCACAGATTGCAGTTGATCCAATAAAGTGCCATCAACGGAGTTCCTGGATACCTCCTCTACGGATTCTGCCAAAACAATGGTGTCTAAGTCGGCTCTTATCCGAGAGATTTTATCTGCAAAGTGAGTGTTGTTGGATTAAGTAGGGGATTCGGCGCAGGAGGAACCTTCGTCAACTCCCCTACCACCCTAAACAGCTCTGCCGGGCGGGACTCTGCAGACGCAATGCGTGCAGAATAGAAGGATTTCTGTGCTGCATGCAAAGCCTCCCTATAGGAGTCAAGATGCTTCCTAAGGCGAGTTCTGTCGGATAAGAGGCGAGTCTTCCGCCATTCGCACTCTAGTCGTTGTCTAGCTTGCTTCATCCTCCTAAGCTCCTCAGTATACCAGGTCTTACGATTAGAAGCGGGCTGGAAAGGACGCTTGGGAGCGATTGTGTCAATGGCCCTGGTGAGATCGATGTTCCAAGTGTCCACCAGGGCTTTGACAGAATCGCCGGCATTTCCAACCATTAAACCCTCTAAGGCTTTCTGGAAACCAATTGGTTCCATTAGCCTTCGAGGGCGGACCGTTCTAATAGGTCCGCCACCCCCGGGAGGGTGGATAATAGCCTTTAGTTCCGCTTTGATCAGAAAATGATCCGTCCATGACAGGGCGGAAGTACTTTTGATCTCCGCCCATGGATATCCCTGCTCCGTACTAAAAACCGCATCGAGGGTATGACCAGCACAATGTG